>LR738709.1:704592649-704628773 GCA_902687465.1 Secale cereale | reverse complement strand
GGGGCGGCCGCCCCGGGCCCCCAAAAGTCAGGGGGGGCCCTCCCAGGGTATGTGTATGTAGACAGGTATACTTCGAGCGAAAATGAAGCCAACGACCCAAAGTCAGCGACGCCTCAGCCTGGGAAAGAAAAGAGAGATGTGGGCCTTGCCCATGTTTCAACCACGTAGAAGCACAGTACGTGCACAGGAAAGGAATCGCTGGTTTCACCGTTTCCTTTTCTTTTGGATCTGTCGTTCTTCCGCTGACTGCTGTTCGTTTAATCGCCGTCTTGAACTCTGCGTCTCTGCGGCCTCCGACGAACGAGGAACGACGGAACAAAACACGGACAGCCGCCGACGCCGACTGCAGCAGCCAGCAGCAGGCAGCAGGTACGTCTCTCCTCGCGCCCTATGCGTTTCTGCCGTCTGCCCTCACCTTGTTCTAGTGTTCTTGTTCCTGTTTTCTTTTTAATCATGATTCCTGAATCAATAGGTCAATAGGGAAATGTTGGCTGGGCGATCAAATCTTTGAGGATTGAACACATATAGCCAGATTAGATTACAAAGAGAGTACTATATTGTGCCCTGCAAGATTTTGTCATGATATTAGGTGAAGATCATCTCCAATAATCTAATATTTTAATTAGCTTTCTGCTAATTGTTCCTTTCAATTTCAACAAGGTCATGTCAGCTTCGGGTAGAAAGTATCCATCCGGAAGTCTTAAAAGGAAAAAGAAGAAGGAGGCAGATGAGGAGAAAGAGGAAATGAAAGGATCTCTTTTCAAATATTATAAGAGCAACACGGGCACTTCAAGAAATCGAGAGGAGTTGGCGATAGTTCTCGCGGATGATTAAACTAACGCCAATCAGGAAGAAGATGGTCATACCCCTATAGAAGACGATGTTGACATCGACATGGATGATACCAATGTGAGTGATCATGAGCCCATATTTAATTCATCTGCGGCAGAATCTGCTAGTGTTGATGAGGAACGAGTTATTACTGTGGATACTTATGATCCAAGCAATTGGGGTAGTCTTGGTATCAAAGTGAGGAACATATTAGTGGAAAGGGGGCCTAAAAGGGAAAAAATGTCACAAGAGAGGTTAAATGGCTTGGCAACTTTATGCATTGAGAAAAAAATGCTTGATGAAATTTATATTGATACTATCATTAGCGATCTTGCATCTCAGAATGTTAGAAGGAATTTTTGAAGGTAATATGTAATACATTATGTGATATGCACACTGATTTTGGATTTACTTAATTGTTTTCTTTGATAAAATTATATCTACATATGATGATTACTAGTTAGACATTTATACTAAGGGCCCCGAAGGGCCCCGGATTGTAGTTTCGCCCCGGGCCCCTAAAATTTCAGGATCGGCCCTGGCTCTAGGATGGAATTATGCCGTCTTCTTTTCTGAATGCGGTAATCTTGTTCAAGTGGCAAGAGGAAGGAATCTTTTGGACAGTCCAGGAGATTGGAGGATATGACCAATGCTTGCTGAACTTCTTAATCACTCTTCTCATCTTACAACATGTGAAGTTAAGTCTGTCCCAAGGACTGAGAATATCATTGCCCACGCTCTAGCTAAGAAGGCTTTTATGCAAAGGTCTTCCTCTAGTCTTTCGGTCTTATGCAACGAATATTCTAAATGTAAAGCTAAGCAGGTTTTAGAGTGTATCTCCTTTCCATTTGGAAAGTTGATCTCTGTACACTGTTTGGGCTACAAATAAATAAGGGGTGTGTCTAAAACTTAGTCAACCGAAGTCTCAGTCGAGTGAAGTCAGCATAGTTGTGGTGCTATGATCGACACCGCTTTATGCTGCAAATGTCGATGAACATGTTGTGACTGTACTGTAAGCAACGACAACATATGCTACAACCGTTCTGACTAAAACATTACAACCGTCAAGGGAGGATGCCGAGGGATGACATGGTACAAACAGCAAGATGGATGTTGTAACCGGTAAAAAGAAATGTTGTAAATGATGCGATAAAATGCTATAAGGTCGACCGAGACTTGGTTAAATCTTATTCGCATGAGGTTTAGCAAACCCGGTAACTAATATCAAAAACCCTCTTTGAGGGTTTGTGTTGTAAAAATAGAACTGAATCATTGAGCTTGCGGTCAGCTCCCGCCGGGGACGCCACGTGCCGACGTCCCGGCCGATGCGACGCGTAGAGGCAGCGTGATCATCACTGACTGACTTAATCATCGCCTGTTACGGCCGGAGTCCATGGACGCAACGATAACATCGATCGAGCGGCAATGGCACGCCCAAATTGCTTTCCATCGGTGCCAGCGTTTTCTCCGGTTTTGACCTGGAACGGCATGCCCACAGAGCGGCAGGAGCCGACCTCTCGGCCGCACGCCTGACACCTGTGACCCATGTGGCCGGTGGTTCCATCGCCGCCTCGTCGCGTCTGTCTCGTCCCGATCTGGTAAATGCGGTCCAAGGAGCCCATGTGACTGAGGGGTGCTGGTGACCGGCGACTCGGTGTCGGGAAGGGAAAAAGCGTTCTTTTGGCCGTGTCCGGCGCCGCTGCTGGCCCGACGGCGACCCGGGCGACGACTGCTTCGCTGTTCGCGGCGCGAGCGCGGGGGCGGCCGCGGGCGGGTTTCGACGGCGACGCCGCGCTGCGTCCCTGTCGATCTGTTTTGACCGCCTTGATTGAACTAATTAACCACTACTCTAGTACTCTTGCTGCTAATCTCTGGCATAGAACTCGTGGGACGTACGAGCCTTGCCGTAGCTGGTTCGTGTGTGATCGCCGCTTGATCGGTGCCGTGTGTCCAAGCTTCTAGAATCCGCCCTGCGTTGGATCGTCTACCATAGTATCGTGGATTGTCATGTATGCATGCATCATGCAACGTGAAGAGGCTTGCTCTCACAGCCCACAAGGCTGGCCACAAGTGGAGTGTAGGAACACACATGCCGTTCCCTGGGCCCGCTGGCCCTCTCTTCTCCTCGGGTCCGCTGGTCCGTGGCATATTGGCCTCTTCACATCCAACAGCACGCCCTCGCCTGCCTGCTTCGTCGCCGACGCCGCCGGCCATTTTTCCGATATAAAAAAAGATACATAGATTTGTAAACGTACACAGATAAAAAAAAGATCAACTACTCGTCGCTATCTGACTCCGACTCAGTAATGTCCTCCTCCGACGTCTGAATGTATGCGTCAGCCTGATTCTCGTCCACGAAGTCGTCCCATTTCAACGTTTCTCGCAGCTTCAGTTTCATTTGAGCGATCAGCTTCCGCGTACGCTTGTCCTCCCGATAGGCGGCTCGCTTCGTCCTCTTCGCCTCCCTCTCCGTCCTCCTTTGCTTGTAGAACAGGCGCTCGTCGACGATGTCCTGCGGGAAGCGTTCGCGCCACACCACCATGGCCTCAACGTCGTTCTCGGCGATGGCGAGGCGACGCTGCCGCCTCCGGTGGACACGGCGATCCTGGTCGGTGAAAAGTCGCGGGAGAGGCGCGAGATCCTGCGCCCGCTGCCTCGACACGTCGGGATAATTCATCTCCCGGCGAGGCCTCAGGAGGCGCCACGCCGCCGCATCGTGCGCGCGGGCCGCCTCCTCTGCGGTGTCGAAGGTGCCGAGGAAGAGGCGTTTCTCGCCAAACATGATCTCGGAGGAGAAGCCGTCGGAGCGGCGCTCGCGGACTCCGCGAAAATCTAAAGCTCCCAGGCGTCGCATCGACATGGTGGCGCAGAGGCGGCGAGGCTAGTGAGAGGGGGCGAGACGAGTGCGCAGCGGACAGAGTGAGAGGTGACGAGACGAGCGCGCCTTCTTATAGCGAGCGCCGGCCGCGGCGGCGCGCCAAAACAAGCGCGCGAACCTTTCCCGCGTGCAAACCAGCACGCCGCGCGCGAACCTTTTCTACGTGCTGGAGTGCGCGCGATCATGAAATGGGTCGTCGCGTTGGGCGCGCTGCCGACCCAAATGAAAAACTGAGCGGACGCCGGGCGGGCGACCGACCCAAACGGACAAATACGCCGTTCGTTTGGGTCGGCCCGTTGGAGTTGCTCTGATCAGTGCTTGATCGGTGTCTTGTGTCCAAGCTTCTAGAATCCGCCCCGCGTTGGATCATCTACCATAGTATCGTGGATTGTCATGTATGCATGCAGCATGCAACGTGAAGAGGCTAGCTCTCCCAGCCCACAATGCAAGGCCGGCCACAAGTGGAGTGTAGGAACAAACATGCCGTTCCCTGTCAGTGACTCGGTGATGAAGCCGTGCTGATCGATCGTGCCGCCAAGTTGGCGACGTGGGTGGCATCCGGTCTATGAAACGGGGCCAACGCACGGCCTCGCATCAACGGGTGGCCAGGCCTGGCCACACCAAAGCACGGTTTAAGGAATATGAGTACATGACTTAACTGGAAATTATACATAAATGACCTGCCCGCTTGAATACTCAGGGGGCAAGATAGGATATCAAGGCGGACTAAACGAGCTAGTAAGAAAATAGTCATATCTAATGGCTATAAAACGTGAATGAGACCAAATTATATCTCATATAGATGAGTTCTAGCAAAACTGAAGAAAATAACCATGCCGACTACCAAGTCAAAAAAATTCAGACATGCATAGCATCCCCTACAGCGACCTACAGCCGAACATCAGAAGAGCAGGCATCAGCTAAACACGAAAAGGCTCACTGGGACTCGGTCGCTGCATCACAGCGAAGCAAGAGAACATTGCACGGCCCGTGACCGATCGCCTTCGGCTTCGTTTCACTCTTCTCTCGCGGTCGCTGTAGTAGGCTGCCTTTTGCGTTTCAATGCTGCTCCATTCACTGATCACTCTGACTTTGGAGCTGTTGATTACAACGAGATAGCGTCATGAGCATCAAATGAAGGTGATGCATCTTGACTAGGGTTGGACCAGAAGCTAGTAGCTCGCGAGCTTAATGAGCACTCGATAGTTCGGCTCGTTAAGCTCGTGTCTTGTTTCTTAACGAACAGATCCAATCATCAATTTCAACTCGTTAAACTAAGCTTAACAAACGAGTTTCACAAGTAGCTCGTTAGTAACAACACAACGTATATTTTCATCTTGTGTGACAAAATCTTTGTAGCATCTTAGTCCATCTATTCAATCTAATCTACATAGAAGACACCAAACTAGTACATTTCCTTTTGTAGTCATCGTTTTCCTTCTTAAAAATCACATCTACACACTCATCATGTAGACCGTAGCACATCAGATATTGTCAACGAGCGCCCATGAGATTTACAAGCTTCAAACGAACGTAAGCGAAGCAGGTTTTCGGCTCGTTAATCTTAACGAGCTTAATAAGTTGAGCCTTAACAAGCACGAGCCGAGTAGCTCGTTAATCCACCCCTAATCTTAGCAGACAGAGTCACTAACCCACCAAACCCTCCTTTTGTTACTTCCGGATAAACTCGGCTTTACCACTTCCTAAATCACTTATCGCTCAAATAGATGTATTTACATACATCCATTTGAACGATAAATAATTCCGGATGAAGGGAATAGTAGCAAGCATTGGTACGTACGTATATCCATCTGTTCGCCCATAACGAGCAACTCAGAATCAGAATCAAAACAGCTGACACATGAAGTTCGGTCGAAGGAGAGGGCACTTCACATAACATGAGCTACTTTACCTCGGTCGTAGGAGTATCATGAGTCGTGGAGGCAATCAGGCAAAATGTTCATCGATCATGCGTATGTACATATTCACTTCTCTCTGTCTCTAGATGGTCAGTCATGAGTGGACCATGGGGAGCCGGACGTTGTGCGCAACCTGACACGGGAGGTAGGTTCTGGTGGGTCGCAGAGTCTCCGTAGCGTAGTACAGAGATGGCAGCTCATGTCATTGTTGTGTGGCCATGGCCCTTGGTCCCGGCCGTGCATGCATGACCACCTCTTTGACTTGGGCAACCATCCGAATGATCGGCTGGCTGGCACTGCCTTGCATCTCGCTAGCAACGGCCCTACTACGTACGTACGCCGACGTGCCCAGTACATGTCTGTTTTCCTACAATTATGAATTGAATTTACCGTGAAAGTACAATGTCATTTTCCTTGATGATTAATTCCGCAAACAGTGCAGGCATTAACAACCTCGATCGTGTGGATGAGCATGGTTCGACCACATTGATTTCGTTGTTTCAAAAAATGCGTGGGAGATTATCTTGTCAAGTGTGTGGGTACGTGTCAACTTTGCACTGTTGCTTCATCCCCCCAAAAAGAAAATTTGCACTGTTGCTTGAGATAATCTTGTTTCTTTCCCTTTTATCTTTGAACCCAAAATTGTTTCCCAGCATGAAAAGGATGTAGGATAAGTGGATAAGTGTGAACGAACTGTCTCTAGAAAACAAACGAGCACTTTTGCAGTTGCTTAATGCACCAACCCTTCAATGGGACCATCGGATGAAGTGTCAACTACAATCTAGACGTCTGATTTCATCTAAGACGCGACTTATAGGTAATAAGATCCAATTACGAATTTGGTTTACGGCGCGCTGAGTTTCTTTATAATTTCAGGCGGACACAACTTATACACATCTTTCATCGGAATAAATAACTAAACATCGGGTGGAAAGTAAGTATCACAACACAATTACAATACAGATCCGCAATAACATACATATACAATAACTTTGAAGAGTCTAATTTAGCGAATGAATACATAAGAGGGTCTCCCGATCCAGATACAA
Source organism: Secale cereale (assembly GCA_902687465.1). Classification (NCBI taxonomy): domain Eukaryota; kingdom Viridiplantae; phylum Streptophyta; class Magnoliopsida; order Poales; family Poaceae; genus Secale; species Secale cereale. Next base: position 704,622,096 of record LR738709.1, on the reverse strand, counting down.
CTCATAACAGAAAGCCAAGTATACGTTTTTAGAGATAAGGCTCAGCCCGAGCCTGAAGTAGGCTCGGACCTAACCCAACTTTAAATTAACAAAGCCAAGTATACTTAGAATGGTAAAAGAATACAAATGCCTTCAAGATGCTTAAAGAAAAGTAAATGTCGTTCATATCTCAGCTCAGCCCACTGCTGGAGGTGTAACCAAGCTAGAGTCATCCTTCAATTAAAGATTACTTGCTTCCCAAATATTGTAGTCTGATTTGCAACATCTAGGGGGAAAGAGTAAATTAAGCAAGGTGAGTACACAGATGTACTCTCGCAAGACTTACATCAGATATACGGGGTATGATTGGTTTATTGTTCTCCCGAGTCAATTAGACCCCATAATGCGAGACCAAATTATATTCTTATTCTGGAGGGCCTGGCATTTGAGAAATGATTTGATCTTTGGTAAAGGGAAGGAATCAGTTTCAACTTCTGCTTGCTTTGTGGAAAACTATTGGGAGTCATTTCGTGCATATCATTCTCCGATGCCGGTGGAGGTTCAAAATAAGGGAAAAGGGTCGTTGATCCAGTTTAGCAGAGTTCCTAATTCTCTGAAGGTGAGTAGTGGCTGGTCCCTGCCTCCTGCAGGTTGGTTCAAGATTAATGTCGATGCTAGCTTCGTGGAGTCCATTAGAAAAGCAAGTGTGGGGGTGGTGGTCAGGGACGAGGAGGGGGGAGTTATTGTTTCGTCGTGGGATTTCATTGATGCTTGTCAAAGCGTGGAGGAAGCGGAGCTTAGGGCTTGCATTGCCGGTCTATACATAGGTATTTCTCTTCATAATCCTATAATTTTAGAGACTGATTGCGCTTTTGTGGTAGCATCTCTTGCATCGGGAAACTATGACAAGTCTGCTATGCGTGACCTGAAGATGAAAGCGGTGAGCATCTCGAAGTTGATCAACAATCTTCAACTGTCAAAGATTAGTCGTTCGGGCAATATGGCGGCACATTTAATCGCTAAGTATAGCTTTCACAATAGATTAAATGGTATTCTTGTTAATGATGTACCGCCCTGTGTGGTGAATATTGTATCGAATGAGTGTACTGGCGTGGTTGGTTAATTAATATAAGGTGGTGTTCAAAAAAAAGATATATCGATCTATCTGCATATGCATCATTCTTCAAGGAAGGGTGTGTATTGGGTTAAGCAACAACAAGCACCAAGCGTTCTATAGAGACACGCTACAACTGGCATCTATCAGAGATAATGTAAAGAGAATGCATAAGGAAAAGAGATCGCATATAAATCATCTAGTCCTACCGTCAAACATAACACAACCTTGCATTCCCCTCTGGACCACCCACGAAGAAGAATCCCCAAGATACTCGCACGGTTGACAAGTTTTATTTATTAATGTTGAAGTTGTATTATAGTCTAGAAGCTATAAAGATTAAGGTGGACAAGCTTTTGCAATTATTAGTTGAAGTTGTTCAATGATCAAGTATATAATGTCCAAGTCGTTCCTAACCGCGGACTCGACTATTCATATAAATTTAGCCCTGCAGGGGTGCACCATTGTTAAACCATGACGTGACTATCACTCTTAATGTGTGTGATGCAACACATACCCCGTGGAGGATCACACCCGCATTTTAGAGTGACGACAGAGGAGGATGGCCCACGAACACTTCTACAACGTTGTAAAACGAGTCTAGGGAGCCAGATAACTAGGTTGTACCCGAATCGAGCGTCCGGTGGTAGCTCTGAGCCGGACCCAGCCATTGTGTGTATTGTCTCGCCAATCCAACATTCTAGCTATAATGTAAGGAGCATGTCCACAGAGTAGAAAAGAGAAAAGGCTCCTCACGGAGGTGAAGATTGTAAAGGTGAAAGTTGTATACTTATCATTGGTGCTCGCATTTTCATAAAAGTGATTGTATGTGCGTGTGTATAAGCGCCTTTGTTCAGAAAAAGTGTATAGATGAAAGTTAGAAACGAATTAGTGCCTTCGCTCTACATATGTCGACTTCCGGCTCAATTCCCTATGGTAAGGATATTTCAAGAGCTGAGACTTGATTTTTCTGGCTCCAGATAAGACACTATTCTCCACATTCCCCTCACTAGTACAGATGACGTGTGCCCACGTCACGTCTTACAGGCAACACAACAACAGCTGAACGATTGACCTTGCGCTTGCGGTCAGCTTGCTTTGCTCCTCTTCCCCGCCGCGATGCCACGTACGCTGCGTCTGTCCCGGCAATGTGCGCATCACTGACAGACTTAATTTTTGCCATCCTCTCTACGATCTTCTAACTGCGGCCGGAGTCCATCGACAAGACATTAGATGGATCTCGCAGCCCGGCGACGTGGCTCGCCCCAATCGCTATCCATCACCCCCAGGCCCGGCGATTTCTCCGGTTTTGATCAGGAACACCATGCCGAGACCGACGTCCATCGACCCACCGAACGCCGGCGCGACACCTGTGGCCCGCGTCGCCGGCGGTTCCATTTCCATCGCAGCCTCGTCGCCTCTTCTCTCTCGTCCTCACCGGGTAAATGCGGTCCAAGAGAAGCTCATGTGAGGGCGCGTTTGTGCTGGTGACTCGGGGTCCGGGCAAAAAGCGTTCTTTTGGCCCTGTCCGGCGCTGCTGCTGGCCCGACGGCGACGCGATGGCGACGACTGCTTCGCCGTTCGCGGCGCGCGCGAGGGGACGGCCGCGGGCCGTCGCCCGGAGCGACACTTAGGGGCGTGCGCGACGGCGACGTCCCACGGCGTACGGGTGTGTGAGTGTGATCGCTGCTTGATCGGTGCCAAGTGTCCAAGCTTCTAGAATTTGCCACGCGCCTTAGACCATCTACCGTATCCCTGCTCGATCAGAGTACTACTATCAGGTTTACCAGGTGTACAAATTGCTGTGCTGATCCAAGTTGGCGACGTGGGTGGCATCCGGCCTACGAGACGGGGCGAGCCCAGGACCTTGGATCAACGGGTGGCTTCAAATTCGCAACACAGCGTAGCCTAAACAACATGCCTTAACTGGAAACTGTACACGATTGACCGGCTTGAATACACACACAGGAGATCAAGACAGACCAAACTTACACGATTGACCGCTGTAACTACGAAGTTATACTAACTCTGCCGACCTCAAAGTCAAAGAGTTCCAGACCGGAACTCTGCCGACAGCCATGCAGCAGAGATGGAAAGGCTCAGTCGGACTAGGTCGCTGCATCACCGTGCTCCGTGATGGATCGCCTTGGCCATTTGACTTCACGCGCGGTTGCTGTAGCTGACTGCCTTTTGCGTTTCAATGCTTCATTTACTCTGGCCGGGACCGTGATCGGGACGAGAGGAAGTCACGATGAGAAGTAGCATAACGAGGGCGGGTTTTTACAGAGTGACGTGTCTACCCTTGCGAGTGAAGATCAAAAAATCAATTGATCGAACATCACAGGGAAACCAAGTTAAGTTGGGTCGAGGAACAAGGGAACATTTCAGGCAACAGTGGCTAGCTACATATACTACACCTCCTGCCATCATGTGCACAAACAAACGGGATCGCCAAATCAGACGGCCGATGACGAGCCATGAGCCACGCATGCATGCATGATTTCTAGATGGCTAGTCTTTTTTTTTTAGCATCGGTACAGACACAAGCGCTCATATACACGCGCATACACTCACCTCTATGAACGCACACACGCACACCCTATCCCTATGAGCACCTCCGAGAGACTTCACTTCTCTCTAGATGGTCAGTCGTGAGTGAATGGACCATGGGGATCCGACACGGGAGGTAGGTTATGGTCGGCAGCAGCGTACAGAGATGTCAGCTCATGTGTTCTGTGGCCATGGCCCTGGGGGCTCACACCATTGGTCCCGGCCGTGCATGCATGGCCACCCTTTGACTTGGGCAAGCACCCAATTCCTCGGCTGGCGACCCATTTCCTCATGCATCTCGCCGCCAAGTACGGCGACGTGCCCAATCCAGATGCATAATTGGCAATCGTGTTCCCTTTCAAATTTCACATTCGAATTTATTGTGAGAATACAACGTCATTTTCCTGGACGATTAATTTCAGCAAACTGTGCAAGCATAAGCAAAACTTGTGGATTTTCTTCCTTTCGAAAAGGAACTCGGTCGTGTGGATGAGCATGATCTGGCCACATTAATTTCGTTTCGAAATTTTTGCATAGGAGAATATCTTGTCAATTGTGTCCGTGACTACTTGTCACCTTTGCACTGTTGCTTGAGATAATCTTGTTTCTTTTCCCTTTATCTTGAACCCAAAATTGTTTCTGTGCATGAAGAGGGACTAGGATAAGTGTGAACGAGCTAACCTCTAGACGACGAACTAGTACTTTTGCAGTTGCTTCCCGCACCAAACTTTCTGCGGGACCATTGGGTAAAGTGTCAACTTCGATCTAGACGTCTGATATCAGCTACGTACAGATAATATCCAGCTGCGAATTTGGTTTACAACTCGTTGACCTATTATTTATCAACTCCTCGGGTAGCAAGATTAGAGTTTTTTTTTTCTCAAGTACGCACGAGTGTGCGTACTATATATTAAAGAAGGAGTGGGGTAAAGAACTCCTCCACATTGATGGTTACATCACATGTTACAACCCCAACTTCACCAATTCTATGCTACTATTCTGTTTCTCTTAGGCCTACCTCTAGTGCCGTTATAACGGTACCTACGCCCGCCTTTTGGAGGCCTACCATCTCCCACGCTTTCCATTCCTCGATTATGAAGCGGAGTATCCTAGAGACCGAGGGTGTTGCCCCGTCAAAAACTATTGCATTTCGATGTTTCCGTAGCTTCCACATTACCATGATGATGGTTGCCCGGGTGTCTTTGGCGCTCATGATGCTTTGGCTCTTTGTAATGCATCATTCTAATGCATCCGTTCCGATCGTTGGCGCCCATGTCGGCATTTTCATGGCCGTGCATACCTTCGTCCACACTTCTCTCGCGAGGACACAACCTAGCAGGATGTTGTTGATGCTCTCTTGCTCTTGGTCACAGAATGGACAGCGTTCCTGGTGGTCCAGGCCTCTTCTCGCAAGCCTATCCAATGTCCAACATTTGTCTTGTAGGGCAAGCCACGCAAAGAAGCGACATTTTAGTGGGACCTTTGATTTCCATGTGAACGTAGCAGCCGGTGCTTTCTCCCGACCCCAAAATCGTGCCGCGTAGGCCGATCGCGTGGAGTACTGCCCATCTTTCTCCCAAGCCCATCTTAGTGAGTCTTCCTCCTCAGGCAGGAGTTGCATCTATGTTACCTTGTCCCATAGAGTGAGGTAGTCATGTAGTGCCACTGCCAGCATATCCGGCCCAACATCAAGGACCCAGGCCCCGTCTGACAGCCCCTGAAAGACGGTGCGTGTGCCTCTAGTAGGTGGCGCAACGCGGTCATATATATTGGGCGCAATCTCCTCCGCTCTGTATCCGTTGATCCACATGTCTTCCCAGAAGAGACTGGATTGCCCATTGCCGACCGTGCTCCTCGCGGCTGCCTTGAATAGTTGTGTAGACTGTAGTGGTACTGTGATGTCAAATTCGCCCAAGGCCTCGATGGGTCTGCTCGTTTCAGCCATGGCCATCTTGCTTGCATTGCCACAATCATCCATTTGATGTTCGGAATGCCTAGCCCCCCTGCCCACCTTGGTGTGCACACCTTCTCCCAAGCCACCAAACACTTGCCTCCCGTTGCTTCCTCCTTTGCGCACCAAAGAAAGCCCCTACAGATTTTTACCATGGCCTTGATTGTTTTCTACGGTATGTCTAGAGCCATCATTGCATGGATCGGAATGGCCGAAAGGACCGATTGGACAAGCACCATTCGTCCACTCTTTGGCATGTTTGCGGCTTTCCATCGTGGCAGGCAGGTTGCCAGCTGGTCGACAAGGCCAGATAATTGCGCCGCCGTTTGCTTTATGATGGTGAGTGGTAGTCCTATGTATTTGCAAGGGTATGTACCGATCGGGCAATGCAGTATTTGTGTTACCAAGTTCATCTCCGCCGCTTTGCATCTGATTGGAAGGGCCGTGCTCTTCGCGAGATTTGCCCTCAAGCCTGAGCCATCTCCAAAAAGTTGGAGAAGTGCCTCGCATGTGTGTAACTCCGTGGGACGTGGCTTGAGGAATATCATGACGTCGTCCGCGAAAAAGGATACTCTTTGCGCCATCCCTCGCTGGCTCAACGACGCAATTAGAGTTTCTCAGATCGATTCAAGTGTTTAACGGTGATGACTACGACTTTGGTGTGTTGGTTCTTATGAGCACGTGATATTTGCACACAAACATGTCACTATGTACACTCGACGCCGGGGTAATGCACCACACCTTTCGTCGAAGAAGACCTGGCCGAAAGCGCTACGCAGAACATCGGGGGACCTTTTTATAGACCCGAAGCCCCGCTCACCCGAGGGGGGGGGGGCGTCATGACTCGTGGCAGTTATAGGCTTTGGCGGCAGAGAGGTGACTGTGGCTATGGCCGGAGCACTGGGGCGGACGGGTGGGCGGGTGGCGTCGAAGGAGACGCATCAGCAACCGTGTGCCATCAATGCGGGCAGTAGACGGACGGACGGGCGGCTGTCGTGTCATTTGAACGCGCGGTAGTCACCTACACCAGGAAGCTGCGCGGGCGGCGCTTTCTCGGACGGCGCGCTGCTTCAATGCCGGCGCAAGTGAGCGGTTGCTTCCGCTCTGTCCGGGCATGAATGCATGCGCTGGCGCTCGCGGGAGGGGGAGTGGTTTTTGGTGGGTCAGGCCGATCAAAAGCGGGCTTGGGATCAGTCCGGACTTTCGAAAACCTCCGCGGTTTGCAGGAGAAATCGCGTTTGGACCGCGCCATGAACCGATACAGGTTGGTGTTGTATGGCTTACGTGGTTTAAACGGCTGTAGAAGGTTTGCGGGCCGGCGTTGAAGATGCCCTCACGGGACAAAAAATTGTGAGCATCAGTACACTACCCTAGGCAAGTCATACCAACAACAGACCTAACTTGGTTCAAATGACCAAGTTACGTACAATACACAGGTCAATGATTGAGCTTGCGGTTGGCTTGCTCCTCTTCTTCCCCGCCGCGACGTGTGTCCCGGCAGCGTGCACATCACTGACAGTCTTTTGTCCCCCCATCTCAACAAGCTTCTAACTGCATCCGGCCGGAGTCCATGGACGGGACAATAGATGGATCTCGCAGCCCGGCGACGTGGCACACCCCAATCGCTATCCATCACCCCCAGGCCCAACGATTTCTCAGGTTTTGACCCGGAACGCCATGCTGAGGCCGACGTCGATCGACCCGCAGAGCGGCGGGAGCCGACCTCTCGGCCGCGCGCGTGACACCTGTGACCCTCGTCGCCGGTGATTCCATTTCCATCGCTGCCTCATAGTCTCGTCCTCATCCGGTAAAGGCTGAGCGTAAAAGTGTTCTTTTGGCTGTGTCCGGCGCTGCTGCTGGCCCGACGGCGACCCGGGACGACGAATGCTTCGTGATCCGCGGCGCGCGCGAGGGGGCCGCCGCGGGCCATCGGCCGGAGCGACACGTACGCGCGGGCGCGACGGCGACGTCCCGCGGCGTAGTTGTGCGTAGGCGTGTGATCCCTCCTCGATCGGTGCCAAGTGTCCAAGCTTCTAGAAATCGCCCTACGCCTCCATGTGACCATCTACCGCACCACCAGAGTATTCCTGCGTACATATCTGGTCCATGGATCGGTCGTCCTGTGTGTATGCATAATGCATGGCATGGAACGTGAAGAAGCTAGCCTGCCAAGCTCCCACAGCCCGGCCACGAGGCCGGCCACAAGTGGAGCGGAGGCAAAGACATATCACACATGCCGTTCCTGTTAGTGACTCGCTGATGACGCCGTGCTGATCGATCGTGCCTACGACTACGAGACGGGGCCAACGCACGGCCTCGGATCAACGGGTGGCTTCAAATTCACAGACCCTTGACTTGATATTAAACAACATGACTTAACTGGAAACTGTACACGAACGACCGGACGGCTTGAATACACAGTGGACGGGACAGGAGATCAAGACAGACCGGAACTCTGCCGACAGCCGAGCAGCCGAGCTAGGGGGTGAGATCGAAAGGCTCACTCGGACTAGGTCGCTGCATCGCCGTGCTCCATGATGAGTCAATCACCTTGGCCATTTGACTTCACGCGCGGTTGCTGTAGCTGGCTGCCTTTTGCGTTGCAATGCTTCATTCACTCTGGCCGGGACCGTGATCGGGACGAGCGGGAGTCACGATGAGACTCATCGGCCCGCCCATAACGAGCAAGTAAGGTTTTTTTACCGGGTGACATATCAACTGATCCAACATCACAGAGAAACCAGTTAAGTTGGGTCGAGGAAGAAAGCAACATCTCATGAGAACAGTGGCTAGCTACCAATGCTACACTTGCTAGCATCATGTGCACAAACAAACGGGATGGGTGATCGATCGCCAAATCAGAGGACCGATCATGAGCCATGAGCCACGCATGCATGTTCCCTAGACGGCCATTCTCGAAACAGCAGATCATGGGTCATGAAGGCAGATACTCACGAGTCACGTTCACTTCTCTCTCTAGATAGATGGCCAGTCATGAGTGGACCATGGGGAGCCGGACGGACGTTGCGCGCAACGTGACACGGGAGGTAGGTTCTGGTCGGTCGCAGGATCACTGTAGCGTACAGGGACGTCAGCTCATGTCATTGTTCTGTGGCCATGGCCCGGGGGTCCCGGCCGTGCATGCATGGCCACCCCATTGACCTGGGCGAGCATCCAGAGCTGAGCTGCCATGCATTTCGCTAGCCACGGCCCTACTACTACGTACGGCGACGCGCGCGATTCCGATGGATAATTGGCAATCATGATCCAATTTTCCTTCAGCTATCTCGATTTTATTGTGAAAATGCGATGTCATTTTCGAGGATGATTAATGTCAGCAAGCATAAGCAAACGAACATTGCTATACACACGACGCCATGTGCACGATTTATGGACGACACCGTTAATCAAGCCGTTGGTGTTAGAAAGCAAACTTCAGTACATCGTTAGATTTTGCATCGTCCCTGAATCGGCCACGTATCTGTGGTTCGCAAAGTAGTTTTGTAAGCAAACAAGATCATGCGGACGGGCATGGTTTGGCCACATTATTTTCGCTTCGAAATGTTTGCGTGGGAGATTATATCTTGGCAAGTGTGTGCTACGTCTCACTTGTGCACCTGTTCCTTGAGATAATCTTGTTTCTTTTTCACCTTTATCTTGGAACGAAATTTTGTTTCCGAGCATGAAAATGGACTAGGATAAGTGTGAACGAGCTAGTCTCTAGACGACAAACGGGTACTTTTGCAGTTGCTTCCCGCACCAACCTTTCCATGGGACCTTGGATGAAATGTCAACTGCGATATTGACCTCTAATTTCAGCTAAGAAGCAACTTATAGGTAATATCTAGCTATGAATTCGGTTTACAACGCGTTGACCTGTTCTCTATCAGCTCTTTCGGGAGGCAAGGTTGTGTTTTTTAGTCATCCATACGCAACAGTGAGATTTCGGGCTAGGTTCTTCAGATCAATTTAAGGGTTTAACTGTGACGACGGTGGTCCCAAGGCGCTGGTACTAAGGGGTATGTGCACGAAGACTTCCCTACTATTATCGACAAGGTCAGATGAACTCCGGTATGAAAGAGGCGACGGCGCCGCGTTAGTGACTCATTCTGATGACGATGGTGGTCATTTGGTGGTCCATTGATCTCGATTTAGTTTTTATTATGTTCGAGGTGTTTTGTCATTTTCGTGAATCTTTATAATAGATCTGACCATTTTCGCGTAGAAACTTATGCGCGTGCCTAAAAAGGACTAAAGTAATATTGTTAAATGAGAAATTCTAGTTATTACTTATTTTGGGTTGAGTTGGGTCAGGCTGGGCTTAGGCGTCGGGCTTTTAAAACCCGGCGAGAAAAATGCTTATTTTAGTGTCACCTTTGAAGGTTGATCTCTCTACATAAAATGTAAAGGATAAGGGCATCTTCAAAACGGACTCTCAAACAGCCTGCAATCGTCCAGACTACACTGTTTGGATATGTTTAGCCACCAACGTGATCCTGTATCGGTCCATCGAATCGTCTGGACGCACTTTTTTCGGCAAACCGAAGATACTGGGGGGCTTTGTAGGAGTCCAGACAACAGATACGTAAGACTCCGACACCCCCGGCTCACCCAAAACCCCATCAAACCCCTCCCGGACCCGCTCCTCCATCCTCCCTTTTTCTCTCCTTCCCTCTTTTCTCTTTTCTTAGTTGCCGCTCCACCACCCCGACCGCCCCGCTACACCCTTACCGGAACTAAACCAGTCCGTCACCTCCAACGGTACACCTAAGCTCCAAGCCGCTTCTGCTCGCCGCCGTTCCACACCTCTCCTCCGATTGCCGCACAAGTGCCATTAGCTCCTACGATACTCACCATGTTCGGCAATTGTTCGATGGAATGCACGTGCTAAAAAAATCATCTCTTCTTCTTTGAAGCAACGGATTCGGATATCGAGTACATATACGAACACTGTGTTGAGTCGTTCAACGGCTCGTCCGACCAGGAGGACTACACAGATGAAACAGCGATGATGCAAGCGATCCTTGCAGACAGGGATGACTTGGAGCCCACCCGGGCTCTTTGTTCCAATATTCACTCTTGGTTCCGTGAACACAAGCATTTTGTGAACGTCAGATATGAAATCAACGGCCCTAGCCCTTTTTTCGACCTCCCGCCCATCTACTTCCTCCCTGCCGCCAGCTACCATCGGGCCCCCACAGGCCTCGCCGCCCCGCCCTCCCTGAACCACTCTCCACCGCCCTCGCTCCGCCGCCCCGTTCATCCCTCTAGCCCCTCCATGCACTGAGCTCTTTGTCCAACGAATCCCCGCACCACCGCCCCACCACCGCCCACCACCACCGCCGTCTACCCAGTGGCGGAGACAGGGGGACCAGCAGGGGCCCTAGCCCCCCAAGACAATTGATTTAAGCCTAATATACATATAAACAAGTGATTATTTACTATGAAAATGATGTATTTTAGTGAGCTGGCCCTCCCTGACAAGGATAAGCAACATTCGGCCCCCCTTAATACTTTTTCCTGGCTCCGCCACTGCGTCTATCACCATCCCCACCCTGAACCCTAAGATATACACTTGGGTGATGACGGCGGCCTCTTCCTTCTTTCCGGCGAGGCCCTTCCTTCGCCGAAAAATCAGCTGTCCTCGAATTCAAAAATCAGTCGACCGATATGTAGCTAAACTGGTTTTAGGTAGCTTGAACTCAAAGGTAGCTCTGTTTCGACAGTTGGAGATGCTTGTCCAGCAAACAGCAGCCAGAGCAATACACAGCTCAATGTTGGGCTCTGTTGTGGTTAGCTTGCTCCTCTTCCCCGCCGCAACGCCAGGTACGCTGCGTCCGTCCCGGCAGCGTGCACATCACGGACAGACTTAATTGCCGCCGCTCTCTCAACAAACATCTAATTCCGGCCGGAGTCCATCGACGAGACAACAGATGGATCGAGCAGCCCGGCGAGGTGGCACACCCCAATTGCTACCCATGAGCGCCAATGATAAACCTCTCCGGTTTTGACCAGGAAGGCCATGCCGAGACCGACGTTGATCGACCCACACACCGGCCGGCAGCAGCCGACCTCTTACCCGCGGCCGTGACACCTGTCTGTGACCTGCGTCGCCGATGGTTCCATCGCCGTCTCGTCTCTCTCGCCGGTGGTAAATGCCGGGCGTAAATGCGGTCCAAGAGGAGCCCATGTGAGGGCGCGTTTGCGGTGGCGACTCGGTGTCGGGGGCAAAAAGGCTTCTTTTGGCCCTGTCCGGCGCTGCTGCTGGCACGACGGCGACCCGGGGAGACGACTGCTTCGCCGTTCGCGGTGCGCGAGACGGGGCGGCCGCGGGCGACACGGGCGCGACGGCGACGTCCCGCGGCGTAGGTGTTTGTGTGTGTGTGTGTGTGTGAGAGAGAGATCGCTGCTTGATCTGTGCCAAGTGTCCAAGCTTCTAGAATTCGCCTTGCGCCTCGGACAATCTACCGCACCATCGGTGTGTGCATGCATGGCATGGAACGTGACGAAGTTCCCGTGCCGTCCCCTGTCGTGCTGATCCAAGTTGGAGACGTGGGTGGCATCTGATCCGGCCTACGAAACGGGGCGAACCCACATCCTTGGATCAACGGGTGGCTTCAAATTCACATGGCTTACTTAAGCCCTTCACTACAAATTAAAGCACATGGCTTAACTGGAAACTGCACGCGAATGACCGCCTTGAACACACACAGAGGACGGGACATGAGATCAAGACAGAACGAGCACAATCACAAAGTCAAAGAATTTCAGACCGGATCGCTGCGTCCCACAGCGACAGCCGGACAGCAGAAGCACCGGAGCTACTTGCAGAGATGGAAACGCTGGCTGGGACTAGGTCGCTGCATCGCGCGGCCACCGTGCTCCGTGATCGCTCGCCTTCGCCGGTTGACTTGCGCGTCCCAGTGAGGTTCACGCGCGGTTGCTGTAGCAAGGCTGCCTTTTGCGTTTCAATGCGGCTCCATTCACTCCGATCGCCAAACCAAATCGGAGGGCCAATCATGCATCTTCTCTAGATGGCCATTCATTCTCGAAACGACCGATGATGAGTCATGGAGGAGGAAATGAGCCACGCATCCATGCTCTCTAGATGGTCCGTTATGAGTGGACCATGGGGACTTCGCAGATCGCAACATGACACGGGAGGTAGGTTGCTGGTCGGCCGGACTACTGCTGCAGCGTACAGAGATGTCAGCCCATGTGTTCTGTGGCCATGGCCCCGGCCGTGCATGCATGGCCACCCCATTGACCCGGGGCAGCATCCAGCCGAGCTGAGCCGGCACGAACAGCCATGCATTTCGCTACCCACGGCCCTACTACGTACGGCGACGTGCGCAATCCTGATGGATAATCGGCAATCACGATCCAATTTTCCTTCAATTATTATCTGAATTTATGCAATGTCATTTTCCTGAGGAATTAATTTCGGCAAACAGTGCAAGCATAAACAAACTCGATCGATCATGTGGATGAGCATGGTTTGGCCACATTAAAAAAAAAGAGAGATTGGATTTATCCGTGGGAGATTACATTGTCACGTGTGCGTGGCAACGTGGCACTTTTGCACACTGTTGCTTGAGATAATCTTGTTTCTTTTCCTTTTATCTTGGAACGCACATTTGGCCTTTTTTCTGGGTGGAATGCAAATTTGTTTTATTTATTTATTTCCTTTTGAGATAAGATATACTCCCTCCGTCTCAAAATAACTAACTCTACTAAAGTTAATATAAATTTGAGTCACTTATTTTAGGACGGAGAGAGTACAAGATAAATTTGTTTTTTTTACGGGTGGAACTCAAATTTGTTTCCGAGCATGAGAAGAGAGCAGGCCGAGAGTGTGAACGAGCTAGTCTCTAAACGACAAACGAGCACTTTTTGCAGTTGCTTCCCGAGCCAACCTTTCCAAGTGTCAACTCCGATTTAGACCACTCATTTCAGCTAAGAAGCAACTCAGCCGAATAATATCCAGCTACGAATTTTTTGGTTTAGAGCGCGTTGGCCGTTTCTCTACACACACACACAACTACTTACTCAGCACATGGCTGCATGCACCTTTTGTTCTTGTTGGAAATACGGACTGCAAGGCGGACGTGTACACACTCACCCCACATACTTTATGCACATGACACTACACCGGGACGACAATGCCCTGACCCGACGGGGCGGGCAACGGTGATGTGGAGATTGAGCATGTGATGCTACCTTCCCATCGTCTTATGCAAGACTAGCTGCGCAATCTCCACATCACATCACTCACCGAGTTTTATCAATGAAGCTACTCCCTCAGTTCGGAATTACTTGTCGCAGAAATGGATGTATCTAGACGTATTTTAGTTCTAGATAGATCCATTTCCGAGACAAGTAATTCCGAACGGAGGGAGTAGTTAGCTAGAGAGCAAACCTTTAAAAGGACATCGGAGTAGTAGAGGGGAATTTCAAGTTGATAAAGAATTAAACATGCTGATAAGGTTGATAATTGCAATGGTTCATCTATGTCAGAATATTTCTAATGATTTATCTTGTTTTGTCTGGGCAGCAGTTTCACCCTCAAATTGTACCCTATTGGTATATATAGGCCGAAAGTTGAATTTTCTGATAAAGTGTGATTTTATCAAGCTGCTACAAAACATTGATAAGCAACATATTTTCTTCTTTTAGAATACGCATAAGCATGTGTATCATATTTTTCATGGGTATTGTTAGGTCTCAGTCGACTGAGACTTAATTATCTCTCAGTAAAGTGACATACTACTTAATAATAATAAAATACACGGATCTCCACGCAAGAACAAAAGAATATAACATTGACTGATACAAGCTCTCTGTCTACAAAGACTTACCAAAACTGTACTTTCATAAAAAGTTATGGTTAGAAACCATCCACCAAATAATAACTTGACCTTTTAGGCCGCCCACAAGTACACACGGTGACTGCTCATCCATATCCCGCCTACACAACCTATACAAATGGTGGAAGAAATGTTGGATGTCCCCTCTTAGAAGCCCTACCGAAGCCCAAGCCTTGCCTTCCTCCAAGATCCTATGTAAGACTAGCTGCTTCGCAGGGTTTACGTTGTTGAAGATAACACCTTCTAATGCTTCCATTGTTCCCAAATTGTCAGGCACGTGATGGCGAGCAGGTCTTTTCTGTTACGTAGTCCGAGCTCGCTAGAGATGCACCACGTCGGTAGTTGACCCACTTGGCCGGGAGGGTGGATGCCATTTCCCCACGCCATCACCACCTTGTGCCAAATCGAACGCGAGAAAGCGCATGCCACTAGTATGTGATCGACCGCTTCCTGATCCTGATCGAAAGTGTCCCTTCACATCTCACGTTGTCCCTTCACGCAATGACTCGACCTCGCTCCGTCTCTTATTTACCAACTTGAGCGATCTAATCATCAATTTTAAATTTTTGCTGACATGGAAAAAACCAGACTCACTAAAATATCCTAAATTTCCATTGTATCAAAAATCATTTTGGAATTTTGTTTGTCAGAATTTACTGTATTTGAACAAATAAAAAACGGTGCTCAAGTACTCTTCCTCCGACGTGATTGTTTTGCCCGTCGGGATCATCGCAAAGATCTGCATCTTTGTGGTAGAAGAGGGCCGTCACCTCTGATGCGGCGACGATGGCTGCAGTGGGAGGGGGAGTCCACGAAATCATGTACTCCGTCTGTCTCATAACGCAAGACGTTTTTTATGTGTGGAAAATGTAAGACGTTTTTTGATGCTACAAACCATCTTACATTAATGGAGTGAGGGAGTAACATTTTGCTGGAATTTTGAAGCGTGCTCAGCACCGCACCCCTTCGCTCGCCAAGGAGCCAAATTGGCTACAATGCGTCTCCTCTCCACAGAGCTGAGGGAGAGGAGAGGCTTCTCACGGGGGTGAAGATCAAGGGCGCCAAACGAAAGGAACGGGCATGCATGGGACCAGACACATGGCGCCACCCACTCCAAAACGGAGTACCGCGGCGCCCAAACAAACCGTGCAAGCCTCCCCTTCCCGTCCCTTGGCCGCGCGGGTTAACGTCGCCGCACATGCGCCCGTCTCCTCTCCTCTCCTCTCTTCTGCGGGACGGAAGAGGAAATCATGGAGCGATCGACCGTTCCGGCGCGGGATACGCGGGGCCGCCGACGGTGCCTGCCTGCCGGGTCACGGAGGAGGACCGCGTCCAACCGGTGGAGCGGACGGGCGGCGACGCGATGCCGACGGGCGGCGGTGCGACGTGGCCTTGGCCCGGGAGAGACGCCGCTGTCGCCGCTGTCGCCGCAACCAATCCCCCATTAATGCCAAAAGTTAGCTTTTGGTGGCTTCCTCACAGCTGGCTGTGATGGCTCAAGGGCGTAATCGTAATCGCGTCCCGTTCCGACCTTCTTCTCCTCTCCTCTCCTAGCTGCTTTGACAATCAGCCCAGCGCCCGTACCTGCGTGTCCCCATCGCCCCACGTGTCCCTCGCCCTCCACCCGCCCGCCAGATTCCCCAAACTGCCACGTCCAGCGCTTGGTACTACTGTGTACTGAGAATTCAACGCCCTGTGACTGATTTTTTCTTGTGGATTACATATTCGCGCAACCCATGTGACTGAATTTTAACAGCTTTTTTTGGGAGAATTTAACTACTCCGTATTTTATTAGGATAACATGTTGTCGTTGTTGTTTGATAAAAATGATACCATGTTGTTGGCCGTGGAGAATGACACCATATTTTTCTTTTTGAAAAAGACCGGGATCTATGGTTCACCAAAAGTATAAAACACATCAAACATATAAAAAGGACTGTAATAGCGTCCGTTCGGAGTAGACCTGGCCATGGGCGGCCCGGCCCGGTCAGCCCGACCCGGCCCCGAAAAAGCCCGATCCGGTCCGGCCCGACCTTGTCCATGGGCTGGGCTTGGGCCAAGATTTCAAGCCCGACTGCTGGGACGGGCCGGCCCCGGGCCCGTCATATTCGTGTGTTAACGAGGCCCGAGGCCCGACGAGCTTTTAGCATGATGGGCCGGGCTCAGGCCCGAATTTTAGGCCCGACGGTCGGGCCGGGCTCGGGCCTGGGTGTTTTGCATCGGGCTTTGGTAGGCCCGGTCCGGCCCGACAGATGGCCAGGTATAGTTCGAAGGCATGGCATTTGCGAACGGTTTTTATGTCAAATTCTTTAAAAACACATGATAATCTTTGGGGGGCAGACTGTGAAAATTGACGCGTACACTTGAAGGAATTGTCATGATCCCGACACCTAGCGAACGTTCGCTGAATAATATTACCGAACAACCACTGCCATCGACAGAACAAATCTACGGCGCACTGATGTCACTGCTCACGTGCTTGTGTCGGCATGGTCTTGTGGATGACAATCGGAAAATCTTCATGCACGTGCTGCTAAGGACAATCATGTTGGAGCCATAGTGGTCGATGTTGAATCTATAAATTTGATTCAACGCTTGACACCAGATCTCTCCATCGCACACACACGGCGAAAAACTCTAACCCGACGGCGGACTGCGAGAGTCTACGCTACAACCTCGTCGAGTTCGTCTCGACGAACTGGTTCGAGGAGAACCAAAGTCCAAAAGACCAACTCAAAGATGAAATGTCGCATTCCACTCGAGCGCTGCCTGTGCAAAAACTAAAAAAAAAAAGCCTAACACGAACTACTAGACGCCGGACCGAAGCAGCGAGATTCCCCTCCCGATAGTGATCGTTGCAGTGGCAGGCACAGGGGTGGCGAGTCCGACAAAGCCTAGAAGGAATGAGTTCTTCGCCCTGGCCATTGTGCATGCATGACGAGAAATCCTAACCTCGTGGCAGTTGGTGGGAATCCACACTAGAGCTTTGTCGAGTCCATCTCCACAAACTGACTCGAGAAGGATGTGAGTCCAGAAGACCAGTTGAAAGATAAAACTCCGCCGTCGACCCGAGCACTCTCCTTGAGAGAACTAAAAAACCTAACACAAACTACTAGTAAGACCCAAGGCGGGGGGATTCTCCTTCCCACACCGAATGCCGAGCGGCATAAAAAAAGGAGGCGAATCCACGAGCTGACCGGCGAAACCTAGAGGGAACGAGCTCTTTGCCCTAGCTGCCGCTTGCGCGAGAGGGGAAGCAAAAGGTTGTACCTTGGGTCGAAATGAAGGACACCAAGTTTTTTTTTAATAATAAAGGTCTCATCTCGAATGATTGAAGCACTGCGTAAGGATCGATGGGATTCTTTGGTGTTTTGACATGGGAGTGAGGATGAACCCGTCAAACATGGTGATCTCTGTGTGTGTCTATCTCTTCTTCTTTGGGCGGTTGATCACATGAGGGATTACGGGTGTAAACATGCTTCGAAGTTGACCAAGAGGCGTCACATTAACTCCGTGCATCGCAGCCAACGACACATCACACACCCGGCCAGCAGTCTGAACGGCGCCGGGCTCAGTTCATACGCTCAAAATCCATTCCGTTCCCAATTCCCAGGGGCGTCATGGTGACCACGGCGCTCGGGTTATATAAAGCCACACGACGCGCACCTGGCTTCGACAAACCAACCTCGCTAATCAATCAATCGCCAACAAGACTCGCCTTTTGCTCCGCCCAAGGATGCCACTCCCGCCCCGCCCGTGAACTCCCGAACCAACTCACACCACGCTCCGCATCCATGGACGCCAGCCTCCGCACGCTCTCGCCGTCCAGCTTCACCGGGGAGGTGCGCTCCGCGGTGTCCTCCCTCCTGCTCTCCCCCGGCGGCGCCAGCGCGCTCGACACCGTCTTCTCCCACCTCCCGCCCCCCGTCACCATCCCGCCGCTCGGCTCCAGCGTCTACTACCGCCAGAGCGAGCTCCTCCGCAGCTTCGCCGCCACGCAGCCGCACCACCATCTTGCGGCGGCCGCCAGCTCCTCGTCGGCTTACGCCCTTCCTTTTCCCGGCGCGGCGTCGTACGACGCCGCGGCGGCGGCGGCGGCGGGGAGGAAGATGTACCGCGGCGTGCGGCAGCGGCAGTGGGGCAAGTGGGTGGCGGAGATCCGGCTGCCGCAGAACCGGGTGCGCGTGTGGCTCGGCACCTACGACTCGCCCGAGACCGCCGCGCACGCCTACGACCGCGCCGCCTACCGGCTCCGCGGCGAGTACGCGCGCCTCAACTTCCCCGGCGTCATGGACGGCGCCGACGACGCCCGCTTCCCCGACGCCCTCCGCCAGCTCCGCGACGCCGTCGACGCCAAGATCCAGGCCATCCGCGTCCGCATGGCCCGCAAGCGGGCGCGCGCCAGGCGGCTGCGCGAGGAGGCCAAGCAGCAGCAGCAGCAGCAGCAGCAGCAGCAGCAGAGCAACAACACCCAGCGCGCCGAGGCCGCCCCGGCGCCGCCGCGCCCCGTCGTCTCCGAGAGCGCCACGACGTCCGAGACGACGACGACGACGACGTCGTCGTACGGGTCGCCGGAGGGGGCGCTGTCCGCGGCGGACTTCGAGTGCTCGCTGCAGCGGATGCCGTCCTTCGACCCGGAGCTGATCTGGGAGATGCTCAGCTTCTAGCCAGTAGGACTAGACCGATCCGAGGCACGGACAGACGCGGCAAAGCCAACCAGCATCATCAAGGTCCATCCCATCCCATCCCATTCATGGCGTGGAGTGGACATGGTGGCGGCGTCTGTCTGTGGGAGCCAAGCTCGTAGGGAGGATTGATTTTCCATGTGTTGGGAGGGAGGATTACAGTTAACCTGTCACTATATGAGCAATAAAATGCCCGGGAAAATCGGGCGTCTCCTAGAGACTATACTCCTAATTACTACTCCCTCTGTAAACTAATATAAGAGTGTTTAGATAACTAAAATAGTGATCTAAATGCTCTTATATTAGTTTACGGAGGGAGTAGTACTTACTAGCAACTGCATTCTGCATCCTGCATCTGCATCCGTCGTGTCGTGCCCTGAGTTTTCGCATCACATCCCATCGACAAGTTGTAAAGCTGATCCCTAAATTCACATCATCTCTAAAGTCCACATAAGTGTTCATGTCAGTGTGCGTTCTTGAGCAATCACCATTGTTGGCCCTCCTCTGTTTCTTGCTCTCTTCAGCCCCCAGCCCTCACTCCACAGTAACGGCGGAGGATACTCGAGGAGGAAGAAGGCCAAATCTTGTGAGGGTCGTTCGTCTTGATTTTCTGAAAGGAACCTTGCGGATTGTGGTGGTCCAACCGTGCGATGGGGGATTCGGGGATAGACACATGTGCAGCAGTTGTCGCTGCGAGCATGTGCCGCAAACAGTGGTCTGTTGAGCCGGGCTCCACGGCCGGGGCATATCTCCCACTTCTCAACCAATCCACGAAGATCTGGGCCAGGCCATCCGTCCATGATTGGAATGTCTCCATGGATAACAGCTCCTCAGTAGTCCTAATTGGCGGATCCAAAGCTTCATTTACTCACTCCATGGCGATTCTTCTTGACTAATCTTCAGTAATCACAGGTAGTAGCAGGTACGGACTACAGAGTGAAACGCTCTGATCTGATCTGATGAATGAATGACTGGCGCAAGCAAACGCTGCTCGAAAGATTCGGGTCAATCGGCCGTCCGTGCGTACGTGCGTCGCAAACAAATATTTCCTGTTCGTACCTGCCGTACGGTGGCAGTTAGTCATATGCTAGTCCGGTCAGATTGTGTTGCAGCCTTGAAGATGCTTTCGGCGGTACACAAGCGCCCGGCAAGAAAATAAGAAACTAATCGATTCTCTCCGTGCAATCAGTGAAAGCTCACAAAATCATGAAATATGCAGCGCCAAACTTATAAAATCAATCCCAATCATACCAACACTTCATTTCAACTCGCGCGATCGTCACATTCCACGACTCCAGATACTCCTCATTTTAACATGGTTAGCATCGCACAATTCATCAACATACATATTTCCCTCTTAAAGCATCTACGGCCGGGCGTCTCAAATTCGCCTCATACGTCCAGGCAGGCCGTTCGGTCACAACTTTTTAACCCAGACGGTCCTTTTAAACAACACTCAAACGCCCGGGCTGACCGGCACCCATCATATCCAGCCCAAATATGGGCCGAATATGGGGGTGCTCGGGCACGCACGTCACGTCAGACCCGGCCCACGCTGGCCCGTCCGACCCCACATAAATTCCTCCCCATCCGCCCGCCGGACCAAACCCCAGACACTTCACTTCCCTCCGCCACCCAAGCTCATCTCCGGCATGGTGAGCAGCGGATCCGAGTCCTTCACCTCTAGATCCGTCGACCCCAACCTCATCGCACGCGGCCCCGTGGAGGAGATGGCCGTCCGGCTTGTGCTCCGCCGCGTCCGGGAGGAGGCCCGTGCACGGCTGCACTCGGACTCCTTTCTTCGGGAATCCATTGCTTCCATCCAAATGGCGCATGGATCCGATGCTAGGCCACCCGTAGCTGCCTTGCCGGAGGCCGTGCGGCCCGTCTGGCGTCCGAACACGCTGGCGGACATGCAACCCCTTCGTTGGCGCACCGAGCAAGGGGACGCACCATGGGCCTCATTCGACGACGCCGTGGTACCGGGCGCGGGAGGCGGCGGTGGACGTCGGCGAGGCGGAGTCGCATTCTCCGGTGCCTCGTATGGCGCATCAGTCCGGGCGCCGCAGCTGCATCGTCGTCGACGTATGTGCCTCGTCCTAGGACGGATTCTCATCGATCTGACATCTACCGGCACCGTCCGGGTTCCGGGCTCTAACGAGGAGTAGGGCATGTGAGACGGCGACGCCTTGAGTCCCGTGTGCCGGCTCGTGTCTCATTCCCTACTCTACCTTGTCGGCGACCGGACCAACACTCTAAGGAGCGTAGCCGGCCGCCAGACATGGCAAGGGCGGAGCCGGACAAGGTGGGAGCGGAATCGGGCGAGCTCCACTTAGATTAGATTTCACTTTGCATGTAATAATATGGATTTGAGCTTTATAATGTGAGCTATCCGGATGTTGAATGCATTTTTCGAGGCGTGATCGGTCACTGTCTGAGCGTGTCCACGGACGTTTGAGGGGTAGGATTTGCCAAGTTCGACTGTAGATGCTTTTATGCCTTCTACTGCACGTGACTGACCTGAAGATGGAGTGGAGCACCGCCTTGCGTGCCTTCCTCACCGCCCTCTGCCTAGACCCCTTTTTCGTCTACGTCGGTGCCTTTGTTCTACTCTTGCTCCTACCAAGTGTCGTCGGTTCCAGCACACAGTGACACCATGAGGCGGCTGTCGAGAACATAGTACGCGAAGGCAAGCTCAAGGGAGTCGTAAAAGTGCCCCCCGCAAACCCATCAGCGTTGGGACACCGCCAAAACCTCCTTGGCGTCCCTCTGTTCCTTCCGCTCTCCTCCCATCTCGGTTAACCTGCTACCACTCATCGTGGAACCTCTTACTACCTTGTTATTATATCATCACCAATCACCATGCAAATCTGGCCCGATCGAAAATGTACGAGCTTTGATTTGTTTTCGCTTCTTTCATAATTCCTCATTGTATTGGCTGTTCAACGCAAGAAAAATTTATTAGGACATATCTCGCACGGGAGGATACAACTCAACGTGTTGGGATTTTTCGGTGGGTGACAGATAGTAACGTGTTTCTAACTTTCTATTATGGTAAGTAACAGAGAATCATTCCCCTGGAATCCTTTCATATTAATCCTCTGGTTGTTCATACATGCCTTAATTTAATTATGAACATTTCAATGTTGTCTGCCTTGTTCATGCACATTCATTGTATTCTTATTACTTCCACAATTGATAAGACCCAAACAGATGGATGGGAAGGACAACCTAAACAAAGGCTTGCACGATATCGAAACATGTATCCTCAGAGATCAGAACTCCGCCACTAGCTCTGGATGTGGAGGACAACATCGCCTAAACTGAGATAGAGGGCCTTTGCCCTAAATGTTGTTCGAGCGGCAACACAAAAGGCAAATATTCCAAGGACTAACATCTGGAAGAGATCTCTGTTTGGCCAGCTAGTTTTGAATACAAATGCCTCCTTTCTACCGGAAAATCATTTTGGTTCATGCGGTGCAGTTATCCGGGACAGCGCAGGTTTCTTTGTCGCGGCATCCACAACAAAATTAGAGCATGTGGGAGATGTTGAATCGGCAGAGGCGGCAGCACTACTGGAGGGACTGAAACTTGCAAGCTCAGTTGGGGCAAACTCCATCGTCGTTCGGGCGGATAACATGACAATTGTGGAGGCAATGGCGAACAATACTAGTCATTCTATGGTGGCTGGGCCTATACTGGATGAATGTCGGCAATTATGCATAGATTTCGGGAAGGTTCTTTTTGAATTTTGTAACAGAGATTCAAATAAGGTAGCTCACACGCTAGCTCAGCATGGTCGGGATGATCCGCCGTCTATGTGGTTGGACTCCCCACCTGGGTTTATCTCCGATCTCCTCGCGGAGGATGTAAGCATTACTTAATTTTAATAAAGCTAGCCGTAAGGCCTTCCCCTAAAACAAAAAACTGAGATAGAGGGCATGGAGCGACCATTTTGATAGTATCTTGTGGATTTTCGGGGGCGTATCTCATGGATGCGTGGGCCTTTGACAACTCAGGTAATTGTTTGGTTTAGGGGTTAGGCCGACGGTAAAACCCAATGTTGGGCATCATCGTTTCGAGTCCAGTGTGAGGCAACCAAACCAAGGCGATGCCCCTTGCCTACCTGGGCCGGCCCACAACAATCTATTTCTATTTTTCCTCTGACTTATGGAAGAGTTCTTTCTCTAATTTATTCGTTTGAGTGTTTTCTCTATATGTTGAACTAGCACCTTTCTTTTCCTATTTTTATTTCCTATTTCATTTTTTATTCTTGTTTATTCTTTACACTTTTAAATTCAAGATGCCTTTGAGGATTTTATTCTTTGAAGCCCGACCCGGTCCCGGTGAAGGCATGGAGTGACCATTTTCGAAGTGTCTTTGAGGATTTTTTTTTAGGAAACATGACAGTTAGGACATTGGACTGAGGATTTTCAGGGCGTAATATCTTTTTTTAGGATGGGCGTAATGCGTGTGGGTCTTGACAACTCAAGTAAGCGCCTGATTTATGGCCCAGACCAACAGTCCAACCCATTGTTGGGCATCAGCGTGAGGCAACCAACCCGGACATATCTTTGTCGGACAAAACTTGCCTGCTCCCTCCTCGTGCTCCCATCCGTGCTCCCAGTTCATCCTACGGCTATTATTTCATCTTTTTTCTTTCTAATCTAATCATCACCCCCCCTGATTTTAAGGGGGTGGGGCCGGGCCTAATTTTGGTCCAATCAAATCAAGCCATGTACGCGGGAGCACGGATGGGCACACACGAGGGGAGCAGGCAAGTCTCGTCCATCTTTGTCACGCTTACAGCGAAGAAGACGTATGCCTCGCCTTATAGAGAACACGAAGCGGGCCGACCCAGTAGCATTAATTCAGTGGTTTTGTTTGGCATTATTTTTCCCTTTTTATTTTGTTTTTCTATTTTCAATTATTCCAATTACATATTACAAAATAATATTTTACTTGAATTTATAAACGTGTACGTAGCAGAGTAAACAAATCATGCAGAATAAAAAATGTTCACGCATCTTTGAAAATGTTGATAATATTTCAAAAATTGTTGGTGATTCAAAAGTGTTTATGAGTTTCAAAAAAATATTTGTGATATTCTAAAATAAGATCTATATAATATGCATACCATTCAAAAAAAAAATCAGGCAGTATAAAAACATTTTCATGAATCTTTGATAATGTTGATGGCATTTTGAAAAAGGGTGACATTTAAATAATAATCAAATGTCTCAAAAATTTGTTTGTGACATTCTAAAATAACGTTTATGCAATGTAATTCGTTCAATTTAGAAAATCATCGTACCATTCAAAAAGATGTTTGTGACATTTAAAAAATGGTCATGCATTTTGTAAACATGTTTATGACAATACTATTTTATACAATGTAAACCAATGTTCGTGTAATTTTCAAAATGTCTCGTACCATTCAAAAATTGTATGTGGCATTTAAAAAAAACTTCATTCATTTCGAACAAATGGTTGGGATACTTAAAAATGTTTATACAATGTAAAAAGGTTTGTGTAGTTAAAATAATTTTTAGTACCATGCAAAAAAAATCGCACAATTTTTAAAACCTTACATACAATTTGAACATTGTTTCAATGTGTATTGGAAAAAATATTTAACGTACATTTGACAATGTCTATATATGGAAAGTTTGTGCGTGTCTCAGAATGTGCTCCGGAGACAACTAGAAAATCCAGGATTTTATTTATGGGAGAAAGTTGTGAAGGACCGTTACGAGATGACGACCCCTAATAGGACCCACAGGGCCGACAAGGGGCGCATGGGCTATGGCACGCCCCTAGGCCGAATCCTACAATGAGAGAATTCTTCCCTCCTCCCACTAAGACGAGAATGATTCTTCCTTCATGGGGCGCCCGTCCTCCTCGTATATATGTGTGGAGGGCTCCCGCTTGAAACAAACCAATCCAAAGGGGATCTCTCCCGCATAGCTCCACACTCTTCCGATCTAGTTGTCCTAAGTGTTTAGGATCCTAATTAGATGGGTTCTAACCTCGGTCTAATTAGTTTAAGATAATTAGACTCCTAATAAGATGAGAAGCGCCGCTAGGCTTTCTCTCTCTAGTTTTCTCGCACTTCTTCTTCCTGGACGTTGAAGCTCGACTGCACTACTTCAAATCTTGTTTCGAAGAACTTTCTCACGGCTAGGAGGTGTAACCTAGCCGCGGGAAATCGTCGCGCTGCACCGACTCTTCACAACTTCCGCTACTACGCTCATCGGTGTGTTTGATCGTTACCGCCATCTTCATAGTGTTCATGGGTGTGATGGTTGATACGTCTCCAAGGTATTTATAATTTTTTATTGTTCCATGCAATCATATTATCTACTTTGGATGTATTATATGCATTTATATGCTATTTTATATCATTTTTGGGACTAACTTATTAACCTAGTGCCTAGTGCCTATTGCCAGTTTTGGTTTCGGACACCCCCGGTAGGTGTATGGGCCTTATGGGCCAAAGGGGGGAAGCATACGAGCCCACAAGGGGGCTCGTGCACCCCTCCACCCTTGCCCACGCACCAAAGGAGGGAGGGAAGGAAAGGGGAGGCTCCCCAAAGGCAACAAGCCCCCCTTTCCTTCCTCCCATCCACAAATATGGAAGAGGGGATTCAGCCAGGGTAGGCGCCCTAGGGCAGCCGCTGGCCACTTGGGGCGCCCTAGGGGCTGCCCCCCACTCCACTTATACACATGAGAGGAGGGAGAGGGGCAACATACACCATGATCCCCTAGTCGTGTGCGGCGCCCCTCTCCCTCTAGTTCGTCCTCGGTCATATTTTCGTAGTGCTCGGCGAAGCCCTGTGTAGATAGTTGTATCACCACCATCACCACGCCGTCGTGCTGCCGGAACACATCTACTACCTCTTCGTCTTGTTGGATCAAGAAGGCGTGTATGTCACGAGCTGAATGCGGAGGTGCCGTATGTTCGGTACTTGATTGGTTGGATCGCGAAGAAGGTCGACTACATCAACCTCATTACTAAATGCTTCCGCTTACGGTCTACGAGGGTACGTAGACATACTCTCCCCTCTCGTTGCTATGCATCTCCATGGATAGATATTGTGTGTGCTCATATTATTTTTTTGTTTTTCATGCAACATTTCCCAACAAGAAGTACATGCTTCAGGGAGTAGAGATAATGATCTTATTTGGTTTACTCGTAAGATACATATCTTGCAAGGAAGAGAACAATAGCTTTTCGACAAGCATGGATATAACAATATTATGCTTCGAGATATATATCCGAGCATAAGCATCAGAAAGGCGACATATTGATTCTTGGTTGCAATAAATAACTCACAACTATCAACATAATTTTCGCAATCTTGGACAAAAACATCTACAACATGATATGAAAACAAAACTAAAAGCATAACTGCATATATGAATGAAGTAACAATTTTTAAAAAGGAAAATCATCTGTACATGATTTTGTCTCAGACTACCTTCATAGCCACCATATAATGGATCTTCAAATAATAAAAGAGGGGTTTCCAGGTAAATAAATCTGTCATCATTTCTAGTTTGTACTAGTAAATTTTTGTGTAGTGAATTTTCAGAATTAATTGACCTGAAATAACAGGGCCCAATGACTATATGACCAGGAAAGCCCATGGCACTAGTCTCGGCTATACTGCCAATCATAAGTGTAACAACAGCTTTTCTTGCAGCATGTATTAGTTGAAAGGCTCCATCCCCTAAAAAAGTATAAGGACTCCGAAGCACTAACTTTGAAATTTTGATGCTAGTAGTGAAGGAAATATGCCCTAGAGGCAATAATAAAGTTGTTATTTATATTTCCTTATATCATGATAAATGTTTATTATTCTTGCTAGAATTGTATTAACCGGAAACATAATACATGTGTGAATATATAGACAAACAAAGTGTCACTAGTATACCTCTACTTGACTAGCTCGTTGAATAAAAAATGGTTATGTTTCCTAGCCATAGACATGTGTTGTCATTTGATTAATGGGATCACATCATTGGTGAATGATGCGATTGACTTGAACCATTCCGTTAGCTTAGCACTTGATCGTTTAGTTTTACTGCTATTGCTTTTTTCATGACTTATACATGTTCCTATGACTATGAGATTATGCAACTCCCGAATACCAGAGGAACACCTGGTGTGCTATAAAACGTCACAACATAACCATGTGATTATAAAGATGCTCTACAGGTGCTCCGAAGGTGTTTGTGGTGTTGGCATAGATCGAGAATAGTATTTGTCACTCCAAGTGTCGGAGAGGTATCTCTGGGCCCTCTCGGTAATGCACATCACTATAAGCCTTTCAAGCAAATGACTAATGAGTTAGTCACGAGATGATGCATTACGGAACGAGTAAAGAGACTTGCCAGTAACGAGATTGAACTAAGTATTGAGATACCGACGATCGAATCTTGGGCAAGTAACATACCGATGACAAAGGGAACAACGCATATTGTTATGCAGTTTGACCGATAAAGATCTTCGTAGAATATGTAGGAAATAATATGAGCATCCAGGTTCCGCCGTTGGTTATTGACCGGAGATGAGTCCAGGTCATGTCTACATAGTTCTCGAACCCGTAGGGTCCGCACGCTTAACGTTTGGTGACGATCGGTATTATGAGTTTATGGGTTTTGATGTACCGAAGGTAGTTCGGAGTCCTGGATATGATCACAGACATGACGAGGAGTCTTGGAATGTCCAAGACATAAATATCGATATATTGGAAGCCTATATTTGGACATCGGAATGGTTCCGGGTAAAATCGGGATTTTACCGGAGTACCGGGAGGTTACCGGAACCCCCGGTAAGTATATGGGCCTTATTGGGCCATAGTGGAGAGAGAGAGAGAGAGAGAGAGAGAGAGAGAGAGAGAGAGAGAGAGAGAGAGGGGTTTCTAGGTAAATAAATCTGTCATCATTTCTAGTTTGTACTAGTAAATTTTTGTGTAGTGAATTTTCAGAATTAATTGACCTGAAATAACAGGGCCCAATGACTATATGACCAGGAAAGCCCATGACACTAGTCTCGGCTATACTGCCAATCATAAGTGTAACAACAGCTTTTCTTGCAGCATGTATTAGTTGAAAGGCTCCATCCCCTAAAAAAGTATAAGGACTCCGAAGCACTAACTTTGAAATTTTGATGCTAGTAGTGAAGGAAATATGCCCTAGAGGCAATAATAAAGTTGTTATTTATATTTCCTTATATCATGATAAATGTTTATTATTCTTGCTAGAATTGTATTAACCGGAAACATAATACATGTGTGAATATATAGACAAACAAAGTGTCACTAGTATACCTCTACTTGACTAGCTCGTTGAATAAAAAATGGTTATGTTTC
Source organism: Secale cereale (assembly GCA_902687465.1). Classification (NCBI taxonomy): domain Eukaryota; kingdom Viridiplantae; phylum Streptophyta; class Magnoliopsida; order Poales; family Poaceae; genus Secale; species Secale cereale. Next base: position 704,593,573 of record LR738709.1, on the reverse strand, counting down.
CTAGCCATAGACATGTGTTGTCATTTGATTAATGGGATCACATCATTGGTGAATGATGCGATTGACTTGAACCATTCCGTTAGCTTAGCACTTGATCGTTTAGTTTTACTGCTATTGCTTTTTTCATGACTTATACATGTTCCTATGACTATGAGATTATGCAACCCCCGAATACCAGAGGAACACCTTGTGTGCTATAAAACGTCACAACATAACCATGTGATTATAAAGATGCTCTACAGGTGCTCCGAAGGTGTTTGTGGTGTTGGCATAGATCGAGAATAGTATTTGTCACTCCAAGTGTCGGAGAGGTATCTCTGGGCCCTCTCGGTAATGCACATCACTATAAGCCTTTCAAGCAAATGACTAATGAGTTAGTCACGAGATGATGCATTACGGAACGAGTAAAGAGACTTGCCAGTAACGAGATTGAACTAAGTATTGAGATACCGACGATCGAATCTTGGGCAAGTAACATACCGATGACAAAGGGAACAACGCATATTGTTATGCAGTTTGACCGATAAAGATCTTCGTAGAATATGTAGGAAATAATATGAGCATCCAGGTTCCGCCGTTGGTTATTGACCGGAGATGAGTCCAGGTCATGTCTACATAGTTCTCGAACCCGTAGGGTCCGCACGCTTAACGTTTGGTGATGATCGGTATTATGAGTTTATGGGTTTTGATGTACCGAAGGTAGTTCGGAGTCCTGGATATGATCACAGACATGACGAGGAGTCTTGGAATGTCCAAGACATAAATATCGATATATTGGAAGCCTATATTTGGACATCGGAATGGTTCCGGGTAAAATCGGGATTTTACCGGAGTACCGGGAGGTTACCGGAACCCCCGGTAAGTATATGGGCCTTATTGGGCCATAGTGGAGAGAGAGAGAGAGAGAGAGAGAGAGAGAGAGAG
>LR738709.1:704546906-704587966 GCA_902687465.1 Secale cereale | reverse complement strand
AGAGAGAGAGAGAGAGAGGAGACCAGGGCAGGCCGCGCGCCCCTCTCCCTCTAGTCCGAATTGGACTAGGAGGGGAGGGGCGGCGCCCCCTTTCCTTCCTCTCTCCCTCTCCTTCCTTCTTTCCTAGTCCAACTAGGGAAGGGGGGGGGATCCTATTCCCGGTGGGAGTAGGAATCCTCCTAGGCGTGCCATAGAGGACCGGCCTCTCCCCCTCCTCCACTCCTTTATATACGGGGGTGGGGGCACCCCATGGACACACAAGTTGACCATTGATCTTTTAGCCGTGTGCGGTGCCCCCCTCCACAGAAACACACCTCGGTCATATCGTTGCAGTGCTTAGGCGAAGCCCTGCGACGGTAACTTCATCATCACCGTCATCATGCAGTCGTGCTGATGGAAGTCTCCCTCGAAGCTCTACTAGATCGTGAGTTCGTGGGACGTCACCAAGCTGAACGTGTGCAGATCGTGGAGGTGCCGTACGTTCGGTACTAGGATCGGTCGATCGTGAAGACGTACGACTACATTAACCGCGTAGTCATAACGCTTCCTCTTATGGCCTACGAGGGTACGTGGACGACACTCTTGTTGGGGATCGTAGCAGAAATCAAAAAAAAATCTACGCATCACCAAGATCAATCTATGGAGTAATCTAGCAACGAGGGAGAGTGGAGTGCATGTACATACCCTTGTACTCCCTCCGTTCGGAATTACTTGTCTCGAAAATGGATGTATCTAGAACTAAAATACGTCTAGATACATTCATTTCTGAGACAAGTAATTCCGAACGGAGGGAGTAGATCGCTAAGCGAAAGCGTTACAAGAACGTGGATGAAGGAGTCGTACTCGTAGCGATTCAGATAGCGGTTGATTCCGATCTAAGCGCCGAACAATGGCGCCTCCGCGTTCAACACACGTGCAGCCCGGTGACGTCTCCCACGCCTTGATCCAGCAAGGGGAGAAGGAGAGGTTGGGGAAGACTCCGTCCAGCAGCAGCACGACGGCCTGGTGGTGATGGAGGAGCGTGGCAATCCTGCAGGGCTTTGCCAAGCCCCGCGGGAGAGGAGGAGGACTTGGGAGAGGGGGAGGGCTGCGCCAGAACTTGTGTGCGGCTGCCCTCCCACCCCCCACATATATATAGGGGCAAGGGAGAGGGGGCCCGGCCCCCTCAGATACAATCTGAGGAGGGGGCGGCGCCCTGGGGGGGTGCCTTGCCCCCCAAGGCAAGGGGGGCGCCCCCCTAAGGGTTCCCCCCAAACCCTAGCTGCATGGGCCCTAGGGGGAGGTGCCCAACCCACTAAGGGGCTGGTCCCTCTCCACATACATCCCATAGGGCCCTTCGGGGCAGGTGGACCCTCCCGGTGGACCCTCGGAACCCCTTCGGTGGTCCCGGTACAATACCAGCACCCCCTCGAATTATTCCGGTGACCGTATGATGACTTCCCATATATAAATCTTTACCTCCGGACCATTCAGGAACTCCTCGTGACATCCGGGATCTCATCCGGGACTCCGAACAACATTCCGTAACCACGTACTACATTCCCTATAACCCTAGCGTCATCGAACCTTAAGTGTGTAGACCCTACGGGTTCGGGAACCATGCAGTCATGACCGAGACATATCTCCGGCCAATAACCAACAGCGGGATCTGGATACCCATGTTGGCTCCCACATGTTACACGATGATCTCATCGGATGAACCACGATGTCAAGGATTCAATTAATCCCGTATACAATTCCCTTTGTCTACCGGTATAGTACTTGCCCGAGATTCGATCGTCGGTATCCCGATACCTTGTTCAATATCGTTACTGGCAAGTCTCTTTAATCGTTCTGTAACACATCATCCCGTGATCAACTCCTTGATCACATTATGCACATTATGATGATGTCCTATCGAGTGGGCCCAGAGATACCTCTCCGTCACACGGAGTGACAAATCCCAGTCTCGATTCGTGCCAACCCAACAGACACTTTCAGAGATACCCGTAGTGCACCTTTATAGCCACCCAGTTACGTTGTGACGTTTGGTACACCCAAAGCATCCCTATGGTATCTGGGAGTTGCACAATCTCATGGTCTAAGGAAAAGATACTTGACATTTAGAAAAGCTTTAGCATACGAACTACATGATCTTGTGCTAGGCTTAGGATTGGGTCTTGTCCATCACATCATTCTCCTAATGATGTGATCCCGTTATCAACGACATCCAATGTCCATGGTCAGGAAACTACAACCATCTATTGATCAACGAGCCAGTCAACTAGATGCTCACTAGGGACATGGTGTTTGTCTATGTATCCACACATGTATCTGAGTTTCCTATCAATACAATTCTAGCATGGATAATAAACAATTATCATGAACAAGGAAATATAATAATAACCAATTTATTATTGCCTCTAGGGCATATTTCAAACAGTCTCCCACTTGCACTAGAGTCAATAATCTAGTTCACATCGCCATGTGATTAACACTCACAGGTCACATCGCCATGTGACTAACATCCAAAGAGTTTACTAGAGTCAGCAATCTAGTTCACATCACTATGTAATTAACACTCAATGAGTTCTGGTTTGATCATGTTATGCTTGTGAGAGAGGTTGTAGTCAACGGGTCTGCAACATTCAGATCCCTATGTATTTCGCAAAACTTTATGTCATATCGTAGATGCTGCTACCACGTTCCACTTGGAGCTATTCCAAATTGTTGCTCCATTATACGTATCCGGTATCTCTACTCAGAGCTATCCGGATAGATGTTAAGCTTGCATCGACGTAACCCTTTACGTCAAACTCTTTATCACCTCCATAACCGAGAAACATTTCCTTATTCCTCTAAGGATAATTTTGACTGCTATCTAGTGATCCACTCCTGGATCACCTTTGTACCCTCTTGCCAGACATGTGGCAAGGCACACATCAGGTGCGGTACTCATCATGGCATACCGTATAGAGCCTATGACAAAAGCATAGGGTACGACCTTCGCCCTTCCTCTTTCTTCTGCCGTGGTCAAGCTTTGAGTCTTACTCAACTTCACACCTTACACCTCAGGTAAGAACTTCTTCTTTGACTGATCTATTTTGAACTCCTTAAAAATCATGTCAAAGGTGTGTGTTCTTTTGAAAGTATCAGCAGGCGTCTTGATCTATCTCTATAGATCTTGATGCCCAATATGTAAGCAGCTTTATCTAAGTCTTCCTTTGAAAAACTCCTTTCAAACAACCCTTTATGCTTTCCAGAAATTCTACATCATTTCGGATCAACAATATGTCATTCACATATACTTATCAGAAATGTTGTAGTGCTCCCACTCACTTTATTGTAAATAAAAGTTTCTAATAAACTTTGTATAAACCCAAAAACTTTGATCACTCCATCAAAGCGTATATTCCGACTCCGAGATGCTTGCTCTAGTCCATGGAAGGATCGTTGGAGCTAGCGTACCTTTTAGCATCCTTAGGATCGACAAAACCCTTCTGATTGTATCACATACAACCTTTCCTTATGAAAACTGGTAAGGAAACTCGTTTTGACATCCATCTGCTAGATTTCATAAAAGCAGCTAATGCTAACATGATTCCGACGGACTTAAGCATCGCTACGGGTGAGAAAATCTCATCATAGTCAACTCCTTGAACTTGTGAAAAACTCTTCGCCACAAGTCGAGCTTCATAGACGGTGACATTACCGTCCACGTCCGTCTTCTTCTTAAAGATCCATTTATCTCAATGGCTTGCCGATCATCGGGCAAGTCCACCAAAGTCCATACTTTGTTTTGATACATGGATCCTATCTCGGATTTCTTCGCTTCTAATCATTTGTCGGAATACGGGCCCACAATCGCTTCTCCATAGTTCGTAGGTTCATTGTTGTCCAACAACATGACCTCTAAGACAGGATCACCGTACCACTCAGGAGTAGTACATATCCTTGTCGACCTACGAAGTTCGATAGCAGCTTGATCCGAAGCTTCATGATCACTATCGTTAGTTTCCTCTTCAACAGTCATAGGTTCCACAGAAACATCTTTCTGTGTTGCACTACTCTCCGGTTGAAGTGAGGGTTCGACAACCTCATCAAGTTCTATCTTCCTCCCACTCAGTTCTTTCGAGAGAAACTCCTTCTCGAGAAAGGACCCGTTCTTACCGAAAAACATTTTTGCCCTTGGATCTGAGATAGAAGGTATACCGAACTGTTACCTTTGGGTATCCTATGAAGATGTATTTGTCCGCTTTGGGTTCGAGCTTTTTCCGGCTGAAGCCATAAGCATCGCAGCCCCAAACATTAAGAAACGACAACTTTGGTTTCTTGCCATACCATAGTTTATATGGCGTCGTCTCAACGGACTTAGATGGTGCCCTATCTAAAGTGAATGCAGCTGTCTCTAAATGCATAACCTTAAAATAATAGCGGTAGATCGGTAAGAGACATCATAGATCGCACCATATCTCATAAGGTTCGATTACGATGTCCGGACACACCATTACAGTATGGTGTTCCAGGTGGCTTCAACTGCGAAACAATTCCACAATGTCTTAAGTGATTGCCAAACTCATAACTCAGAAAATCTCCCCTTGATCAGATCGTAGGAACATGATCTTCTTGTTATGATGATTCTTAACTTCACTCTGAAATTGCTTGAACTTTTCAAACGTTTCAGACTTTTGCTTCATTAAGTAAATATACCCATATGTACTCAAATCGTCAGTGAAGATGAGAAAATAACGATATCCACCACACGTCTTAATTCTCATTGGATCACACACATCAGCATGTATGATTTCCAACAAGTAACTTGCCCGTTTCATTGTACCCGAAAACGGGATCTTAGTCATCCTGCCCATAAGGCGTGGCTCGCATGTGTCAAGCGATTCAAAATCAAGTGACTCCAAACATCCATCAGCATGTAGTTTCTTCATGCATTTTATGCCAAAATGACCTAAGCGACAGTGCCACAAAAAAGTGGTACTATCATTATTAACTCTACATCTTTTGGCGTTAATATTATTATCGTGTGTATTACTATGATCGAGATTCAATAAACCATTGGGTGCATGACCATAAAGGTATTATTCATGTAAATAGAATAACCAGTATTCTTTAACTTAAATGAATAACCGTATTGCAATGAACATGATCTAATCATATTCATGCTCAACGTAGACACCTGATAACATTTATCTAGGTTCAACACTAATCCCGAAGGTAGAGGGAGTGTGCGATGGTGATCTTATCAACCTTGGAAACACTTCCAACACACATCGTCACCTCGCCCTTAGCTAGTCTCTGTTTAGTCCGTAGTTTTTGCTTCAAGTCACTAATAATAGCAACTGAACCGGTATCCAATACCCAGGTACTACAAGGAGTACTGGTAAGGTACACATCAATAACACGTATATCAAGTATACTTTGCTGAAGTTGCCAGCTTTCTTATCTACCATGTATTTGGGGTAGTTCCGCTACCATGTGACCGTTCCCCTTACAATAGAAGCACTTAGTCTCGAGGTTTGGGTTCAACCTTGGGTTCCTTCATTAGAGCGACAACTGGTTTGCCATTCATGAAGTTTCCCTTCTAGCCCTTGCCCTTTTTGAAACCAGTGGTCTTGTTAAACCATCAACACTTGATGCTCCTTCTTCATTTCTACTTTTGCGGTCTTAAGCACCGCTAATAGCTCCGGGATCATCTCCATCCTTTGCATGTCATAGTTCATCATGAAGTTCTAGTAGCTTGGTGATAGTGTCTAGAGAATTCCGTCAACCACTATCTCATCTGGAAGATTAACTCCCACTTGGTTCAAGTGATTTTAGCACCCAGACATTCTGAGCACATGCTCACTAGTTGAGCTATTCTCCTCCATCTTGTTGGCAAAAGAACTTGTCAGAGGTCTCATACCTCTCAACACGGGCATGAGCCTGAAATCCCAATTTCAGCTCTTGGAACATCTCATATGTCTTATGGCGTTCAAAACGTCATTGGAATCCCGATTCTAAGCCGTAAAGTATGGTGCACTACACTATCAAGTAGTCATCAAGACGTGTCTGTCAGGTGTTCACAACATCCACAGACGATGTTGTAGGGGTTTGCACATTGAGCGGTGGATCAAAGACGTAAGCCTTCTGTGTAGCAGTGAGGACACTCCCCAAACTACGAACCTAGTCCGCATCATTGCTTACAATATCTTTCAACTTAGTATTTCTCTAGGATCGTATTAAACGGGGAGCTACAACGCGAGCTATTGGTCTACAACATAATTTGCGAAGACAATTTAGACTATTGTTCATGACAATTAAGTTCATCTAATCAAATTATTTAATGAACTCCCACTCAGATAGACATCCCTCTAGTCATCTAAGTGATGCATGATCCGAATCGACTAGGCCGTGTCCGATCATCATGTGAGACGGACTAGTCATCAACGTTGAACATCTTTATGTTGATCGTATCTTCTATACGACTCATGTTCGACCTTTCGGTCTTCCGTGTTCCGAGGCCATGTCTGTACATGTGATGCGTCCAAAACGTATCTATAATTTCTGCTTGCTCCATGCCTCTTTTGGGTGATATTGCTATGATATTTATACACTTCCATACACTTTTGATCATATTTGGACTAACCTATTAACTCATTGCACCCCAGTGCCAGTTTCTGTTTTCTGCTGTTTTTGTATTTCAGGTTTTCACGTTACGAGAACTGCCCGAAAAATCCCAGAAAAATTATATAAAAAATCAGCGTTCCAGAAGCTTCCCGGTAGCCAAAGTACAGCCGGGGGGGGGGGCACCAGGGCTCCAGACGCCCTGGTGGCGCGGCCCCCCTGGCCGCGCCGGGGGGGCGCCTGGGCCCCCCGAGCCTCGGCTGATACCCCCCTTTGGCATATATTTAAGACGTCTCTCGAAACCCTCAAGACGGGAACCCTTTTTCACGATCTCATCTCTGTTCCGCCGCCGCCGCGCTTCCAAGATCGGGAGCACCAGGAGAACTCTTCCCGGCACCCTGCCGGAGGGGAGAATCACCACCGGGAGCCTCTCCATCATCATGGACGCCTCCCGGATGAGTTGTGAGTAGTCTCCCTTGGACCATGGGTCCATGACCAGTAGCTATGTGATGTTATCCTCCCCTTCTTGTGCTTCACTAATTAGACCTCGTGAGCTGCCCTACATGATCGAGGCACATATGTAATCCTTATGCTGTTGCTATGTTGAGTTTGCAGGGATCCGATGGATTGTGAGATTATGTTCAGATTGTGTTTGAGTAATATATTTGATCTACCTCTTTTATATTTATGTTCGTAAGTAATTCTTGCATGTTCTCCGTTGTTATTTATTGCTTTGGCCAAGTAGTAGGTAGTGACTCCAAGAGGGAACGTTATGCTTGATTGTGGGTTCATGCCCCTCGATGACTAGCTTGAGTGACAGAAACATGAGTCTAGGGGATGTGCTGTTGCCACAAGGGGGAAAACAACGGTGCTTGTGCCCGTGGGTGCAAGGATTGTTTACTTTACGCTAAGTTCTTTTAATGCAGTTGTCTGTTGCTTTGAGTTTACACTATGGGTGGGACTCGCAACTTAATACCAGCGAGATGTTCTGCATAGATATCTCAAGGTGGATGATTAGAAGTAGATATTGATGGATTTCGGTCTACTTGCCTTGGCGTACCGCCCATGCTTTGAACCTCTACCTTTCTTGCAATATAATTAGCATTGGTTTGCACACATAATTCTGTCAATTGCCCAGCTGTAATTCGTTTACCTCACATAGCTGTTTTATCGTCTTTTGGGAGAGAGACATCACTAGTGAACATCATGGGACCCCGGTCCATATTGCCATCACTGATCACATCCGCTATTTACTTTCTGTTTTACTTACTATTGCATCAATATCTATCACTATTATCACTTGCATTTGATCATTTGTAAACTACAAGGCCGGAGGGATTGACAACCTCTCTGTACTCGTTGGGAGCAAAGTTATTTGTATCTGTGTGCAGGTCCACGTTGATTGCTAATATCTGGCGCCGTTAGCTGTTGACACCTTCTTGTTGAAACTGGGAGTCTCAGGGAAATCGATCCTTGGTATCTTTGCCAAGGGAAAACTTCCGCTACACTGCATCTCAAACCTTCCATTTGGGGTAACCAACGAGGGGCGAGAAGCCATCAAGCAAAGTTTTCTGGCGCCGTTGCCGGGGACTCCACTCTTCAGGATAGGGGAGTTGCACGCTATCTTTTACCTTTGCTTTTTAGTCTTGTTAGTTTACCTTTCAGTTTTTGCTTTAGTATCTTTTATCGAAAATCACAAAAATAGTTATCTTGCTTGCTTGCTACTATGGGTTCCACCGAGAACACCAAGTTTGTGACTTCACTAGTCACAACAACGATGACTTTATCTGCACGCCTATCACTACACCTGCCACTTCAGCACCTTCGTATGAAATTAAACCTGCTTTGCTGAACTTAGTTATGAAAGATCAATTCTCCGGTGCTGGAGATGATGCTGCTTTACACTTGAACAATTTTGTTGAACTTTGTGATATGCAAAAGTACCAAGAAATAGATGGTAATATTGTTAAGCTTAAGCTTTTTCCTTTCTCCTTGAGAGGAGGAGCTAAAATTTGGTTTCAATCTTTGCCTAGAAATAGCATAGATTCATGGGACAAGTGCAAAGATGCTTTTATTGGAAAGTACTATCCACCTGCTAAAATTATCCAACTAAGAAGTAACATAATGAATTTTAAATAATTGGATAATGAACACGTTGCCCAAGCTTGGGAACGCATGAAATCTCTTGTCAAGAACTTCCCTACTCATGGTTTGACTACTTGGATGGTTATCCAAACTTTTTATGCAGGCTTGAACTTTACCTCGCGGAACTTGTTAGATTCGGCCGCGGGAGGAACCTTTATGTCAACTACACTTGGTGGTGCCACTAAACTTCTCGATGAGATGATGACTAACTATTCCCAATGGCACACCGAACGCGCTCCAACAGGTAGGAAGGTAAACTCTGTCGAGGAGATTTCCTTCCTAAATGAAAAAGTTGACTTAATCATGTCTCTACTTTCGAAGCAATCTTCTGTTGATCCTCGTGATGTTCCTTTAAATTCTTTGATTGCTCAAGAAAAAGTAGATGTGAACTTTATCTCTAGAAACAATTTTAACAACAATGCTTATAGGAGTAACTTTGGTAGCAATCCTAGACCGTTCCCCTCTAATTCTTATGGGAACAACAATGCTTATCCTAGCACCAAGAGCTCCACTTCTGAACTAGAGATTATGCTTAAAGATTTCATCACTACCCAAAAAGCCTTTAATAAGAGTGTAGAAGAAAAACTAAACAAACTAGATGATCTCTCTTCGAAGGTAGACAATTTAGCCCATGAGGTAGAATTGCTTAAAATTATAACTTCTCCTCTTGAGGAGAGGAAGGTCACTCCTATGAATGCTATTCAAGTGCAAATTAATGAAAACATTAGGATGTTGGCTAAACTTAAAGAGAGATGGGCTAGAGAAAGGGAGGAAGAAGATAGAATTAAGAACCTTCCTACCCACCACACTGTTGCTACTATCCAAGTTGTTGAGGATATCCAAACTCTTAGCACCCAATGCGCTCCTGGTCCCAATGGACCTATTAATGGTGATGCTATGACCATAGAAACTACCAAACAAGTGAACCTAAAGGACACCACTACCACCTTACTTGATAGTAGTGACCTTGATTTTGATAATTGCACTCTTACCGAAGTTATTGATTTCCTTCACAAGATGTCTAGAGATCCCCGCACTAGCACGCTTAACCTTGCCTTCACAGAGCATATCACTAATGCTCTCATCAAAGCTAGGGAGGAGAAACTTAGAGTAGAAGCCTCCATACCTAGAAAGCTAGAAGATGGTTGGGATCCTATGATTAAAATTAAGTTGAATAACTTCTCTTGCTATGCTTGTCGGTGTACTAAAGTAGGGGTACCTTAGTATCCCGACTTGTGCACGGGCAGTAGCAGCGTCCCGTGGCAGGGCTTGCCACGAGCCCGCCAAGGCCCGCTTTGGTTCCTTTGGAGCCATTCAAGAACAAAGTATTCAAGTTAAAGAAACAAGGCCCCGGCAAGAGAAGCTTGCCGGGAAGGCCGCTCCAGGCTCATAACCACCCCTTTAGCACCAGACCCTGGAAAGAGGAGCTTGCCAGGAAGGCCAAAGCGTGGCATTTCAGAAGACTTGCTGTCAGGGATATGACTAGCAGGTATGAACCGGCTAGTGTAAACCGGCTTAGTTATATTATACTTGGTTGTAATATTTTAGTAAAGGCTACGGCCCATGAAATCTTAAGGCCCATGTATAGAAGTGTGGGTTGTAAACCGCCAAGCGATGTAACTTGAGAGATAAGGAAGAAAAGACAGAGACCGAGGCGGACACAAGTATGAGCCGGCCTCGGGACTCTGTAAACCGGGCCAGGCGTACCCTCTATATAAAGGGACGACCCGGCGACGGTTCAGGGACAAGCAACAATCAATCCGTCGAGACGCAGGCAAGCGAATCCGCTCCCTGTAATCCGACGCCCAAGCAATACCAAACCAACTAGACATAGGCTTTTACCTTCATCGAAGGGGCCGAACTAGTATAAACCCTCTGTGTCCTTTGTGTGCTATGAACCCCTTCAAGCTAACCCGTGCGATGGTTCCATCATCAAGTCCGTTAAACCGGACATCTGCCGTGTTATTTCCACGACAGTTGGCGCCCACCGTGGGGCCTGCGCACGATGGCTTCGAGTTCTTGAAGGGCGGCTTCAAAGGGCTCAAGGGTTACGCGGTCGGCCGGATGACCAAGAGTCGCCGCGGCCGGATCTACATCGACGACGCAGGTTGGGGACCGGAGGCCGATTCAATCGAATACGGGTACCGGGTCCCCTTCGGCAGCATCCAAGTCTTCATCGGCAAAATTGGCGAACCGGGGCCTGAGCCGGACATCTTCCCCAACATCGTCGAGCCGGCTCAGCGTGCGAGATCGGCCCGGATTCAGCCTGCCATGAAGCGCGTGTTCGTTGGAGCAATCCACGGAGGACGAGCCGAGAACGGATCGGAATCTGATGGTGCAACAGTTGTCTACTCAGATGACGAGTCTTCATCCGGGGAAACTGAATCTCTGTATCAGTTGCGGGACGGCTGGTCTGAGGGCGAGTCCGATGGAAACAGTATTCCGGGCCCCTTTGACCCGCCAAACCGGGTGGCGGTCTTCATGGCCGGTTCACAGCCCCCGATGAACGGAACGACAGCGGAAGCTGGTGCAGGGGGAAGCGGCTCAAACCCCTCACTTACTGAAGTTCTATCCACCTTGATCGAGGAGTTCACAGCTAAAGCGGTGGAAGCAGTAGCTCCAGCAGACAAGGCGCATCATGATGCAGAGCTCCTTCAGTTGAAAGGCCGGATTGATCAGTTAAAGGAGGACCTAAAGGCAGAAAGAGAGATGATAGCGGTGAGGCAAGCGGAATTGGATGATCAAGCTTTTTATCTAAGGATGGAGCAAGCTTCTATGGAAGGAGTAAGGGGACGAAAGTACCGGTCCCGTATACCGCCGGGTTATGAATCAACGAATCTGTTCAGGACACCTGGGGCTGGGACTAGTAACCATCCGGCTTTAAACCGGAGGACACCTCCGGCCAGGGAGGAGCCTGTTCAGCAACCCACCGCAGAGCAGGATCGCCGGATTACGTCGGCACCTTATGTTCCTGTCCCTCCAGGTCATTATTCAAACCCCTTGGATAATATTGCTGCAGCTGCGGCGCGTTTGGCCGCTTTACCTACGGAAGAAACGTCTCCGGTGGCGATAGAGGCGCGCAGGGTCCAGAAGCTACTTAATACGGCGTTGATGCAACAGCAAGCATATTCTCATAGCAGGGAAAGGTTACATTCAACACCGCGTCCCAGCCGAAGTTATACTAGGCATTGGGAGGAGCCAGAAGTATCTAGCAGTGAGCGTAGGAGACATCAGCGCAGGCAGGATAATCCGGCAGGGGCGGCGATGCCAGCTCCAGACATAAACCGGGCCAGATCAGGTGCCAGGGAGGAGATTCGTCAAACGACGCCGGTTCACACAGCCACTGCGGAAACAGGAGCTACGGCGAGTTCCTTCGGGGTACAGTGTCTTGTCCCCGCTTTACGGAGTGTTAAGCTGCCCAAAGATTTCAAAGGGCCCCGCAAGGTACCTAACTACACAGCCGATTTACCGCCAGAAGCTTGGGTTGAAAGTTATGAGATGGCCATGGAGATGCTGGACGTGGATGAATCAGCTTGTGCCAAATATTTTACTATGATGCTCGAGGGCATGGCCCGGACCTGGTTGAAAGCTCTACCCCCGAATTCTATTGGATCATGGGGGGAACTGCGCAGCCATTTCATCAAAAACTTCAAGGATACATGCAAACAGCCGATGTCAGTGATAGACCTAGCAGCTTGTGTGCAAGGAGAGCAGGAGTCTACAGCAGCTTGGGTACGGAGAGTAGCAGAGATTTTACACTCTTCGAATGGTATTAATCCTAGTACGGAAATAGTGACATTGGAGAACAATTGCCGGTTTGAATCTTTAAAATTAAAACTCGGACGGCTTAAGAGAGACTGCAATGATATGGGAACTTTGATGAGTGCCCTGGTAAAATACGGAGACTCTGATAACACAAAGTATCTGGAAGCAGAAGGAAATAAGGCTGGGAAGGCCGGAAAGTCTGGTAAACCGGCACCGATCAATCCGGTTACTTCAGGCTTTTTGGGCAAACGGAAGGCAGAGGGTGGTTCAGACTTCGTGGCTAACACTCAAGTTCAAGGTGGTTTTCAGCGTAATCCGGGAGATTCTGCTTTACAAACCGGCGGAGGAGCTCTTGGCTGGGAGCAGGAGTTGGATCAGCCTTGTCCAAAGCATAGCGGAAAGGGGAAGGTGGCGAAGCATACCATGAGAGAGTGCATACCCCTTATGAAGGCAGTAGCAGGCCGTTTCAATCCTCCTAATCGACCCCCACATGGCGGTTCAGGGCCTGGATTTTATGGTCCGGGTCATCAGGGGAACAGCTCCGGATCAGGATATAGGGGCAATAACGATGGTTATCAACCCCGGGCAGGCGGCCAAAATAATCAAGGAAACTATAATGGTCAGGGCAATCAATCACATCATCCAGGTGGTTACAATAATCAGAATAATCAGCAGCAGGGCCAAGGAAGTTATAATAATCAGGGGAATCAGCAGCAACAGCAGCCGCAATCCGGATATCAGAGTAATCCGAAGGAGCTAAGTAGTGGGCAATATCATGTCTTCACCACAAGCCTATGTAAGAGAGACTAGAAGGTTTTAAAGCAGGCTGTCAATGCAGTAGAACCGGCGACACCGCAATTTCTTCGATGGTCGGAGCAGCCTATTGTATGGAGTAGAGAAGATCACCCAATGTGGGTGGATAATCCGGGCCATTTAGCCTTGGTAGTAGCACCTCAAGTGGGGGGTTACAAATTTACTAAAGTTCTCATGGATGGTGGTAGTAGTATCAATATCTTATATTACGAGACTTTCCGTCGCATGGGTCTGACATATAAGAAGCTAAGGCAATCAAACACGGTGTTTCATGGAGTGGTCCCAGGTAAGTCAGCTTATCCAGTGGGAAAGATTGACTTAGAAGTTACCTTTGGAAACGAGTATGATTCCAGGTCAGAGATGATCACGTTCGAAGTCGTCAAGATTAAAAGTCCATATCATGCTCTGTTTGGAAGGACGGTTTATGCTAAGTTTATGGCTAGGCCGTGTTATGTTTATCTGCAGCTTAAGATGCCAGGTCATAAAGGCACGATTACGGTTCATGGAAGCCGTAAGATAGCAGTGGAATGTGAGGAAGGTGATGCAGCTTATGCGGAAGCAGTATGTGCCACCGAGGAGTTGAAATTTTATAAAAATAATGTTGATCCGGCTGATATGACTCCGTTGAAGAAGCCAACTACCGAGCATGATCCGGCGTTGAAGTTTAAATCAGCTGAAGAGACCAAGCAAGTTGATTTTGTGCCGGGGGACTCGTCTAAACAATTCACTATCAGCGCTAACCTTGATCCCAAATAGGAAAGCGCGCTCATCGAGTTCATCCGTGAGAACCGGGATATCTTTGCATGGAAACCTTCTGACATGCCAGGTATACCGAGGGAACTCGCTGAGCACAAGTTAAACATTGATCCGAAGTTTAAACCAGTTAAACAGTATCTGCGCCGCTTCAACGAAGAGAGGCGCAAGGCTATAGGAGAAGAAGTGGCCAGACTTTTGGCCGCAGGGTTCATAGTGGAAGTTTTTCATCCGGAGTGGTTGGCTAATCCGGTGCTGGTCTTAAAGAAGAATGGGAAGTGGAGGATGTGTGTGGACTACACGGACCTCAATAAGGCTTGCCCAACTGATCCTTTTGCTCTACCTCGCATCGATCAGATCATCGACGCCACGGCGGGGTGTGAGCGGCTAAGTTTTCTGGATGCATATTCAGGGTATCACCAGATCAAGATGGCGGTGGAAGACCAAGAGAAGACATCTTTCATAACTCCTTTTGGTGCTTTTTGCTATGTGTCTATGCCTTTTGGACTTAAGTGTGCACATGCAACTTATCAACGTTGCGTTCAGAATTGTTTGAAGGGGCAGATAGGGAGGAACGTTCATGCCTATGTGGATGACATTGTGGTCAAATCGAAGAAGGAAGGGACAATGATAGAGGATCTCAAGGAAACCTTTGATAATCTTCGGGCTTACAGGATGATGCTTAATCCGGAAAAATGTGCTTTCGGTGTTCCGGCTGGTAAGCTTTTGGGATTTTTGGTCTCAAACAGAGGAATAGAAGCTAACCCGGAGAAGATCAAAGCCATCACGTCTTTGACTAAACCGGTTTGTATCAATGATGTTCAGCGCATAGCTGGCCAGATCACAGCGTTAAGCCGGTTCATCAGTCGCTTGGGAGAGAAGGCGATCCCGCTTTACCAGATGCTGAGGAAAACAGATCGGTTTATCTGGAGTGATGAGGCAAATGCAGCATTTGAGGATCTGAAAAGGCAACTAGCAAACCCACCGGTTTTGGCTGCGCTCATTGACAGGGAACCTTTGCTGTTATACGTTGCTGCTAATACACGAGCGGTCAGCGTTGCAATTGTGGTTGAGCGCAAGGAAGCAGGGAAGGTGTAGGACCGAAAGTATGTCTAGAGGGGGGGTGATTAGACTACTTGTAAATATAAAAATTCTGCCTTTGACAAAGAACAGTTTTAGGTAGTTTCACAATTAAGATCAAGTCAAGTATCACCCTACACATGCAATTCTAGAGTATAAGCAGCGGAAAGTAAATTGCACATGTAGTAAAGAGAGGTGGAGAAGATCAAACGCAATTTGGAGACGCAATGATTTTTCCCGTGGTTTCGATAGGTAGTGCTATCGTACATCCACGTTGATGGAGACTTCAACCCACGGAGGGTAACGGCTGCGCGAGTCCACGGAGGGCTCCACCCACGAAGGGTCCACGAAGAAGCAACCTTGTCTATTCCATCATGGCCTACGCCCACGGAGGGCTAGCCTTACTCGGGGTAGATCTTCACGAAGTAGGCGATCTCCTTGCCCTTACAAACTTCTTGGTTCAACTCCACATCTCGATGACGGAGGCTCCCAAGCGACACCTAACCAATCTAGGAGGCACCACCCTCCAAAAGGTAATAGATGTTGTAGATGATGATGAACTCCTTGCTCTTGTGCTTCAAATGATAATCTCCCCAACACTCAACTCTCCTCACTGATATGGCTGTGGTGGAAGAAAGGATTGAGTGGAAAGCAACTTGGGAAGGTTAGAAATCAAGTTTCATATGGTAGGAATGAAGCAACTTGATCTCAACACAAGGGTAGGTAGTTCTCTTCTCAGAAAGTGTAAGGTAGGAGTGGTAGTTCTTTCTGATGGCTCTCTCCACGAATGAAGAGGGGGTGGAGGGGTATATATAGCCTCCACACAAAATCCAACCGTTACACACATAATTGAGCAATCTCGGTGAGACCGAAGTGGAAACTCGGTCATACCGAAAGTTCAAATATAGTGAACGTTGGGGTTTTCGGTGGGACCGAAAATACCATCTCGGTTTGTCCGATTTGAGCAAAGACAGGAACTTGCCAGTTTCGGTGAGACCGAAATCATCAACTCGGTTATTCCGAAATGATGACAAACGGTTACAGAAGCTTGGCAGCCCATATTTCGGTGAGACCGATCTCAAACTCGGATTGACTGATTTTTCTAGGGTTTGGCTTATGGCTGAGGTGGTTCATCTCGGTGGGACTGAGTTTGGAAAATCGGTTGGTCCGAGATTACTTATGAGTGTGTATTGTAGTGAAAGTTGCTGATAGTTAAAGGAGATATATCACTAAGCACTTGAGCAACCAGATCATCAACACAACCTCATCCCCTTTTAATAGTATTGGCTTTTCCTATGGACTCAATGTGATCTTGGATCACTAAACCAAAAATGGAGTCTTGAGCTTTTGCCAATGCTTGCCTTAGCATTTTGAGGGGTCCACTTCTTCAGTCATTGCCATACCCATATCACTGAACTTCTCTGAAATGATTCTCAAGTAACTATTAGTTCAATGATATATATGTTGTTATTAATTGCCAAAACCACCCGGGGATTAGTTGCACTTTCAATCTCCCCCTTTTTGGTAATTGATGACAACATATAGATCAAAGCTTCGACAAAGGATATAATCAATGAATAATATCGTCGCTTTGAGAAGTATGTGATAAGCAAGAGCTTCCCCTAAATTTGTGCATTATTTAAAATTTGCGTTTGAATGCAAATGCACAATCAATTAGGATCATGGGTCACTCTTCCATGTCACATACATCTTGGTGGAGCGTACAAAATGATAAGAATGAAAAGCATGCACCCAATCACCAAGACATGAGTAAATGACCATACAAGATAGGAATAGCATATGATAAGCATTAAGCACACATTAAAGCATAGTATGACTAACCACTCATTAAGGTAGCATTAAACGTAGTATCAAGCACACTAAAAGTTTCGAAAACCAAAAGTACCAAAAGTATGAAAGAGCACTCTCTCTCTCGAAGCCCTATGATCTATACAATTTCTCCCCCTTTGGCAACAAGTTACCAAAAAGTTCGAAAAAGCATAGAGCTAAACATCACTGTGGGCTCTGCTGGCGGCTCCCGTCTGGGTAGATGTCGGAGTAGATATGACGGCATCGGCGAAGACTTCAGCTGATGTCTGCGCTGGAGGAGTGGATACTGGAGCTGTGGCTGGAGTGACTGCTGGAGCTGTAGGAGGTGCTGAAGTGGTAGTCCTGGAGTCAGTCACTGGAATAGCAGCTGATCGGGATCCTCTGGGAATCGGAACAGTCTGGCGATGAGAGTCCTGGACTAGGTCATCCTGCATGAGCTCTGCCCTGTCCTGCCTTGCTTCCTCCATGTCTGCCTCAAGCTTGTTGACGGTCACCTGAAGTTCAGTCAGCTTCACGTCCAGAGCGTGGACCTTCTCGTCAACAATCCTCTCTAGGCTCTCCTGAGATTGTTCAATGCTGGCCAGGCGTTGTTCAATCCTTTGGGTAGCTTCAAGAATCTGCTCTCCGAAGCTCTTTGGTTTAGCTGCTGCTGCTGCTGCCTCTTTATCAGCTTTGGCTTTCCTAGCAGCTTCAATCTTGGCTTGACCTTCAACCGAAGTTGGATCTTCCTCGTCCATCACAACAACATTATCTTCATGCTCAGGCTGCAGTGGTAAGTGCTTCCTATCCAACAGGAATTTGCCCGTGCCAAACTTGGCATTGATAAGCATCTGAATCTGCGGGGCAAATCCACATGACCTCTTCTGGTCAGCTGCAGTCCTCTTAATGGTCTCTACCATTAAGTCCATCACCTTGAAAGGTGCCTTCTCATCAAGTATGTGCAGCATGTTGATAGAATACCCTCTGATCATGCGATGGTCTCCAGACTTGGGCATCAAGGTATGCCTCAGAATAGTGTTAGTGGTAGGTAGACCTGCCTGGAGATAGTACACTGAGCCAAGCTTCCACACTTCCAAATCTGCTGCGGGGATCTCCTTGTACATGTTCTTCATGGAATCATGGTTCTTCTTAGGAATCCCATAGACATCAATGTCGTCCTCTCTTTGCACTGGAGCATTCAGAAGTTCTGCCCATTCTTCAACAGACGAAGAAAACCTTTGACCTTCAGTCATCTAGGTGATCTTCCCATCAGGATAGAAGTGGGCTGTGGCATAGAACTGCATAATCATCTCATCGTTCCAATCTGTCAGTTTCTGACCCACAAACTCATCAACTCCACATGCAGTGAAGCTTTCATGCACATGGGGAAAGAAGTCTCGGTGCTCTTCACTGTCAATGTACTTCCAGTCAACGTATTTGGTATCTGCAACTATAGGCTTCTTGTCCATCAGCACAGTCTCATAGAAGTCCTGCTGCTCTCTGGTGTGGAATCTGGGGTCCACAGCAGTCCTTCTCCTCACGGCATATGGGTCAGTCTGTCTCCATAGCCTGAGACCTCTATCCTTCCTTGCCTTCATATCCTCGGCTTGAGGATGAGCATCGTTGTGGAGTGGCAGTTTTGGACGGAGCTTCAGCAACACATGTTCTTCTTCCTCAGAATCAGCTGGTGGCACATCACCTTTGTTCTTCTCAGAGGCTGGAATGTTCCTGGTTGTCCTCTTGGGCTTGGCAGTAGGCTTTACTGGAGCTGCCTTTGCTTGAGCAGGCTTCTTGGGCTTTGAAGTGGCTCCAGCCCTAATAGCATCACCCATGAGTTTCTGCTTCTGAGGAGTAGGCTGGGGTGCTTCTTCTTCTTCTGCTGCTGCATCTGCATGAGGTTCAGCATACACTACCCTCTTGCTCTTGGAAGTTTTCTTCACTTTACTTGGGGCTGGCTCTCCCAAGTTCAGCTTCTTGGCAACAGCTGATTGCTTGACCTTGCTGGTGCCTTTCTTTGACTGCTGCCCTTGTTGCTCTTTGGCAACAACCTTTCTCTTGGGCTTAGAGGACACTTCTTCTTCAGCGACAAAATCAGAATCCTCAACATCTGAGTTCCTCTCCTTTCTGGTTCTGGTGGCTGCAGGAGGCAAGCCACTAGGTGTACTCCTCTCACCATCATCAATAAGGCTACTAGCCTCAGGACTAGTATCTGCCTCAGGAATCTCTGCAAAAGGTGACTCTGACCTGTTCTGGCTGTCACTGGCATCTGACATGGCTGACAACCTGTGAATAGATAAGGTATAGGCAGAGTAGAAGAGTTATCACAAACTGCAGAGGTTTTTGCAAAAAAAAAGAGTTCAAATCTTAGTTTTAAGTTTTCACAGAATGCATTTCGGTCAGACCGATTTTCAGTTTCGGTGAATCCGAAGTGTACAACAGAAACTTTACACACCACTTTCGGTTGGACCGAAATGGGTTTCGGTCCTGCCGATAAACTAGGGTTTCACTAAAACTCTACTTCGGTCACACCGATTTGCACAACTCGGTTAGACCGAAAGTGCAGTGCAATGGCCAGAGGCCGAATCGGTCACACCGAAAATTTAAAACCGGTTTCACCGAGATGTGTTCCGTGGAAACCTAAACCTAAGAATTTTACTCGAAACTAGAACCGATCTGGTGTTAAGGAATTTTCAATCGTGGCCAGATGTAGGGCAAACCAGACGTGCAATGAATCGGATGGGGAGCACGAGAGGGATCGAGACTCACCCTAACTTGGTGGAGTCCCTCTACGGCGGCAACGGCGTGGAGGAGAAGACCGTTGACGGCAGCGGAGACCTGCGGCGAGGGCGCACAGGCGACGACGGCGACGATCCGGAGATCAGGGCGACGGCAGCAGGGGACGTGGGGGCGAAAACGTTTGAAGGAATAATCGCGCGCTGCCCTCAGTATTTATATCCCCTTGCTGTCGGTGGGACCGAGTTGAAAAACTCGGTGACACCGAGATGGATAACTGCTATGCAGTTACGCATATCGGTCACGCCGAGATTTAGAACTCGGTTTCACCGAGATGAAACCTAGATCAGTCTAAGTGCTTTCGGTTTGACCGAGTGGGAGAAAGTTGGTCTGACCGAAATTTACTTAGAAGGTTTTGGAAGTCAGCCTTAGACAGATCGGTGGCTCCGAGTGCTCCTCACTCGGAGGGTCCGAAAATGACTTGTTCAAAGTTTGTGATATAAGCATGAATAGAATTTGAGACAAGAAAGCATAGATAGCTAGGGGAGGTGCTTAGGCATTCTTGTCCATCCATTTGGCCAAAAAAAATCAAAACAACCAAAACAACAAATGGATGTCCTCGAATGGATAAAATCATGCATTCAACATGCTCACACAATAAGATAGCAAATGAAATATGTGTCAAACATGCACAACCAACACTCTAGCTACTAGCACACAATTTGTCGATGACTAGGTCACCTTTATATGAGTATTTTGACTTAGGAGCCAAATGAGAACATTTGATCATAGGTCATACTCATCGTTTAAGCACAAGTGGGGTTACCACTTTTACATAAAGCATTGATGTGTTCACATCATTTGGAGATGCTTTAGCTCAATTTTTAGAGCAAAGCTCCCCCTAGATGTGAGAACCCCTTTTTAAAGGGTCAAACTAACCTTGGGTTGTCGTAGAAGACTTCATGTAGATGTTGAAGATGTGGATGCTCAATGTTGATGTAGATCATCAAGAGTTGGGAGCTATCCTTTGGATTAGGGCACTTTCAATACCTACATGGGTTAGTCCCACAAGGAACAAACAAGGATATCCATGGACATAGATTGAAGTTCACAATAGATGATGTCCATGAAAGCAATGATTACCTTGTCCCTTGACTTACCAACAAGAGGGTTTGTGACTCCATGAACTAGTGCATGATGTGGAAGTTGTTTGCACAAGTTGCCAAAATGAATATGAGTGAAGTATGTTGGCGGAGTCACCCTCAAGAACCTTCTAGTTCTTCTTCTTCGGGATCCACATCATCTTGATGGGAATCCTTGGGGTTGTAGTTGAGCTTGACGAAGTAGAACTTGACGTGTCCTTGGGAACCCACTTGACCATGGCTTGAGGTGCTTCAATGAATGCATCAATCTCCTCTTGAAGCTTGTCCTTGGCTTTTAGCTTGTGGTCTTGTGGTGGAAGGTCATCTTGAGCTTGTTCCACATTGGAAGAAGTAGGATCGTACTTCTCCTTTTGAGAAACAAACTGTGGAGTAGGGTATTGACCTTCTTCCCACTCAACACCTTCGGCGTTGAACTTTCGCTCAAAACCAATCCCTTGATTCTTCCGGTGCCTTCCTTGTTTGCGAACAATTTCCTCAAAGTTCTTGCTTCCGGCAAGACTCTTGTAGACACCTTTCTCTATGATTTCCTTCAATAAGCTATTCTCTTGCTCAAGTGTAACTTGGCTTGAAACATCGTTAGTGGAATCAAGAGAACTACTAGAAGCAACAACATTGGATTTAACATGGTTATTGTTACTACTAGAGGAAGAATTTTTCTTATGCTTGTCATGCTTAGTCTTAATAGGTGGCAAGAAATTAGACAAGAGAAGTCGTTTGGCAAGATATGAAGAACTCTTCTTTCGAAGATCGTCATTGATCGCTTTTAGAAACTCATGTTCTTGATCTAGAGTGAGCTTCTCGAAGCGTAGCTTCTCATGAGATCTTAGGAGCTCTCTATGATCTTCTTGAGTTGTTTCATGAGCTAACTTAAGAGTGTTTAGTTCTTTAGTTAGACGCTCAATCTCCTTTATAGCATTGTCATTCGACTCTTCTCGACTATAAAGACTACTAGCATTTTCATCGTTACTAAGCTCACTAGATTTATCATGCAATAGCTCATCTTCACCAAGCAAGTCATCCTCATCACTATTGAAGTCAATGAATTCAGGGTGTGATACCTTGGGGCCTTTAGCCATGAAGCATCTTCCAATTCCCTCATTGGGTGAATCAAATAAGTCGTAGGAGTTGGAGTTGGAGGATACGAGAGCAAGACCGGCAACACCTTCATCTTGACTGTAGTCGGAGTCAGAGTGATAGCTTCCATCGGATTGATTGTCGGAGTCGGAGCCGGAGACCCATTCACCTACATGAGCTTGATGTCTTCTTCTTGTGTAGCTCCTTGATGACTTGTCTTTCCTCTCCGAATCCTTGCTTCTCCGAGATGGTCTTCGTTCATAACGATCATCTCTACTCCTTCTCTCTTTCCGAGGTGACTCATCTCTTGAGCTTCTTCTTCTTGGAGATTCTTCTCTTCTCTTGTGGGGAGCCGTACACTCATTTGAGTAGTGTCCGGGTCTTCCACAATTGTAGCAGTTTCGATCACGACTAGAAGATCTCTTTTCATCATATGATCTAGACTTTGAGCTTCTCTCTTTGCCTCTATTCTTGTAGAATTTGTTGAAGTTCTTAACCATTAGGCTTATCTCTTCATTGGAAATTAACTTGTCACTTGAGGTTGTGGGAGCATCACTTGTAGCTTTGTAAGCACCACTTGACTTGTTGTGAAGCTGTTCCTTATCCTTAAGTGTCATCTCATGAGCAACAATTCTTCCAATGACTTCAGTTGGCTTGAGAGTCTTGTAGTTTGGCATCATTTGGATCAAAGTGCACACGGTGTCATATTTTCCATCCAAAGCTCTGAGAATCTTCTTAATGATGAATCGGTCGGTCATTTCTTCGCTTCCTAAGCCGGCAATCTCATTTGTGATGAGAGCAAGCCTAGAGTACATTTCAGCGACTCCTTCACCATCCTTCATCTTGAACTTGTCAAGTTGACCTTGAAGAATATCTAGCTTTGATTCCTTCACAGACTCGGTACCTTCGTGCATTTCAACCAAAGTATCCCAAATCTCTTTAGCATTCTCAAGACGGCTGATTTTGTTGAACTCCTCGGGACACAAAGCATTGAAGAGAATGTCGCAAGCTTGAGCTTTGTTTTGCAACATCTGCAACTCTTCCGGTGTAGCTTCGCGATCCGGAACTTTTCCTTCCTCGAAGAATTCACCTTGCATACCAACACAAATAATGCCCCATGCGGCTGGGTTATGACCAAGAATATGCATTTTCATTTTATGCTTCCAACTAGCAAAATTTGTACCATCAAAGTAAGGACCTCTATGATAATTACCCTCACTAGACGCCATACTCTCCTAGGTTGTGAAACCAAGCTTATGGAGTCCAATGCAATGGAAACCAAAACAATGGAGACCAAAGCTCTGATACCACTTGTAGGATCGAAAGTATGTCTAGAGGGGGGGGTGATTAGACTACTTGTAAATATAAAAATTCTGCCTTTGACAAAGAACAGTTTTAGGTAGTTTCACAATTAAGATCAAGTCAAGTATCACCCTACACATGCAATTCTAGAGTATAAGCAGCGGAAAGTAAATTGCACATGTAGTAAAGAGAGGTGGAGAAGATCAAACACAATTTGGAGACGCAATGATTTTTCCCGTGGTTCCGATAGGTAGTGCTATCGTACATCCACGTTGATGGAGACTTCAACCCACGGAGGGTAACGGCTGCGCGAGTCCACGGAGGGCTCCACCCACGAAGGGTCCACGAAGAAGCAACCTTGTCTATTCCATCATGGCCTACGCCCATGGAGGGCTAGCCTTACTCGGGGTAGATCTTCACGAAGTAGGCGATCTCCTTGCCCTTACAAACTTCTTGGTTCAACTCCACATCTCGATGACGGAGGCTCCCAAGCGACACCTAACCAATCTAGGAGGCACCACCCTCCAAAAGGTAATAGATGTTGTAGATGATGATGAACTCCTTGCTCTTGTGCTTCAAATGATAATCTCCCCAATACTCAACTCTCCTCACTGATATGGCTGTGGTGGAAGAAAGGATTGAGTGGAAAGCAACTTGGGAAGGTTAGAAATCAAGTTTCATATGGTAGGAATGGAGCAACTTGATCTCAACACAAGGGTAGGTAGTTCTCTTCTCAGAAAGTGTAAGGTAGGAGTGGTAGTTCTTTCTGATGGCTCTCTCCACGAATGAAGAGGGGGTGGAGGGGTATATATAGCCTCCACACAAAATCCAACCGTTACACACATAATTGAGCAATCTCGGTGAGACCGAAGTGCAAACTCGGTCAGACCGAAAGTTCAAATATAGTGAACGTTGGGGTATTCGGTGGGACCGAAAATACCATCTCGGTTTGTCCGATTTGAGCAAAGACAGGAACTTGCCAGTTTCGGTGAGACCGAAATCATCAACTCGGTTATTCCGAAATGATGACAAACGGTTACAGAAGCTTGGCAGCCCATATTTCGGTGAGACCGATCTCAAACTCGGATTGACCGATTTTTCTAGGGTTTGGCTTATGGCTGAGGTGGTTCATCTCGGTGGGACTGAGTTTGGAAAATCGGTTGGTCCGAGATTACTTATGAGTGTGTATTGTAGTGAAAGTTGCTGATAGTTAAAGGAGATATATCACTAAGCACTTGAGCAACCAGATCATCAACACAACCTCATCCCCTTTTAATAGTATTGGCTTTTCCTATGGACTCAACGTGATCTTGGATCACTAAACCAAAAATGGAGTCTTGAGCTTTTGCCAATGCTTGCCTTAGCATTTTGAGGGGTCCACTTCTTCAGTCATTGCCATACCCATATCACTGAACTTCTCTGAAATGATTCTCAAGTAACTATTAGTTCAATGATATATATGTTGTTATTAATTGCCAAAACCACCCGGGGATTAGTTGCACTTTCAGAAGGAGCACCCGGTTCAGCGCCCGGTTTATTATGTAAGTGAAGTACTCATTGAGTCCAAGCAAAGATACCCTCATTGGCAGAAGTTAGTATATGGGGTGTTCATGGCAAACCGGAAGCTGAAGCACTATTTCCAAGGACATCCAATAACTATGGTTAGTTCAGCTCCATTAGGGGATATAATCCAGAACAGGGAAGCTACAGGCAGAGTAGCAAAGTGGGCCATCGAGCTCAGCCCACATGAGTTGAAATATGTACCACGCACTGCTATAAAATCTCAGGCATTGGTAGACTTCATCAATGACTGGACAGAGTTGCAGACTCCTGAGGAGAAGTCGGATCTTACTTATTGGATGATTCACTTTGACGGTTCAAAACAGTTGGAGGGCTCGGGGCTGGAGTTGTCTTAACTTCCCCCAGAGGTGATAAATTTTGCTATGTCCTCCGCTTATTATTTCCTTGTACTAATAATGCAGCAGAATATGAAGCATTACTTCACGGTTTGCGGCTAGCAAAGGAGATGAATTTGAGCCGGGTTAAGTGCCTGGGTGACTCAGATCTAGTGGCACAGCAAGTTTCTGGCAAGTGGGATTCAAGAGATCCCCTCATGGAGGCTTATAGACGAGAGGTTGAAGCAGTTGCAGGATACTTTAAGGGGTATCAGGTGGATCACATAGACCGGCGGAGAAACGAAGCGGCCGACGCTCTGAGCCGGCTAGGGTCGCAGCGTAAACCGGTACCACCAAACACCTTTTTGGATGAATTGCACAGTCCTTCGGTTCAGATACCTTCGGAGGAAGACCTAGCTGTTCCGGACCCAGAGGCGTAGTTAGTTGCAGCACTCCATATTATTCCGGATTGGACGCTACCTTATTTGGCATACCTGGGCCGAGGAGAGTTGCCGGAAGACGAAGAGGAAGCACGACAGATAATTCGGCGCTCTAAGTCCATGACAATTGCAAACGGAGAGCTTCACCATCGTAGTACTTCTGGAGTATTTCAGCGATGTGTTTCAGCTGAGGAAGGTTGTGAGATTCTAAGGGAGATTCATGAAGGGGATTGTGGTCATCATGCCGGTTCAAAATCATTGGTAGCAAAGGCATTCCGACATGGTTTCTATTGGTTAACCGCACATGCAGATGCGGCAGATCTGGTCCGGAAGTGTGATGCTTGTCAGAAATTCTCAAGGCGTGCTCTGGTGCCGGCACAGGAACTCCGGATGATACCAATAACTTGGCCTTTTGCAACTTGGGGGCTTGATATGGTTGGGCCTTTCAAACGATCCCAAGATCAGAAAACTCATCTACTAGTGGCAGTAGACAAGTTTACAAAGTGGGTTGAAGCGGAGCCTATAAGCAAGTGTGATGCGGCAACAGCGGTTAAATTCATCAAAAAAGTGATATTCTGGTTTGGCTTTCCACACAACATCATCACAGACAATGGTACTAATTTATCTAAGGGTGAAATGAAGGAATTCTGTCAAAGAGAACATATTCGATTAGACGTATCTTCTGTGGCTCATCCTCAGACCAACGGCCAGGCCGAAAGGGCAAATCAGGAGATTTTGCGAGGCATCAAACCCCGGCTTATGACACCTTTGCAGAGAACCCCAGGATGTTGGGTTGAGGAATTGCCATCTGTTCTTTGGAGTATTAATACTACACCAAACCGGTCTACAGGCTACACGCCTTTCTTCATGGTTTATGGTGCTGAAGCAGTTCTTCCAAGTGATATACGTCATGACTCACCAAGGGTAACGGCCTATGTAGAAGCAATCAACGAGGAGTCAAGACAGGACGGTTTAGACCGGTTGGATGAAGAGCGTGATATAGCTGCAGCGCAGTCGGCGGTTTATCAGCAAGACCTGCGCAGATATCATAGCCGTCGGATTAGAACAAGGACATTCCAGGAGGGTGACTTGGTACTCCGGCTCATCCAAGATCAAACAGATATGCACAAACTGTCCCCACCTTGGGAAGGGCCCTTTGTGGTCAGCAAGAATCTACACAACGGTTCGTATTACTTGGTGGACGTTCGGGAACACAAGGACTCACAGACATCAGAAGAGGAGACGAAGAGGCCGTGGAACATCGCCCATTTACGGCCGTATTATACTTGAGCTACGTGCTCCAATGTATCCTATGTATATATTATAAGTATTAAATAAACCGGCACCCTCGGTAAACCGGGGGCTTAGCCCTTTTTCCATATGCAAAAAATCTTGTGAAAGCAACCCATATACATACAAGTTTAGCATCATATACCATATTTCAATATACTGGCCGGGTTAGAAATTGATTTTTTGCAGAATATGCGAAGGAGCAATAGAACTCTCAAGAACATGAGATTATATCCGGTTCAAGAGAAGACTTCACAAATGACCCACCGGTTCAGGAGGAACCCTGGAGGCCCTCTGGGAGTGGTATCATCTACTCCCAGTGATCGGATTAATTTCATAGTTCTATCAACCCTTTGAAAATTTGATCAAGTCCACGTTCAGTGATTGGCTTACATTGACCCACCGGTTCAGGAGGAACCCTGGAGGCCCTCTGGGAGTGGTATCATCTACTCCCAGTGATCGGATTAATTTCATAGTTCTATCAACCCTCTGAAAAGTTGGACAAGTCCACGTTCAGTGATTGATTTACATTGACCCACCGGTTCAGGAGGAACCCTGGAGGCCCTCTGGGAGTTGGTATCATCCACTCCAAGTGATCGGATTAGTTTCATAGTTTTATCGGCCCTCTGAAAAGTTGGATACTGCCACGTTCAGTGATTGGCTAGGCCCTCTGGGAGTGTCGGCCAATCCGCGTCCCAGTGATTGGCTCAGTTTGCACATTGACCCACCGGTTCAGGAGGAACCCTGGAGGCCCTCTGGGAGTTGGTATCATCCACTCCCAGTGATCGGATTAGTTTCATAGTTCTTTCGGCCCTCTGAAAAGTTGGATAATGCCACGTTCAGTGATTGGCTAGGCCCTCTGGGAGTGTCGGCCAATCCGCGTCCCAGTGATTGGCTCAGTTTTTATTTCCGGTTCTTTCGGCCCTCTGAAAAGTTGGATAATTCCACGTTCAGTGATTGGCTAGGCCCTCTGGGAGTGTCGGCCAATCCGCGTCCCAGTGATTGGCTGAACCTTGCTTTGAGCCTGGCAGCTCTTTGAAAAAGCCTCGACTACATGGTCTTATTTGCAAAATTTGCATATTTTTGGTGTTTTTGTGTTTTATAACCTTTAAAACCGGAGTGGAACAGCTACACAAGTTGACCACATATCTATGAAATGGACAGTCTGGATCATGAATATCAGACGAAGTAAACCGGCGTTCATTAAAACCCGGATCGCGTATCAGGCAAAAGTTACAACTTTCCGAAACAAGATGAACCGGATTTATCATCAAGATGGACCGGAGAATTTCGAGTTTCTATTTGGATCCATGAAGATCTTCATAAAGCGACTTTAAAGTCCTGCCGGTTTTAAAGAGTATTGGCCACATATAAATCTCAGGTATAAAAGTTATCTTTAGTATAAAGATATGTTTATTTGATGTTTTAAGAGAACAAGTTAATCCGTCCAGTGGTAAGCCACTAGGACATATTTTTCGATATTTTTTCTATATGAGCAGAGGAAGGCAACCAACATCAGACAACAGGTCAACCGGAGAGTATTTCAGAAAGACAAAAAATTCGGTTTGAAGCACGTTAAAGTCTCGGCTAAACTATTACAAGGAATGGCAAGCCCAACAGTCTGGAAACATTGTTTGACGGAATACATATCATGGTTACAGCAATAAATCTCGAAGTCATGCTTCTCCTTGTTGAGACGGCTGGCCATCGCCTTGATCCGGAACATCTTCATCCTCGTGAAGCGGTTGGAAATCCGGCGCACGCCAATCAATCTTCGCCAAGGCCCGGAAATACACCTCATCGTTGATAAGTTCAGCAGGATCAATGTCAGGAGCAAAGGTGTGAGGACGAACCGGCGGAATTAAGTTGACGGTATCGTAAACCGGTCGCTCCACCCGCTCGTTCTGCAGATTGTATCCTGGATGATATCTGGAAAAATCCGATTCAGCGGCAAGCTTGCTGGCGAGGGGGCGCATCTCTTTCGTCAGGGCATAAAGATCCGTTTCGGTAAAAGGTGAGCCGTCCTCCTTCGTATCCGGGAATCCCGTGAAAGCCTCCTCCGGATCAAGATCCGGGACCCAAGCCTTAGCCCTTGTAAGGGCCAGAAGAGCACCACCCCGCGCAGCAGACTTCTTGACTTCTTCGAGACGAGCCGGCAAAACAGACAACTTGTTTAAAGTATCTTGTATTGTAGTAGGGGCCGATTTACCAAAAGAAGTAGCACTGATGATCCTTTGCGCCCCGGAGTACAGCTGTTCGACCAAGGTGTAGCAAGCTTTGAGTTTTTTCCGTAAGTCATCCCCAAGATGGGAGACACGGCGCCCTGCACACAACAATCATAGTTAAACCGGTACAAAGCACATGTTACAAAGATAAAGGTAGGAGTTCAGATTATACTTACCAAAAATAGCAGAGGTCATTAAGTCAATTTGCCGTCTTAATCCGGACAATTCTTCTGTCACCGGATTAAGTGCTCCTTCAGCATCCTGAACCCGTTTTTCCAGATCTTTCTTCTGGACCTCAAAAGTGGTCCGCTCCTCTTCAAAGTATTTCTTCAAGTCTTCAGCGGTCTTCAAGCTCACTTGAAGTTCTTTTTTAGCCTTTGAAGCGGCAGACTCTGTTTCAGTCAGACGGCTTCGAAGCTCATTAATTTCAAGAGTATTCCGGTTCAACTCAGCCTGCAGACACAGTTCAAAAACAAGAGGTGAAAATTAGTCAAGTCTCAAGCACACAACCAAGTTATCTACTTGACACTTGGGGGCTAATGGCAGTTGAAGCAGTAAAGAAAAAACAATGCAAAGTTACAAGTTTCAAGCACACAACCAAGTTGTCTACTTGACACTTGGGGGCTAATGCATAATTGGAGTATCGACATCAATTTTTACAAGTATCAACTACATAAGCAAGCTATCTACTTGATACTTGGGGGCTAATGTAAAGACCAACGGTTCAAATCTACAAAGTTCCGGATCACCTTCAGTAAGCAGCTAAACCGGAACTTGGGGGCTGTTATGAGATAAGAAATACATCAAAGGAACAAAGTCAGAAGAAGAAGTTTACCTCATACTTTTCCCTCATTAAGTTAACTAAGCTGGCTTCATAATCCCGACTGCTGTGGAGCCGGTTCAGATACCCAGAGTAAATTTCTTGAGCGCTCATACCGAAAAGGCTGGATATTTCAGTACTCCACTTCCCCTTTTCTTGAGATAGTTTTTCCGTTTTAGCCGTGTGTTTGGCTAAAACGGTGGGTTCAGCTGGAGCAACATAAGCAGTCCCGGTTACTACAACATCAGGAGAGGTTGGCGCATTGGGGGGAGTGACAGTGTGAGCCGGATCAGGAGACGCCGGATTAATCTGAGGAGAGTTAACCCGGGCCGGACTTGGTGGATTTTGGACGTCTTCCGCAGTAGGATTTTCAGGAGCAGGGTCTTCAAGAGGAGCTACAGGCTCGCCTTCTGACGGAACAGTGGGGGACGGATCAGCAGCCGGATTATCTGTAGTAGGCTCAGCAGGAGGCTTGTTTGCCTTTGGTTTCTTGCTGGGTTTTGGTTTGCTAGAAAAGTATGCAAAATAAGTTAACATTATAAAGTAAAAAGGGTCATAAAACGGAAAAGGTGAGAAAAGTTACCCTGGGACGGTTTTCAGTGGAGGAAGCTGCGTGGCGGTTGATTCACCAGAGGAAGACAGTGGAGTTTCCTGATAATCAGGGTCAGACGGTTTAAGAGGTTTTCGGATAAGCCCGGCCTTGGGATGAAGAAGAGTCGGAGAAAGTATCACCTCAGCACGGCGCTTCCGAACCGGAGTTAAGGAAATCCCGGATGACTCCACCGCCAGGCCGCTGTGGCGAGTGGTCCGGCGAAGAGCCTCGTGCTGTTGCTTCTTCAAAATAAAGTTAGGGTCTAACTGAGCATACGGATGAGAAAATTGGTATTTCCGGACGGTCCGACGACTTTTTTGTGGAAGAGGTTCTGAGTCAGAGGAAAGAAGGGTTACCTCAATTTCAGCCGGGTTATCACCTTCAAGAATTCCTGTGGAAAGATATCATTAGACACAATTACAAGTACATAAAAGCAAAAAATCTAAACCGGATTAAATCATACCTCGGAGTCCGGATCATCATCCTCAGTGGGAGAACCGGCGTCAACGGCTGCTTTTCTCTTCTTATTGGCAAAGGTTTTTCGGCGAACCTGTTTGCCGGTTTTCTCCTGAGGCTTTCTCTTCCAGAAAGGGTCATCAGCCTAATTGAAAGAAATAAAGACAATTGAAAGACAGTTCAAAAGAAGCGGATTACAAATACAGGGTAAAGAGAAACTTACTGCGGGCAGCTTATTCTTCTTGTAGTATGGAGCTAAACCGACCTTAGCGCAGTCTCCTAAAGAGACATTGAGGATTTTCTTGGATGATTCCACTACTTCCGATTCAGAAAGCTTGTCTTTGGAAAACCTTTGGGGATCATCCGGTTTACCAGAATACTTGCACATTAGCTGAGAACGCTGGCTCAGAGGAAGGATGCTCCAAGACAGCCAGCAGCGTAGGAAATCGGTTCTGATCAGACCATTTGCTATGAAGGCTCTTAACTTGGAGAGCTGTGATGAGAACCGGGTCCGTTCAACAGCGCCGAGCCGTGGTGGTAAAGGATGATTCTCCGGAATACGGGTTTCACGGTAACCCGGCAGAGGGTTCTCCCCTTCAGGAGAAGTGTCAACACAGTAAAACCAGGACTTATTCCAATCTTTTGGATGAGAGTGTAAAGCGGCGTGAGGAAAAACCACGTCTCTCCTCTTCTGAATACTAACCCCACCGAGTTCTTGATGTGGTCCGCTGGTAAACTCGGTGCGCCGGTTCAAATGAAAGAAATCCCGGAATAGATCGACAGAAGGTTCTTCTTGCAGATACACCTCAGAAAACACTTGGAAGTCACAGATGTTTGAGACAGAATTGGGTCCGATGTCCTGTGGGTGCAGTTGGAAAGCAGCAAGAACATCCCGGAAAAACTTTGAACCGGGGGGAGAGAAACCTCGAGATATATGATCCAAAAACACAATAACCTCCCCGGACCTGGGAGTAGGGGGACATTCATTACCCGGGGCCCGCCACTTTAATTCAGACTGAGGTCCTAAAGTGCCAATTTCAGACAGCTTGATTAAGTCATCCTCAGTAATGACCGAAGGAACCCAATCGCAGGAGACATACTGCTTAGCCATTGCAACGAAAGAGCAAGGTACTGGAAAAGATAAAATACAGAAAACAGATTATGAAAATACAGCGGTGTAAACCGGACATTATCTATGAGAGTTACGCAACGATTTCGCTGAGGACTAATGGCGTGGTTAAACCGGCAATTATGACAAGCTATATCATTTCCGGTTAATGGCAGTTGAAGGAGAACGGCTAAACCGTTGCGTTAAGTTACAGAGTTTCGCAAGAGCAGGGCATATCAACTTAAACCGGAACATACTTAGCAGATCTAACGAGGAGAAAAACAGGTTTTCAAAAGACTGCTAAGGAGGAATAGATCTGAGCATGCTAAGAAAAGAGAAACTAATGTAAGAGTATACGGGAAGGAGCTACAAGGATCTTATACTAAGCGGGTAAATCTACAGGCTAAACAGGAACAATGGAGATTCGAAGCATTTACAGCGGGGTAAAAGTGCAATTTAAAGGCAAGATCTGAAGGACAAAGTTACTAGAAATCATTGGCTCAAGGTCGAACAAGACGAAGCTTCTATTAAGGCTCTAATGGCGGAGGCGGAGGAAGAAACCCTAGAAGTTGCAGACTAATAATAAAGAAGAAGGACATACCTGAAACGGTAGGAATCGGCGGCGGAGGTTCTCTGGTCGAGCTCAGGGTGATGCAGCGGCCGGCGAGGACTCGGATCCAGCGGTCGACGGCGGCGGTTCGAGCTCGGGCGATGACGGAGGAAGAAGACGGAAGAAGAAGACGGAGCGGGAAGAAGATAATGAATGAGGGGTAGCGGTATTTATAAAGGAGAGTCAGATCTGAAGCGACAGGTGCGGGATTCGAGGAGGCAAAAAATCGGATAAAGATCCTCTGGCGCCTCGATTCTCAGGATAACCCTTAAATAAAGCTACAGTACAGCTCACGGCGTTAAATGCGGAGATGATGTCACAGTTAGATTTAGTGATTCTCGAAGATGACGTCAGAGCCGGTTTACAAAAATATGAAGACAAAGAAGAAAAATTATACAAGACAAGGAAGACTGATATGAACAAGTTCAAATCATTCTGGGGCCTAATGTCAGGGATATGACTAGCAGGTATGAACCGGCTAGTGTAAACCGGCTTAGTTATATTATACTTGGTTGTAATATTTTAGTAAAGGCTACGGCCCATGAAATCTTAAGGCCCATGTATAGAAGTGTGGGTTGTAAACCGCCAAGCGATGTAACTTGAGAGATAAGGAAGAAAAGACAGAGACCGAGGCGGACACAAGTATGAGCCGGCCTCGGGACTCTGTAAACCGGGCCAGGCGTACACTCTATATAAAGGGACGACCCGGCGACGGTTCAGGGACAAGCAACAATCAATCCGTCGAGACGCAGGCAAGCGAATCCGCTCCCTGTAATCCGACGCCCAAGCAATACCAAACCAACTAGACGTAGGCTTTTACCTTCATCGAAGGGGCCGAACTAGTATAAACCGTCTGTGTCCTTTGTGTGCTATGAACCCCTTCAAGCTAACCCGTGCGATGGTTCCATCATCAAGTCCGTTAAACCGGACATTTGCCGTGTTATTTCCACGACACTTGCCGTGGCGCATCGCGCGCCCCGGCAAGGCCCGGAGAGCGACAAGCTTCCAGGCGCGGCAAGGTAGCGACCGCGGCAAGGGGCTTGCCGCGGCAAGCTTCCACTGTGTGCCCACGCTCCAGCTCATCCGACCACGCGTCGCCCTGGGGCCCTTCCGGGGGCACGTGGCGGAAGACTGTGCAGCCTGGGGGGACATGGTGGCAATCCACGATGACGAGGCTACTGTCGTGGCGAACGGAGACGCCCGGACGGACGCTTTTTGCACTATTTGGGGCGACGGCGATGGGCATTCAATGCCCTTGTCCCCCATCATCAGGGTTAGGTACAAAACACTATACATACACTGTTACAACTACCACCATTTTTACGTTTTTACCCTCACCTACGTTGCCACCTGTCGGAGACCCCTTTGACCTATAAAAGGAGGCCCATGCACAACGTAGAGGGGGTTCCGATTTTCGATCACTCCAGCGCTCGGTATAGCTAGCAACAAGTACTGTAGCTCTTCTTGCTCCCGAGCCAAGAACACAATATAGACCAAGGCAGGAGTAGGGTTTTACGCATCCGTGCGGCCCGAACCTGGGTAAACCGCCCGCGTGCTCGCCTCGATCTGCTCTTCGTGCTCCCTCCGCTCCCTTGCCGTACCGAAAAGGGGCTCCCTTGCCGTACCGAAAAGGTGTTCGTGGGCGATCAGTTTCCCCGACATCTTTGGCGCGCCAGGTATGGGGCGTCGAGGTTGTGCGAACCTGATCCGGCGTTCACGCGGGCGCAACCTTCAGCAACTTCATCAACTTCATTAACTTCATCGACATGCCGCCGAAGAAGAAAGCTTCGGAGGTAGGAGGCCCGTCCGCGTCGATCCCACCACCACCAGAACCAACGGTTGGTGGGGTAGACGCTGGCGGAAGGACGGACGCCGGCGAGGAAACTCACGGCGCCGCCAAATCCAAGGACAAGACGGATGACCGGGCGCACTCCAAGACCTCGGCGTCCGTGCACGCACCGCGCCCCTCTCAGGAGGTGCCGGAACGGCAGCGGCATGGTACGCAGGGTACCATCCGCTTGCTGGGTCAAGGACAAGTTGGCGGGTCGCGGGACGCTCAAGGCCAACGTGCTGGCACGAGCAAGGCGCGGTCGCCGGGGCGAGAACCTGCTCCTTCTAACGCTGTTAGAAGTCCGATCATATCTCGCTCCTCGCACCGCTCGCCACCGCTCGCCACCGCTCCCCTCCACTCCAGCAGAAGCTCTAGCTAGAGCTCAGATGCTCCTCGATTTCCCTCCAGCGGCAGACAAGGCCGAAGACTGGAGGGCTACCATCCAAAGCCTCATCGCCTTCGCCAACAACGAC
This sequence comes from Secale cereale, assembly GCA_902687465.1. Classification (NCBI taxonomy): domain Eukaryota; kingdom Viridiplantae; phylum Streptophyta; class Magnoliopsida; order Poales; family Poaceae; genus Secale; species Secale cereale. The sequence goes on along the minus strand of LR738709.1, from coordinate 704,552,992 downwards.
ACGCCGCAGCAGCCGGCGACGTCACGGCCGCGGCAAGTCAGCCAGGCGCGGGCTGATGGAGACAAGACCGCAGGGGGTGCAACTACCGTGCACTCCCCGCCCCGAAGGCCGAAATCGCCGACTCGTCGGATCAACATCGACGACGACTGCACGGCGTCGTCGGATCCACGAGCTCGCCGCGATCAACGCCAAGTCCTCGACGACAGACGACAAGAAGACGCTCGAACTCGCATCGAGCGTCGAAGAGAAGCGCGACGACAGTCCGACCAGCGCGCTGGGCCCGCTGTCGACATGCACGCGCCCGGCGAACTAGGCGACTTGCCGTACGCGGCAGGCTGCCCTGCGTTCACCCGTGAGCTGCGGCAAGTCCAGTGGCCCAGCATGAAAAACTTCAAGCCCGACGTACCCGAGAAGTACGACGGCAAGACCCACCCCTCAGAATTCCTCAGCATCTACACCATTGCGGTGCAGGCTGCTGGGGGACGAGACGAAAAGATACTGGCAAACTACTTCCCGCTCGTGCTCAAGCCAAACGTCAGATCTTGGCTCATGCACTTGCCGGAGAACTCCATCTCTTCTTGGGCTGACCTGTGCCACCAGTTTGTTGGCGCCTTCACGGGCGGCCACAAGCCCCATGGCCAGGAGAGCGATCTTCATATACTCGCCCAGAAGGAAGGAGAGTCCCTGCGAAAGTACATCCAAAGATTCAGCCACGTCCAGCACAACATCCCAGACGTCCACCCTGCCGCGGTTATTAGCGCGTTCCACCAGAACGTACGTAACCGCCGGATGAGGGAGGAAATGGCGATGTGCAAGATACGGGACGTCAGCGAGCTTTATGCCCTGGCTGACAAGTGTGCACGTGCTGAAGAGGGGAGGAGACTCCCCGGAGAGGATGCTGGAGCAGGAGGAACGGACAGTGAGGATGCCGCCCCGGCAAGGAAAAACCGGCGGCGGAACAACAAGAAAAAGAAGAACAAGGAAGTATTGGCCGTCGAGCAGTCCGGCAAGGAGGCTGGCGCCAAGAAAGCTCAGGCTGGTGGCTCCGGCAAGGAAGCTGCCACTGTAGCGGCCGCCGACAAGCAGGACGGCTCCGACAAGCAGTACTGCAAGATCCACCGCACCAAGGGCCATTATCTCCAGAACTGCAAGAGGGTCGAATACCTCGTCGAACAGCAGAAAGCTGAGTACGAGCGACGCGACAAGGAGAAGTCCCAGGGAGGCGGAGGAGAGTCCGGCAAGAAGCGGCCATTCAATGGCCGGGGAGGACGCCGCGGCAAGGCCAAGCAGCGGCAAGGAGATAGACCTCCCCGCGGCCGCGACAAGGACAAAGACGAAGACGACGACGAGGACATGGACGACGGAGACAACATCGAGCAGGAGTTCCAGAAGGCCACAGAAGTTCTGTGCGTCGATGGAGGTGCCTCTCTGCATACTTCTCACCGCCAACTCAAGCAATGGGTGCGGGAAGTTAATGCAGCAGAGTCGCCCGTCGAGTCGCGCAAGCTACTGAAGTGGTCCAGCACGCCCATCATCTTCGACATTGAGGATCACCCTGACCGCACAACTACGGTCGGGTGCTTGCCGATGTTGGTTTCACCAACCATCCGCAACCTCAAGGTCACCAAGATGCTGGTTGACGGCGGGGCCGGCCTCAACCTGATCTCCTCTGCTGTGGTCCGGAAGCTACAGATCCCCGACAGCGAGCTCGAAGAAACCGGAACTTTCCAAGGGATCAACCCGGGAAGGAGCAAGCCGAAGGGGAAGATCACGCTGCCAGTAACCTTTGGCGGAGAGCTAAACTTCAGGACTGAGAGGACCACCTTTGACGTTGCCGATATCCCGTTGCCATACAATGGGATACTTGGCCGTCCGGCGCTCACCAAGTTCATGGCAGCCTCTCATTACGCCTACAACGTGCTCAAGATGCCAGGCCCGATAAGCGTCATCTCTGTCCCCGACGACAAGAAGGACGCGCTTATCTGCGCCGACAAGATCTACCGGAACGCAGCAGCTGCAACAGATAGCAAAACACTTGCCGCTGAAGCTCCTGGGGGGAAGAACAAGACCAAGTCCGGCAAGAGCTCTGGGGCCCACTCCGGCAAACGCACCTCTTCGGAGTGCTGCGCTGCCGTCGAGGACGTACCATCGAGCTCCACCGGCAAGTGCAAGAAGGGAATGGCAGCTCCACCTGCAACCAAGAAGGTGTCCGCCAAGGAGGACGGCACTGGTGGTGTTTTCACCATCAGTGCCACGCTCGATCCTAAATAGGAAAGCGCGCTCGTTGCTTTCCTGCGGGCGAATGTCGACGTGTTTGCATGGCAACCGTCTGACATCCCCGGTGTTCCCAGGAAAGTGATTGAGCACAAGCTTGCCATTTGTCCTCACCCGCGGCCCGTCAAGCAGAAGGTCAGGAAGCAAGCAGTGGAGCGCCAAGAGTTTATCGCTGAAGAAATCAAGAAGCTGGAAGCGGCAGGCCTTGTTAGAGGTGTACTTCATCCCATGTGGCTGGCCAACCCTGTTGTCGTGCGCAAAGCTAATGGGAAGTGGAGGCTTTGTATAGACTTCACTGATGTGAATAAAGCTTGTCCCAAGGATCCATTTCCCTTGCCGCGTATCGACCAGATCGTTGACTCCACGGCTGGATGTGAGTTGCTTTCATTCCTTGATGCATATTCCGGATACCACCAGATATTCATGGCTGAAGAGGATGAAGAGAAGACCACATTCATTACTCCATGTGGCACTTACTGTTTCATACGCATGCCCTTTGGATTGAAGAATGCGGGTTCAACATTTGCAAGGGTAGTCCACACTGCTTTTGAGCCACAGATACACATAAATGTAGAAGCTTACATGGATGATATAGTGGTCAAGAGCAAGAACAAGGATACCCTGATTCAAGACCTAGATGAAACTTTTGCGAATCTACGCAAGATACAACTCAAGCTTAACCCCGAGAAGTGTGTGTTCGGAGTCCCCTCCGGCAAGCTTCTCGGGTTCTTTGTGTCCCAGAGGGGGATTGAAGCCAATCCCGACAAGATCAAAGCCATCGAGCAGATCGAAGCTCCGAAGCGCGTCAAGGATGTACGAAGGCTTGCCGGCTGCGTGGCTGCTCTCAGCAGGTCCATTTCTAAGTCTGCGGAACGCGCCCTGCCGTTTTTCAAAATCTTGAAAAAGGCAGGTCTAATGAAATGGACTCCGGAAGCGGAGGCAGCGCTGCAAGACTTGAAAGAGTACCTGTCCTCCACTCCAATACTTGTCGCACCTAGAACCGCAAGAGAAGTTGCTGCTGTACTTAGCAGCAACCAATCAAGTGGTTAGTGCTGCGTTAGTAGCGGAAAGGGAGGCAGATGAGGAACCCACAGCCCCGACAAGCACATCCAGCGACAAGCAGGGGGCTTCCCCGACAAGCTCTGGCCCTGACAAGGATGAGTTTGCGTAGATGCAAGAAGAAGTGCGAAAGAAGATGGTGCAGCGCTCAATTTATTTTGTCAGTTCCCTCTTACAGGGGGCTAGGTCAAGATACTCTGGGGTGCAGAAACTGCTTTTCGGCCTCCTCATGGCCTCGAGAAAGCTGCGCCACTACTTCCAAGCGCATGAGATAACAGTGGTCACTCGCTTTCCGCTGAAGAGGATATTGCAAAATCCAGAAGCAACGGGCAGGATTGTCGAGTGGGCACTGGAGTTGTCAAGCTTTGGTCTTAAGTTTGAAAGTACTTCAACTATCCAGAGCAGAGCATTGGTAGAGTTCATAGCGGAATGGACACCAACGCCAGACGAAGAGATTCCAGAGACAAACGTCCCCGCCAAAGAAGCAAACAAAGAATGGGTAATGTACTTCGATGGAGCATTCTCGCTGCAAGGCGCCGGTGCTGGTGTGCTGCTCGTCGCACCCACCGGGGAACACCTCAAGTACGTCGTCCAAATGCACTTTCCCAAGGAGCAAGCGACAAACAACACTGCAGAGTATGAAGGTTTGCTTGCCGGCCTCAGAATCGCAGCAGAACTTGGGATCAAGAAGCTAATTGTGCGGGGAGATTCGCAGTTGGTTGTCCGACAAGTGAACAAGAGCTACCAGAGCCCATTGATGCAAGTTTACGTCAACGAAGTGAGAAAGCTTGAAGAGCACTTTGAAGGCATACAGATGGAGCACATTCCAAGAGCTCAAAATGACATCGCAGATGGCCTGTCAAAGTGTGCTGCACTAAAGCTACCTGTGGAACCAGGGATCTTCATGCTCAAGCTAACTCAACCATCCGTTACACCATCAGTTGGGCAAAGCAAGAAGAGAAAGTTGGTCTCCGGTGACTACTTGCCGGCGGATCTCCCTGAAGTCGCCGCCGAGGTCCCCAAGATCAACGCCCAAGTTGCTGAGGAACAGTCTGCTCCTGCGGACCCAAGGGTCCGTACAGTTGAAGCAGGCGTTCCCGACAAGTCTTGTCCCGGCAAGCTTGCCGGGGAACGTCCAGCTCCGGCCGAGCCGCAGGTTCTTGCCGTAGAAGCTGACGTTCCCGCAGCAGCAATGATGCCTTTAGTCCTTGTTGTTGAGCCTCAAGCTCCAACATGGGCGCAGCAAATCGTCCGTTTCCTTCAAACCGGAGAACTCCCCGAAGAGCCAGAAGAAGCAGAAAGAATAACCAGGCAGTCAAGTATGTACCAGTTCGTCGACAACGAACTGTACAGAAGAAGACTCAATGGTGTCAGGTTGAAGTGCATTCCCCGGGAAGATGGGCAAAAGCTGTTGGCAGAGATACATGGAGGCATATGTGGCCACCACATTGGCACAAGAGCACTTGCTGGGAAGGCATTCCGGCAAGGTTTCTTTTGGCCAGAAGCCCTCCAAGATGCAACTGCACAAGTAACTAAGTATGAAGCGTGCCAGTTCCATGCCAAGCAAATACATCAGCCAGCTCAAGCTCTCCAAACAATCCCTTTGTCCTGGCCATTTTCGGTCTGGGGGCTCGACATCCTCGGCCCCTTTCCCCGCGCAGCCGGGGGCTTTGAGTACTTGTACGTCGCCATCGACAAGTTCACAAAGTGGCCGGAAGTGGAACCAGTGAGAATGGTGACCGCACAATCAGCAGTCAAGTTCTTCAGGTCAATTGTTTGCCGTTTCGGAATCCCTAACAGGATCATCACCGACAACGGCACACAGTTCACAAGTCACACCTTCATGCACTACGTCCAAGACCTTGGCGCCAAGGTCTGCTTCGCTTCTATTGCTCACCCGAGGAGCAATGGTCAAGCGGAGAGGGCAAACGCTGAAGTGCCGCGCGGGCTCAAGACAAGAACTTTCGACAGGCTGCACAAATGCGGAAGAAACTGGATTGAGGAGTTGCCGGTGGCTCTTTGGTCAATCAAGACGACACCAAATCGAGCCACCGGACAGACACCCTTTGCTCTTGTCTATGGAGCAGAGGCAATTCTCCCCACGGAACTCGTATACGGGTCGCCTCGAGTGCTCTCTTACGATGAGCTCGAGCAAGAGCAGCTGCGGCAAGATGATGCACTGCTCCTCGAGGAGGACCGTCTTCAGGCTGTTGTATGAGCTGCTCGATACCAGCAAGCTTTGCGCCGCTACCATAGCCGCAAAGTTAAGGCCAGAAGTCTCGAGGAAGGCGACCTTGTTCTTCGGCGTGTTCAGTCCGCCAAGAATTCCAACAAGTTGACGCCGAAGTGGGAAGGCCCTTGTCGGGTGAGACAAGTCACAAGGCCCGGCGCTGTCCGCCTTGAGACCGAAGAAGGCTTACCGGTGAGCAACTCCTGGAACATTGAGCATCTTCGCAAGTTTCACCCATAAGGCGCGGTTGCCGCGATCCGCTCCGGCAACCACCTTTTGTACAAGTCTTGCCACTGTTGCATGTAAACCTTTGTACAAAGCCGGGCGCAGACCCCGTGCATCAGTAAAACTTATATGCCTCGCACAATTTGTCGTTTCATGCCTTCTAGCTTTTCTTGCATGCATTATCTGACACTTTGTGCAGCACGCACCCCCGGTAAGCAGTAACGAGCCGCAAGGCTCCATATCTATGTTCCCTCCCTTTTCTTTCTTTTCTCAAGCAGAAGAAGTTTTCCTCGCGCAC
>LR738709.1:704519580-704541873 GCA_902687465.1 Secale cereale | reverse complement strand
GGCCCCCCCGAGCCTCCGCTGATGCCCCCCTTTGGCATATATTTAAGACGTCTCTCGAAACCCTCGAGACAGGAACCCTTTTTCACGATCTCATCTCTGTTCCGCCGCCGCCGCGCTTCCAAGATCGGGAGCACCAGGAGAACTCTTCCCGGCACCCTGCCGGAGGGGAGGATCACCACCGGGAGCCTCTCCACCACCATGGACGCCTCCCGGATGAGTTGTGAGTAGTCTCCCTTGGACCATGGGTCCATGACCAGTAGCTATGTGATGTTCTCCTCCCCTTCTTGTGCTTCACTAATTAGACCTCGTGAGCTGCCCTACATGATCGAGGCACATATGTAATCCTTATGCTGTTGCTATGTTGAGTTTGCTGGGATCCGATGGATTGTGAGATTATGTTCAGATTGTGTTTGAGTAATATATTTGATCTACCTCTTTTATATTTATGTTCGTAAGTAATTCTTGCATGTTCTCCGTTGTTATATATTGCTTTGGCCAAGTAGTAGGTAGTGACTCCAAGAGGGAACGTTATGCTTGATTGTGGGTTCATGCCCCTCGATGACTAGCTTGAGTGACAGAAACATGAGTCTAGGGGATGTGCTGTTGCCACAAGGGGGAAAACAACAGTGCTTGTGCCCGCGGGTGCAAGGATTGTTTACTTTACGCAAAGTTCTTTTAATGCAGTTGTCTATTGCTTTGAGTTTACACTATGGGTGGGACTCGCAACTTAATACCAGCGAGATGTTCTGGATAGATATCTCAAGGTGGATGATTAGAAGTAGATATTGATGGATTTCGGTCTACTTGCCTTGGCGTACCGCCCATGCTTTGAACCTCTACCTTTCTTGCAATATAATTAGCATTGGTTTGCGCACATAATTCTGTCAATTGCCCAGCTGTAATTCGTTTACCTCACATAGCTGTTTTATCGTCTTTTGGGAGAGAGACATCTCTAGTGAACATCATGGGACCCCGGTCCATATTACCATCACTGATCACATCCGCTATTTACTTTCTGTTTTACTTACTATTGCAGCAATATCTATCACTATTATCACTTGCGTTTGATCCTTTGTAAACTACAAGGCCGGAGGGATTGACAACCTCTCTATACTCTTTGGGAGCAAAGTTATTTGTATCTGTGTGCAGGTCCACGTTGATTGCTAATATCTGGCGCTGTTAGCAGTTGACACCTTCTTGTTGAAACTGGGAGTCTCAGGGAAATCGATCCTTGGTATCTTTGCCAAGGGAAAACTTCCGCTACACTGCATCTCAAACCTTCCACTTGGGGTAACCAACGAGGGGCGAGAAGCCTTCAACATGCTAGTCTCATCAAGTGAACCCTAAGTGTATAGCGTGTGTAAATCTGGCTTACACCCGTTGTATGCGAACGTTAGAGCTTATCACACCCGATCATCACGTGGTGCTTCGGAACAACGAACCTTAGCAACAGTGCACAGTTAGGGGGAACACAATTCTTGAAATTTTAGTGAGAGATCATCTTATTTACTACCGTCGTTCTAAGCAAATAAGATGTAAAACATGATAAACATCACATGCAATCAAATAGTGACATAATATAGACAATATCATTTTGCTCCTTTTGATCTTCATCTTCGGGGCTCCATGATCATCATCGTCATCGGCATGACACCATGATCTCCATCATCATGATTTCCATCATCGTGTCTTCATGAAGTCGTCTCGCCAAACATTACTTCTACTACTATGGCTAACGGTTAGCAATAAAGTAATTACATGGCATTTTCAGTGACACGCAGGTCATACAATAAAATAAGACAACTCCTATGGCTCCTGCCGGTTGTCAGACTCATCGACATGCAAGTTGTGATTCCTATTACAAGAACATGATCAATCTCATACATCACATATATATCATTCATCACATCCTTTTGGCCATATCACATCACACGGCACATGCTGCAAGAACAAGTTAGACGTCCTCTAATTTTTGTTGCAAGTTTTTACGTGGCTGCTATAGGTTTCTAGCAAGAACGTTTCTTACCTACGCCAAAACCACAACGTGATATGCCAATTTCTATTTACCCTTCATAAGGACCCTTTTCATCAAATCCGATCCGACTAAAGTGGGAGAGACAGACACCCGCTAGCCACCTTATGCAACTAGTGCATGTCAGTCGGTGGAACCTGTCTCACGTAAGCGTATGTGTAAGGTCGGTCCGGGCCGCTTCATCCCACGATGCCGCCGAATCAAGATAAGACTAGTAGCGGCAAGTAAATTGACATGATCTACGCTCACAACAACTTGTGTTCTACTCGTGCATAGTAACTACGCATAGCCTTGCTCATGATGCCACTGTTGGGGATCGTAGCAGAAATCAAAAAACTTCTACGCATCACCAAGATCAATCTATGGAGTAATCTAGCAACGAGGGAGAGGGGAGTGCATCTACATACCCTTGTAGATCGCTAAGCAGAAGCGTTACAAGAACGAGGATGAAGGAGTCGTACTCGTAGCGATTCAGATCGCGGTTGATTCCGATCTAAGCGCCGAACAACGGCGCCTCCGCGTTCAACACACGTGCAGCCCGGCAATGTCTCCCACGCCTTGATCCAGCAAGGGGAGAAGGATAGGTTGGGGATGACTCCGTCTAGCAGCAGCACGACGGCCTGGTGGTGATGGAGGAGCATGGCAATCCTGCAGGGCTTCGCCAAGCACCGCGGGAGAGGAGGAGGACTTGGGAGAGGGGGAGGGCTGCACCAGAACTTTGGTGTGGCTGCCCTCCCACCCCCACATATATATAGGGGCAAGGGAGAGGGGGGCCGGCCCCCTCATATCCAATCTGAGGAGGGGGCGGCGGCCTGGGGGGTGCCTTGCCCCCAAGGCAAGGGGGGCACCCCCTTAGGGTCCCCCTAAACCCTGGATGCATGGGCCCTAGGGGGAGGCGCCCAGCCCACTAGGGGGCTGGTCCCTCTCCACATACAGCCCATAGGGCCCTCCGAGGTAGGTGGACCCTCTCGGTGGACCCCCGGAACCCCTTCGGTGGTCCCGGTACAATACCGGCAACCCCCCAAATTATTCCGGTGACCGTATGATGACTTCCCATATATAAATCTTTACCTCCGTACCATTCCGGAACTCCTCGTGACATCTGGGATCTCATTCAGGACTCCGAACAACATTCGGCAACCACGTACTACATTCCCTATAACCCTAGAGTCATGTAACCTTAAGTGTGTAGACCCTACGGGTTCGGGAACCATGCAGTCATGACCGAGACATATCTCTGGCCAATAACCAACAGCGGGATCTAGATACCCATGTTGGCTCCCACATGTTCCACGATGATCTCATCGGATGAACCACGATGTCAAGGATTCAATTAATCCCGTATACAATTCCCTTTGTCTACCGGCATAGTACTTGCCCGAGATTCGATCGTCGGTATCCCGATACCTTCTTCAGTCTCGTTACCGGCAAGTCTCTTTACTCCTTCTGTAACACATCATCCCGTGATCAACTCCTTGATCACATTGTGCACATTATGATGATGTCCTACCGAGTGGGCCCAGAGATACCTCTCCGTCACACGGAGTGACAAATCCCAGTCTCGATTCATGCCAACCCAACAGACACTTTCAGAGATACTTGTAGTGCACCTTTATAGCCACCCAGTTACGTTGTGACGGTTGGTACACCCAAAGCATCCCTACGGTATCCGGGAGTTGCACAATCTCATGGTCTAAGGAAAAGATACTTGACATTTAGAAAAGCTTTAGCATACGAACTACACGATCTTGTGCTAGGCTTAGGATTGGGTCTTGTCCATCACATCATTCTCCTAATGATGTGATCCCATTATCAACGACATCCAATGTCCATGGTCAGGAAACCGCAAACATCTATTGATCAACGAGCCAGTCAACTAGAAGCTCACTAGGGACATGGTGTTTGTCTATGTATCCACACATGTATCCGAGTTTCCTATCAATACAATTCTAGCATGGATAATAAACAATTATCATGAACAAGGAAATATAATAATAACCAATTTATTATTGCCTCTAGGGCATATTTCCAACAACTCTCCCCTCTCGTTGTTATACATCACCATGATCTTACGTGTGCGTAGGGAATTTTTTTGAAATACCACGTTCCCCATCAGTGGCATCATGAGCCAGGTTTATGCGTAGATGTTATATGCACGAGTAGAACACAAGTGAGTTGTGGACGATACTAGTAATACTGCTTACCAGCACGTCATACTTTGATTCGGCGGTTTTGTTGGATGAAGCGGCCCGGACCGACATTACGCGTACGCTTACGCGAGACTGGTTCTACCAACGTGCTTCGCACACATGTGGCTGGCGGGTGTCAGTTTCTCCAACTTTAGTTGAATCAAGTGTGACTACGCCTAGTCCTTGTGAAGGTTAAAACAGCACATACTTGACAAAATATCATTGTGGTTTTGATGCGTAGGTAAGAACGGTTCTTGCTAAGCCCATAGCACCCACGTAAAACTTGCAGCAACAAAGTAGAGGACGTCTAACTTGTTTTTGCAGGGCATGTTGTGATATGATATGGTCAAGACATGATGCTAAATTTTATTGTATGAGATGATCATGTTTTGTAACAGAGTTATCGGCAACTGGCAGGAGCCATATGGTTGTCGCTTTATTGTATGAAATGCAATCGACATGTAATTGATTTACTTTATCACTAAGCGGTAGCGATAGTCGTAGAAGCAATAGTTGGCGAGACGCCAACGATGCTACGATGGAGATCAACGTGTCGCGCCGGTGACGATGGTGATCATGACGGTGCCTTATAAGATGATCTCTCACTAAATTTCAAGGTATAAGTGTTCTCCCTGAGTATGCACCATCACCAAAGTTCGTCGTGCCGAGACACCACGTGATGGTCGGGTATGATAAGCTCTACGTTCACATACAACGGGTGCAAGCCAGTTTTCCACACGCAGAATACTCGGGTTAAACTTGACGAGGCTAGCATATGCAGATATGGCCTCGGAACACTGGAGACCGAAAGGTCGAGCATGAATAAAATAGTAGATATGATCAACATAAGATGTTCACCATTGAAAACTACTCCATCTCATGTGATGATCGGACATGGTTTAGTTGATATGGATCACGTGATCACTTAGATGATTAGAGAGATGTCTGTCTAAGTGGGAGTTCTTAAGTAATTTGATTAATTGAACTTTAATTTATCATGAACTTAGTACCTGATAGTATTTTGCATGTCTATGTTGTTGTAGATAGATGGCCCGTGATGTTGTTTCGTTGAATTTTAATGCATTCCTAGAGAAAGCTAAGTTGAAAGATGATGGTAGCAACTACATGGACTGGGTCCGTAACTTGAGGATTATCCTCATTGCTACACAGAAGAATTATGTCCTTGAAGCACCGCTAGGTGACAACCTGCTGCAGGAGCAACTCCGGACGTTATGAACATCTGGCAAGCTCGTTTTGATGACTACACGATAGTTCAGTGTGCCATGCTTTACGGCTTAGAACCGGGACTTCAATGACGTTTTGAACGTCATGGAGCATATGAGATGTTCCAGGAGTTGAAGTTAATATTTCAAGAAAATGCCCGGATTGAGAAATATGAGAATTCCAATAAGTTCTATAGCTGTAAGATGGAGGAGAACAATTCTATCAGTGAATACTTGCTCAAAATGTCTGGGTACTACAATCATATGACTCAACTTGGTTGCAAAGTTTACGAAGATAGTGTTATTGATAGAGTTCTTCAATCACTGCCACCAAGCTATAAAGGCTTCGTGATGAACTATAACATGCAAGTGATGCAGAAGACAATTCCCGAGCTCTTCGCTATGCTCAAAGCTACGGAGGTAGAAATCAAAAAGGAGCATCAAGTGTTGATGGTTAACAAGACCACTAGTTTCAAGAAAAAGGGCAAGGGAAAGAAGGGGAACTTCAAGAAAAATAGCAAGACAATTGCTACTCCCACGAAGAAACCCAAGTCAGGAGCCAAGCCTGAAACTGAGTGCTTCTACTACAAAGGGACTGAACACTGGAAGCGGAACTGCCCCAAGTATTTGGCGGATAATAAGGATGGCAAAGTGAACAAATGTATATATGATATACATGTTATTGATGTGTACCTTACTAATTCTCGTAGTAGCACCTGGGTATTTGATACTGGTTCAGTTGCTAATATTTGTAACTCGAAACAGGGGCTACGGATTAAACGAAGATTAGCTAAGGACGAGGTGACGATGCGCGTGGGAAATGGTTCCAAAGTCGATGTGATCACCGTCGGCACGCTACCTCTACATCTACCTTCAGGATTAGTTTTAGACCTGAATAATTGTTATTTGGTGCCAATGTTAAGCATGAACATTATATCTGGATCTTGTTTATTGCGAGACGGTTATTCATTTAAATCTGAGAATAATGGTTGTTCTATTTATATGAGTAATATCTTTTATGGTCATGCACCCTTGAAGAGTGGTCTATTCTTGTTGGATCACGATCGTAGTGATACACATATTCATAATATTGAAGCCAAAAGATGCAAGGTTAATAATGATAGTGCAACTTATTTGTGGCACTGCCGTTTAGGTCATATTGGTGTAAAGCGCATGAAGAAACTCCATACTGATGGACTTTAAGAATCACTTGATTATGAATCACTTGGTGCTTGCGAACCATGCCTTATGGGCAAGATGACTAAAACTTCGTTCTCCGAAACAATGGAGCGAGCAACTGATTTGTTGGAAATCATACATACTGATGTATGTGGACCGATGAGTGTTGAGGCTCGCAGCGGGTATCGTTATTTTCTGACCTTCATTGATGATTTGAGCAGATATGGGTATATCTACTTAATGAAACACAAGTCTGAAACATTTGAAAAGTTCAAAGAATTTCAGAGTGAAGTAGAGAATTATCGTAACAAGAAAATAAAGTTTCTACAATCTGATCGTGGAGACGAATATTTGAGTTACGAGTTTGGTCTTCATTTGAAACAATGTGGAATAGTTTCACAACTCACGCCACCCGGAACACCACATCGTAATGGTGTGTCCGAATGTCGTAACCGGACTTTATTTGATATGATGCGATCTATGATGTCCCTTACCGATTTACCACTATCATTTTGGGGTTATGCTTTAGAGACAGCTGCATTCACGTTGAATAGGGCACCATCTAAATCCGTTGAGACGACACCTTATGAACTGTGGTTTGGCAAGAAACCAAATTTGTCGTTTCTTAAAGTTTGGGGCTGCGATGCTTGTGTGAAGAAGCTTCAACCTGATAAGCTCGAACCCAAGCCGGAGAAATGTGTCTTCATAGGATACCCAAAGGAGGCTGTTGGGTACACCTTCTATCACAGATCCGAAGGCAAAATATTCGTTGCTAAGAATGGATCCTTTCTAGAGAAGGAGTTTCTCTCGAAAGAAGTGAGTAGGAGGAAAGTAGAACTTGATGAGGTAATTGTACCTTCTCCCGAATTGGAAAGTAGTGCATCACAGAAACTAGTTCCAGTGATTCCTGCACCAATTAGTGAGGAAGCCAATGATGATGATCATGAAACTTCAGATCAAGTTACTACTGAACTTCGTAGGTCAACCAGAGTACGTTCCGCACCAGAGTGGTACGACAACCCAGTTCTAGAAGTCATGTTACTAGACCATGATGAACCTACGAACTATGAAGAAACGATGATGAGCCCAGATTCCGCAAAATGGCTTGAGGCCATGAAATCTGAGATGGGATCCATGTATGAGAACAAAGTGTGGACTTTGGTTGACTTGCCCGATAATCGGCAAGCCATTGAAAATAAATGGATCTTCAAGAGGAAGACCGACGTTGACGGTAATGTTACTGTCTACAAAGCTCGACTTGTTCCGAAAGGTTTTCGACAAGTTCAAGGAGTTGACAATGATGAGACTTTCTCACCCGTAGCGATGCTTACGTCTGTCCGAATCATGTTAGCAATTGCCACATTTTGTGATTATGAAATTTGGCAAATGGATGTCAAAACTACATTCCTTAATGGATACCTCAAAGAGGAGTTGTATATGATGCAACCAGAAGGTTTTGTCGATCCTAAAGGTGCTAACAAAGTGTGCAAGCTCCAGCGATCCATATATGGACTGGTGCAAGCATCTCGGAGTTGGAATATACGCTTTGATGAGGTGATCAAAGCATATGGTTTTATACAGACTTTTGGAGAAGGCTGTATTTACAAGAAAGTGAGTGGGAGCTCTGTAGCATTTCTGATATTATATGTGGATGACATATTATTGATTGGAAATGATATAGAATTTCTGGATAACATAAAAGGATACTTGAATAAGTGTTTTTCAATGAAAGACCTCGGTGAAGCTTCCTATATATTAGGCATCAAGATCTATAGAGATAGATCAAGACGTTTAATTGGACTTTCACAAAGCACATACCTTGATAAAGTTTTGAAGAAGTTCAAAATAGATCAGTCGAAGAAAGGGTTCTTGCTTGTGTTACAAGGTGTGAAGTTGAGTAAGACTCAATGCCCGATCTGTTGGGGAACGTAGTATTTCAAAAATTTCCTACGATCACGCAAGATCTATCTACTAGATGCATAGCAACAAGAGGGGAGAGTGTGTCTACGTACCCTCGTAGACCGGGAGCGGAAGCGTCTAGTGACACGGTTCATGTAGTCGAACTTCTTCGCGATCCAACTGATCAAGCACCGAACGTACGGAGCCTCCGTGTTCACCACACGTTCAGCTTGATGACGTCCCACGAGCTCTTGATCCAGTAGAGCCTCACGGGAGAGTTTCGTCAGCACGACGGCGCGGTGACGAAGAAGATGAAGCTACCGGCGCAGGGCTTCGCCTAAGCACTACAACGGTATGACCGAGGTGTGTTTCTGTGGAGAGGGGCACCGCACACGGTTGGGAGAGATCAACTGATCAACTTGTGTGTCTATGGGGTGCCTCTACCCCCGTATATAAAGGAGTGTAGGAGGAGGAGGGCCGGCCCCCTCTATGGCGCGCACTTAGGGGAGTCCTACTCCCACCGGGAGTAGGATTCCCCTTTTCCTAGTAGAACTAGGAGCCCTTCCAAGTAGTATGAGTAGGAGAGAAGGAAAGGGAAAAGAGAAGAGAAGGAAGGAGGGGGCACAGCCCCTCCCCCTAGTCCAATTCGGACTAAGCCTTGGTGGGGGGGGGGGGCGCAGCCTCCTCTCTCTCTTTCCGCTAAAGGCCAATAAGGCCCATATACTCCCCGGCGAATTCCCGTAACTCTTCGGTACTCTGAAAAATAACCGAATCACTCGGAACCTTTTCAATGTCCGAATATAGTCGTCCAATATATCGATCTTTACGTCTCGACCATTTCGAGACTCCTCGTCATGTCCCCGATCTCATCCGGGACTCTGAACTACCTTCGGTACATTAAAACACATAACTCATAATACTGATCGTCATCAAACGTTAAGTGTGCGGACCCTATGGGTTCGAGAACTATGTAGACATGACCGAGACTCGTCTCCGGTTAATAACCAATAGCGGAACCTAGATGTTCATATTGGCTCCTACATATTCTACGAAGATCTTTATCGGTCAAACCGCATAACAACATACGTTGTTCCCTTTGTCATCGGTATGTTACTTGCCCGAGATTTGATCGTCGGTATCTCAATACCGAGTTCAATCTCATTACCGGCAAGTCTCTTTACTCGTTCCGTAATACATCATCTCGTGACTAACTCGTTAGTCATTTGCTTGCAAGGCTTATTATGATGTGTATTACCGAGAGGGCCCAGAGATACCTCTCCGACACTCGGAGTGACAAATCCTATTCTTGATCTATGCCAACACCACGAACACCTTCGGAGACACCTGTAGAGCATCTTTATAATCACCCAGTTATGTTGTGACGTTTGATAGCACACAAAGTATTCCTCCGGTATTCGGGAGTTGCATAATCTCATAGTCATGGGAACATGTATAAGTCATGAAGAAAGCAATAGCAGTAAAACTAAACGATAATAGTGCTAAGCTAACAGACGGGTCTTGTCCATCACATCATTCTCCTAATGATGTGATCCCGTTGATCAAATGACAACTCATGTCTATGGCTAGGAAATATAACCATTTTTGATCAATGAGCTACTCTAGTAGAGGCATACCAGGGACACTCTGTTTTGTCTATGTATTCACACATGTACTAAGTTTCCGGTTAATACAATTCTAGCATGAATAATAAACATTTATCATGATATAAGGAAATAAATAATAACTTTATTATTGCCTCTAGGGCATATTTCCTTCAGTCTTCCACTTGCACTAGAGTCAATAATCTAGATCACATCACCATGTGATTAACACCAATAGTTCACATCACCGTGTGACTTAACACTTTATAGTTCACATCGCCATGTGACCAATACCCAAAAAGGTTTATTAGAGTCAGTAATCTAGTTCACATCGCCATGTGATTAACACCCAAAGAGTACTAAGGTGTGATCATGTTTTGCTTGTGGGAGAAGTTTAGTTAACGGTTCTGTCACATTTAGATCCGTATGTATTTCGCAAATTTCTATGTCTACAATGCTCTGCATGGAGCTACTCTAGCTAATTGCTCCCACTTCCAATATGCATCCAGATTGATACTTAGAGTCATCTGGATTAGTGTAAAGCTTGCATCGGTGTAACTCTTTACGACGAACTCTTTATCACCTCCATAAGCGAGAAACATTTCCTTAGTCATCCAGTAACGAAGGATAATTTTGACCGATTTCCAGTAATCTACTCTTGGATCACTTTTGTACCTCCTTGCCAGACTCATGGTAAGGTACACAACAGGTATGGTACACAACATGGCATACTTTATAGAACCTATGGCTGAGGCATAGGGAATGACTTTCATTCTTTCTCTATCTTCTGCCGAGGTCGGGTTTTTGAGTCTTACTCAACTTCATACCTTTTAACTCAGGCAAGAACTCCTTCTCCGACTGATCCATTTTAAACTACTTCAAAAACTTGTCAAGGTATGTACTCATTGAAAAAACTTATTAAGTGTCTCGATCTATCTCTATAGATCTTGATGCTCAATATGTAAGCATCTTCACCAAGGTATTTTTTTTGAAAAAAACTCCTTTCAAACACTCCTTTATGCTTTCCAGAAAATTCT
This sequence comes from Secale cereale, assembly GCA_902687465.1. Classification (NCBI taxonomy): domain Eukaryota; kingdom Viridiplantae; phylum Streptophyta; class Magnoliopsida; order Poales; family Poaceae; genus Secale; species Secale cereale. The sequence goes on along the minus strand of LR738709.1, from coordinate 704,530,713 downwards.
ACATCATTTTCGATCGACAATATGTCATTCACATATACTTATCAGAAAGGATGTAGTGCTCCCACTCACTTTCTTGTAAATACAGGCTTCACCACAAGTCTGTATAAAACCATATGCTTTGATCATCTCATCAAAGCGTATATTCCAACTCCGAGATGCTTGCACCAGTCCATAGATGGATCACTGGAACTTGCACACTCTGTTAGCACCTTTAGGATCGACAAAACCTTCTGGTTGCATCATATACAACTCCTCTTTGAGATATCCATTCAGGAATGCAGTTTTGACATCCATTTGCCAGATTTCATAATCATAAAATGCGGCAATTGCTAACATGATTCGGACAGACTTAAGCATCGTTATGGGTGAGAAAGTCTCATCGTAGTCAACTGCTTGAACTTGTCGAAAACCTTTCGCAACAAGTCGAGCTTTGTAGACAGTAACATTACTATCGGCGTCGGTCTTCCTCTTGAAGATCCATTTATTTTCAATTGCTTGCTGATCATCGGACAAGTCAACCAAAGTCCACACTTTGTTCTCATACATGGATCCCATCTCAGATTTCATGGCCTCAAGCCATTTTGCGGAATCTGGGCTCATCATCGCTTCCTCATAGTTCGTAGGTTCATCATGGTCTAGTAACATGACTTCCAGAACCGGGCTGCCGTACCACTCTGGCGCGGAACGTACTCTGGTTGATCTACGAAGTTCAGTAGTAACTTGATCCGAAGTTTCATGATCATCATTAGCTTCCTCACTAATTGGTGTAGGGATCACTTGAACTAGTTTTTGTGATATATGATACTTCTCCAACGTATCTATAATTTTTGATTGTTCCATGCTATTATTTATGAAGTCTTGGATGCTTAATGGGCTTTATCATTCACGTTTATATCATTTTTGGGACTAACCTACTAACCCAAAGGCCGAGTCCAGATTGCAGTTTTTTGCCTATTTCAGGGTTTTGCAGAAAGGGAATATCAAACAGAGTCCAAACGGAATGAAACCTTCGCGAGAGATATTTTTGGAGGAAATCACGCTCGAGAGTCTTCGGGGCCAAGCCAGGGGACGTAGGGCCAGCCCTCGAGGGTGGGGGGCGCGCCCCCTTCCCAGGGCGCACCTGATACGTCCAAAATGCATCACTATTTTATATCGTAATTCATCCTTATTCATTGATATATTTCACATTACGATGATGTTCTTATGTTGTTTTGGCCTATTTTACATAGTTTGCAACTTTCCGGTGCCGAAGCAGCAGACGCAGGATTCAGCGGTTAAAAGTGGACGCTGAGTTGCTGAAGAAGAATACCTCCAAATTACCTGAAAAATCGACGGAGGGTATTTTCCAGAAGGATCACGAAGATACACAAAAGAGCAACCAGAGGGGGGGGCCACAGGGAGCCCAGGCGGCCACCTGGCGCGGCCCCCACCCTGGCCGCGCCGGAAGGGCGCCTGGAGCCCCTGGCCCACTCCAGGCTCCCCCTCTGGCCTATATACTCCTCGTCATCCAGAAACCCTAAAAGGAGGGGAGTTTACGGAGTTCCGCCGCCGCTCCGTGGCGGAAACCTACAGAGAAGAAAACCATCTCCGGCGGGCAGATTCCGCCGGGGAGATCACCTCCCGGAAGGGGAGATCATCGCCATCGTCATCACCATCGTCACGGGCATCATCGAGATCATCATCAACATCATCCCCAACATCAGCACCATCTCCATCTTCATCCGATCTCATCTCACAATTGCAACTTGTGTTGTAATCCGTACTATCTATCCTTTCTACCCTATCGGTGTTGATTACTACTTTGTGGTGAATGCTATTGAGTTTTGTTGGAGAAATATCATTGTGTCCAGATTGTTTATCATCCATCTATCTCCACTGATCATGATCTCTTTTATGTCTTGTGAGTAGTTACTTTAGTTCTTGAGGACATGGGAGAAGTCTTGTTGTTAGTAGTCATATGATGTTGAAGTAATATGTGTTGTTTGATACTTAAGTTGTGTTGTTATTTTCCTAGTGGTGTTGTGTGAGTCGAACACTCAACACCTCGCCTTATTAAGGACCTAGGGGAATACATTGTGTACAAAGAATGCTTACGGTGGGTTGCCGGAGTGACAGAAACCTGAACCCCAGTTCGCACGCTTTTGCACAAGGGAACAATGGATCATCGATCGTATTGCTATGGTTAGGCTTTTGCCTTAAATACTATCTTGTATTTGCGGATGCTTGCAAGGTGTTTAATCATAAGAGTGCAATCTTCTTAGTCTAGAGGGTGTACTAGCATAGATCCACCCACTCAACACTTATCAACACATCACATAGTACCGATACGGAATATGGCGAAAGCACATGACTACCTCTCCCGTGTGTCCTCAAGAACACTTTAGCCTTTATAAGTTCAGTTGCTAGGCCTCTCCTTTGCTCAAAAAGGATTGGCCCACTTGTTACTCTCCATTGCCTTTTACTTTGCTCGCTTTTACTTTCCTGTTGCTTATATCAAGAAAACCCCTAAAAAGTTATCTTTCAGTGCTTGCAGTTATTCCTTGCTCAGAATCACTTATCAATACCTTCTGCTCCTCGTTGGGTTCGACACTCTTACTTATCGAAAACGCTGCAATAGATCCCTTACGGTTGTGGGTCATCAAGTACCGTTTTCTGGCGCCGTTGCCGGGGAGTGTAGCACTATTGGTAAGTGAAGCTGGTAAGGAAGTTTTTATATTTCTGTTTTTATTTTGCTGTTGATGCTCTTTGTCCTTATGGACAACCTTGCTATTGGATCGTTGCTTATGGGAAGACGCCCCACATCTGTGGTGGTTGCTCCTCCCCCTACTGAAATTGTGCCCTATAAAATACCAGCTGGTATTATCGATTATGTTTTGGCTAATCGTTATGCAGGAGATAGACATCCCGGTGAACACTTGCTATATCTGTCACAACTATGTTCATTATTTAAGCTTGCAGGTGTATCAATGGAGTGTGTCATGAGGAAATTTTTCTCCGTATCGCTTATAGATAAAGCTTCAGATTGGTATAAGCTTCTCGATAACTCACACTTGCTTGATTGGCAAGAGCTTATGTCTCTCTTTTATACCAAGTTTTATCCTCTTCATGAAATTCATCGAGACATGAACTATATCTATAACTTTAGGTCTCGTGACGGAGAAAGCATTGCTCAAGCTTGGGGAAGATTGAAGTCCCTAATGCTCAAATGTCCTATTCATGAGCTCCCCAAGAAAATTATACTTACAAATTTTTATGCCAGGCTTTCTCGTCAGGATAAGGAGATGCTGGATGCCTCCTCTAGTGGGGTATTTCAGACAAAGAGCGTTGAAGAAAGGTGGGGTCTCATTGAAAGGATCCAGAGGAATACCAAAGATTGGGAAATCGATAAAGGTATTGAACCAGCTATAAATTATGAGCATGATTATATTGAGAGCTATGTGAAAACTGATTACTTCAATACCTTTTGCTCTAAGATTGGTCTTGATTCCCATATAATGATTGATTTCTGTAAGGATTTTGCCTCTCACGTTGTCAGGGATATGGTTAATAGGTATAAACCGGATATTGTAAACCGGTTTAGTTATATCGTACTTGGTTTATTATTGGTAGAGATTACGGCCCATAAGATTTCAAGGCCCATGTATAGAAATACGGTTTGCGAACCGTCAAAGAGATGTAACTTGAGAGATAAGAAAGGAAGAGCAGAGACCGAGGCGGACACGATTATGAGCCGGCCTCGGGATTCTGTAAACCGGACCAGGCGTCACCTCTATATAAAGGGACGACCCGGCACCGGTTCAAGGACAAGCAACAATCGATCCGTCGAGACGCAGGCAAGCGATTCCGCTCCCTGTAATCCGACGCCCAAGTAATACCAAACCAACTAGACGTAGGCTTTTACCTTCTCGAAGGGGCCGAACTAGTATAAAACCCTTTGTGTCCTTTGTGCGCCATGAACCCTTTCAAGCTAACCCGTGCTATGGTTCCATCATCAAGTCCGTTAAACCGGACATCTGCCGTGTTATTTCCACGACAGTTGGCGCCCACCGTGGGGCCTGCGCATGATGGTTTCGAGTTCTTGGAAGGCGGCCTCAAGGGGTTAAAGGGCTACGCGGTCGGCCGGATGACCAAGAGTCGTCGTGGCCGGATCTACATCGACGACGCAGGATGGGGACCGGAGGCCGATTCGATCGAATACGGGTACCGGGTTCCCTTCGGCAGCATCCAAATCTTCATCGGCAAAATCGGTGAACCGGGACCTGAGCCGGACACTTTCCCCAACATCGTCGAGCCGGCTCAGCGTGCGAGATCGGCCCGGATTCAACCTGCCGTGAAGCGTGTGTTCGTTGGAGCGATTCACGGAGGACAAGCGGAGGACGGGTTGGAATCTGATGGTGCAACCGTCGTCTATTCAGATGACGAATCTTCGTCCGGGGAAACTGAGTCTCTGTATCAGTTGCGGGACGGCCGGTCTGAGGGCGAGTCTGACGGAAACAGTATTCCGGGCCCCTCCGACCCGCCAAACCGGGTGGCGGTTTTTATGGCCGGTTCACAACCCCCGACGAACGGAACAACAGCAGAGGCTGGCGCAGGAGGAAGCGGTTCAAATCCCTCTGTTACTGCGGTTCTATCCACCTTGATGGAGGAGTTCGCGGCTAAGGCAATAGAGGCCGTAGCTCCAGCAGACAAGGCGCAACATGATACAGTGCTTCTCCAGTTGAAGGCCCGGATCGATCAATTAAAGGAGGATCTAAAGGCAGAGGGAGAGATGCTAGCGGCAAGGCAAGCAGAGTTGGATGAACAAGCTTTTCACTTAAGGATGGAACAGGCTTCCATGGAAGGGGTAAGAGGACGAAAATATCGATCCCGCCTGCCGCCGGGTTATGAATCTACGGATTTGTTCAGAACACCGGGGGCTGGAGCCAGTAACAATCCGATCTTAAACCGGAGAAGCCCACCGGCTCGAGAGGAACCGGTTCAGCAACCCGCCGCGGAGCGGGAGCGACGGATTACATCGGCACCTTATGTTCCGGTCCCCCCGGGGCACTATTCAAACCCTGTGGATAATATCGCTGCAGCGGCAGCACGATTGGCCGCTTTACCTGTGGAAGAAACATCCCCTGTAGCGATAGAGGCGCGCAGGGCCCAGAGGTTACTCAACACGGCCTTAATACAGCAGCAAGCGTACTCTCACAGCAGGGAAAGGTTGCATTCAACACCACGTCCCAACCGAAGTTACTCTAGACATTGGGAGGAGCCCGAAGTATCTAGCAGCGAACGGAGGAGACATCAGCACAGGCAGAATAATCCGGCAAGGGCAGAAATGCCAGCCCCGGATCGAAACCGGCCTAGATCGGAGGCCAGGGAGGAGATCCGCCAGTCGACGCCGGTTTACACCGGCGCTACGGGGACAGGAGCGACAGCGAGCGGTTTTGGGATACAGTGTCTTGTCCCGGCCCTGCGGAGTGTTAAGTTACCCAAGAATTTCAAAGGACCTCGCAAGGTGCCCAATTACACAGCCGATTTACCACCCGAGGCTTGGGTGGAAAGCTACGAGATGGCTATGGAGATGCTGGACGTGGATGAATCGGCTTGTGCCAAATATTTCACTATGATGCTTGAAGGAACGGCCCGGACTTGGCTAAAGGGACTTCCTCCGAATTCCATCGGATCATGGGGGGAGCTGCGTAATCAGTTCATCAAAAATTTCAAAGATACATGCAAGCAACCTATGTCGGTGATAGATTTAGCAGCATGTGTACAGGGGGAGCAGGAATCTACAGCAGCTTGGGTACGCAGAGTGGCAGAGATCTTGCACTCCTCAAACGGTATTAATCCGAGCACCGCAATTGTAACTTTGGAGAACAATTGCCGGTTTGAATCTTTGAAATTAAAACTCGGACGGCTCAAACGAGAGTGCAATGACATGGGGACTTTAATGAGTGCCTTGGTGAAGTACGGAGACTCAGATAATACCAAGTATCCGGAGCCAGAAGGAGATAAAACGGGAAAGGCCAGCAAGACTGGTAAACCGGCTTCAGCCAATCCGATCACTTCAGGTGTGTTGGGCAAACGGAAACCGGAAGGCAGCTCTGATTTTGTGGCTAATACACAGGTTCAAGGCGGTTTTCAGGGAAATCAGCGGGGTCCCGCTCGCCAAGCCGGTGGAGGAAATCCGGGCTGGGAACAGGATTTGGATCAACCCTGCATAAAGCATAGCGGGAGTAAGGGGCCTGCAAAGCACACTGCGAGAGAATGTCTGAACCCCACGATAGCAGGGAACGGCCGTTTTAATCCTCATAGCCGGCCCCCGAATGCCGGTTTAGGGCCCGGGTTTTATGGCCCAGGTTACCAAGGGAACAATTTCGGTTCAGGATATAGGGGCAACGGCGGTTATCAAGGGAATAACGGCGGTTATCAATCCCGGCCAGGCGGCCCGGGCGGTCAAGGAAACTATAATGGTCAAGGAAGCCAATCACATTATCAAAGTGATTATCAGAATCAGGGGAATCAGCCGTATCATCAAGGTGGTTATAACAATCAGAATAATCAGCAACAGGGCCAAGGGAGTCACAATAACCAAGGAAATCAGCAGCAGCAGCGTCCGCAGCAACAACAGCAATCCGGGTATCAGAGCAATCCAAAGGAGTTGAGCAGTGGCCAATATCATGTTTTCACCACAAGTCTATGCAAAAGAGACCAGAAGGTTTTAAAGCGGACTGTTAATGCGGTAGAGCCGGCGACACCGCAGTTTCTACGGTGGTCAGAGCAGCCCATTGTTTGGAGCAGGGAGGACCACCCGTTACGGGTAGATAACCCGGGACATTTGGCCTTGGTAGTGGCACCACAGGTGGGAGGATACCGGTTCACTAAAGTCCTCATGGATGGAGGTAGCAGTATCAATATATTATATTACGAGACTTTCCGTCGTATGGGTCTGACAGATAAACAATTAAGGACATCAAACACAGTGTTCCACGGGGTGGTTCCAGGTAAGTCAGCTTATCCGGTTGGTAAGATTGACTTAGAAGTTACCTTTGGAGACGAGCGGGACTCTAGATCGGAGATGATCACCTTTGAAGTTGTCAAAATCAAAAGTCCATATCATGCTTTGTTTGGGAGGACGGTTTATGCTAAATTTATGGCTAGGCCATGTTATGTTTATCTGCAGCTCAAGATGCCGGGTCATAAAGGCACGATTACGGTGCACGGCAGTCGTAAGATAGCAGTAGAATGTGAAGAAGGTGATGCAGCTTATGCAGAAGCGGTATGTTCTGCGGAAGAGTTAAAATTTTATAAAGATAATGTGGATCCGGCGGACATGACTCCGCTGAACAAGCCAACCACTGAGCATGATCCGGCTTTGAAGTTCAAATCAGCGGAAGAGACTAAACAGGTCGATTTTGTGCCCGGAGATTCATCCAAGCAGTTCACCATCAGTGCTAACTTGGATCCTAAATAGGAAAGCGCGCTCATCGAGTTCATCCGTGAGAACCGGGATATCTTTGCATGGAAGCCCTCTGACATGCCTGGTATACCGAGGGAACTCGCTGAGCACAAGTTAAATATTGATCCGAAGTTTAAACCGGTAAAGCAGTATCTGCGCCGCTTCAATGAAGAGAGGCGCAAGGCTATAGGAGAAGAAGTGGCTAAGCTTTTGGCGGCAGGGTTCATAGTGGAAGTGTTTCATCCGGAGTGGTTGGCCAACCCGGTGCTAGTTCTAAAGAAGAATGGGAAGTGGAGGATGTGCGTGGACTACACAGACCTCAATAAAGCTTGCCCGACGGATCCTTTTGCTCTACCTCGCATTGATCAGATTATTGATGCTACAGCAGGGTGTGAGCGGCTGAGTTTCCTGGATGCGTACTCAGGCTATCACCAGATTAAAATGGCAGTTGAAGACCAAGAGAAGACGGCGTTCATAACCCCTTTTGGTGCTTTTTGCTATGTGTCTATGCCTTTTGGGCTCAAGTGTGCGCAGGCGACGTATCAGCGTTGTGTTCAGAATTGCTTGAAAGGGCAGATAGGAAGGAACGTACATGCTTATGTGGATGACATTGTGGTTAAGTCAAAGGAGGAGAGGACAATGATAGAAGATCTCAGAGAAACCTTTGACAATCTTCGGGCTTACAGGATGATGCTCAATCCGGAGAAATGTGCCTTTGGTGTCCCGGCCGGTAAGCTCTTGGGATTCCTGGTCTCAAACCGGGGAATAGAAGCCAATCCGGAGAAAATCAAGGCCATCACATCTTTGACAAAACCAGCTTGCATTAACGATGTTCAGCGCATAGCTGGACGGATCACGGCTCTGAGCCGGTTCATCAGTCGCTTAGGAGAAAAGGCGATCCCGCTTTATCAAATGTTGAGGAAAACGGACCGGTTCATCTGGAGTGATGAAGCGAATGCAGCGTTTGAGAATCTGAAACAGCAACTAGCGAAGCCGCCGGTTTTAGCCGCCCCTATTGACAAGGAGCCTTTGCTATTGTATGTTGCTGCAAACACACGGGCAGTTAGCGTTGCAATTGTGGTTGAGCGCAAGGAAGCAGGGAAAGAACATCCGGTTCAGCGTCCGGTTTACTATGTAAGTGAGGTACTCATCGAATCCAAGCAAAGATACCCTCACTGGCAGAAATTGGTGTATGGGGTGTTCATGGCAAACCGGAAGTTGAAGCATTATTTCCAAGGGCATCCGATAACTGTGGTCAGCTCGGCTCCGTTGGGAGATATAATCCAGAATAGAGAAGCAACAGGCAGAATAGCCAAGTGGGCCATTGAGCTCAGTCCGCATGAATTGAAATACGTACCACGCACTGCTATCAAATCTCAGGCACTGGTGGACTTCATCAACGACTGGACAGAATTGCAGACCCCGGAGGAAAAGCCGGATCTCACTTATTGGACGATTCACTTCGACGGTTCGAAACAGTTGGAGGGCTCGGGGGCCGGAGTGGTTTTAACTTCCCCCAGAGGTGATAAATTTTGTTATGTCCTCCGGTTGTTATTTCCTTGTACTAATAATGCAGCGGAATATGAAGCACTACTTCATGGTCTGCGATTGGCAAAGGAGATGAATTTAAGCCGGGTGAAGTGCTTGGGCGATTCAGACCTAGTGGCATAGCAAGTTTCGGGCAAGTGGGATTCAAGGGATCCCCTCATGGCGGCTTATCGGCGAGAGGTTGAAGCGGTGGCAGGTTACTTCAAAGGGTATCAGGTGGAACACATAGACCGGCGCAAGAACGAAGCAGCTGACGCTTTAAGCCGGCTAGGGTCGCAACGTAAACCGGTACCACCGAACACCTTTTTGGATGAATTGCACAATCCTTCGGTTCAAGTACCTTCAGAGGACGATCTGGCTGTTCCGGACCCAGAGGCACAGTTGGTTGCGGCAACCCATGTTATCCCGGATTGGACGGTACCTTATTTGGTATATTTAAGCCGGGGAGAATTACCAGAGGACGAAGGTGAAGCACGACAGATAATCCGGCGTTCCAAGTCTATGACAATTGCCAATGGGGAGCTGCATCATCGTAGCACCTCTGGAGTATTTCAACGGTGTGTTTCAGCTGAGGAAGGGTGTGAGATTCTAAGGGAGATTCATGAAGGGGATTGCGGTCATCACGCCGGATCAAAATCTTTAGTGGCTAAGGCTTTTCGACATGGTTTTTATTGGTTAACCGCACATGCAGATGCGGCAGACCTGGTCCGCAAGTGTGATGCTTGTCAGAAATTCTCAAGACGTGCCCTTGTTCCGGCACAAGAACTCCGGATGATACCAATAACTTGGCCTTTTGCAACTTGGGGGCTTGACATGGTTGGTCCTTTCAAGAGATCTCAAGATCAAAAAACTCATCTACTAGTGGCAGTAGACAAGTTTACAAAGTGGGTTGAAGCGGAACCTATAAGCAAGTGTGATGCAGCAATGGCGGTTAAGTTCATCAAAAAAGTAATATTCCGGTTTGGTTTTCCACATAGCATCATCACAGATAACGGCACCAATTTATCTCAGGGTGAGATGGAAGAATTCTGTCTACGAGAGCATATTCGTTTGGTTGTATCTTCTGTGGCTCACCCCCAGTCCAATGGTCAAGCAGAAAGGGCAAATCAGGAGATTTTGCGTGGAATCAAGCCCCGGCTTATGACACCTCTGCAGAGAACCCCAGGGTGTTGGGTTGAAGAATTACCCTCTGTCCTTTGGAGCATTAACACTACACCAAACCGGTCTACAGGTTATACACCTTTCTTCATGGTTTACGGTGCAGAAGCAGTTCTTCCAAGTGACATACGCCATGATTCACCAAGGGTGGCGGCCTATGTAGAAGCTATCAACGAAGAGTCAAGACAGAATAGTTTGGATCAGTTGGATGAAGAGCGTGACATAGCTGCGGCACGGTCAGCGATTTATCAGCAAGACCTGCGCAGATATCACAGCCGCCGGATCAGAACCAGGACATTCCAGGAGGGTGATTTGGTACTCCGGCTTATCCAAGATCAAACAGACATGCATAAGCTGTCTCCGCCATGGGAAGGGCCCTTTGTGATCAGCAAAAATTTACACAACGGGTCATACTATCTGGTGGACATTCGAGAGCACAAAGACTCACGGACATCAGAAGAGGAGACGAAAAGGCCATGGAACATTGCTCATCTACGGCCGTATTATACTTGAGCCATAGGCTCCCATGTATCCTATATGTATATTATGAATAATGAATAAACCGGCACCCTCGGTAAACCGGGGGCTCAGCCCTTTTTCCACATACATCAAATTTGCGGCAAATATTCATATCAGTTTGTTATCAAAGAAACATATTTCAGTATTAGATGGTTTTTAGAAACTAATCTTTGCAGGGTATGTGAAGAAGCGGTAAAACTCGCCGGAACAAGAGATCACGTCCGGTTCAGGAAGAGGAAAAACCTGTATAAAGAAAAAGAGGAACATTAGAGGCCCCTGAGGACAGTGGTATCGCCCACACACCTCTTGAATGGCTATGTTATGAAATTTTGGGTTCCCTGAACAGTGGTATCGCCCACGTTCAAATGATGGCCCGGCCCCTGAGGACAGTGGTATCGCCCACACACCTCTTGAATGGCTATGTTATGAAATTTTGGGTTCCCTGAACAGTGGTATCGCCC
>LR738709.1:704443704-704504561 GCA_902687465.1 Secale cereale | reverse complement strand
GGGGGGGGGGGGGGGGGCGCCTGGGCCCCCCGAGCCTCCGCTGATGCCCCCCTTTGGCATATATTTAAGAGGTCTCTCGAAACCCTCGAGACGGGAACCCTTTTTCGCGATCTCATCTCTGTTCCGCCGACGCCGCGCTTCCAAGATCGGGAGCACCAGGAGAACTCTTCCCGGCACCCTGCCGGAGGGGAGGATCACTACCGGGAGCCTCTCCACCACCATGGACGCCTCCCGGATGAGTTGTGAGTAGTCTCCCTTGGACCATGGGTCCATGACCAGTATCTATGTGATGTTCTCCTCCCCTTCTTGTGCTTCACTAATTAGACCTCGTGAGCTGCCCTACATGATCGAGGCACATATGTAATCCTTATGTTGTTGCTATGTTGAGTTTGCTGGGATCCGATGGATTGTGAGATTATGTTCAGATTGTGTTTGAGTAATATATTTGATCTACCTCTTTTATATTTATGTTCGTAAGTAATTCTTGCATGTTCTCCGTTGTTATTTATTGCTTTGGCCAAGTAGTAGGTAGTGACCCCAAGAGGGAACGTTATGCTTGATTGTGGGTTCATGCCCCTCGATGACTAGCTTAAGTGACAGAAACATGAGTCTAGGGGATGTGTTGTTGCCACAAGGGGGAAAACAACGGTGCTTGTGCCCGCGGGTGCAAGGATTGTTTACTTTACGCAAAGTTCTTTTAATGCAGTTGTCTGTTGCTTTGAGTTTACACTATGGGTGGGACTCGCAACTTAATACCAGCGAGATGTTCTGGATAGATATCTCAAGGTGGATGATTAGAAGTAGATATTGATGGATTTCGGTCTACTTGCCTTGGCGTACCGCCCATGCTTTGAACCTCTACCTTTCTTGCAATATAATTAGCATTGGTTTGCGCACATAATTCTGGCAATTGCCCAGCTGTAATTCGTTTACCTCACATAGCTGTTTTATCGTCTTTTGGGAGAGAGACATCACTAGTGAACATCATGGGACCCCGGTCCATATTACCATCACTGATCACATCCGCTATTTACTTTCTGTTTTACTTACTATTGCAATAATATCTATCACTATTATCACTTGCGTTTGATCCTTTGTAAACTACAAGGCCGGAGGGATTGACAACCTCTCTGTACTCGTTGGGAGCAAAGTTATTTGTATCTGTGTGCAGGTCCACGTTGATTGCTAACATCTGGCGCCGTTAGCAGTTGACACCTTCTTGTCGAACCTGGGAGTCTCAGGGAAATCGATCCTTGGTATCTTTGTCAAGGGAAAACTTCCGCTACACTGCATCTCAAACCTTCCACTTGGGGTAACCAACGAGGGGCGAGAAGCCATCACATGGCCTATCTCTTAGTTTTAGGTTGAGTCAGTTATTCCTACTTCCTTTTATTCTTAAAGAGAGCAGACATTTGATGTTGACGAGGATTCATTCATATAAAGTTGCATTAAGATTTGTCATATCATATCCTTGTTGACATTATCATTTGATAAGTAAGTTGTTTGTCAAGCCCAGCTAAAGCAAACATCTTTATTTGTGTTAACACTTTCACTTCTTGCCTAATAACATGTTCTTTCAAAAGCTTCAATTAATCTCATCAAAACATAAAGAGAAAGAGCAAAAGTAAAAGCTATTAGTTGTTCTTTGACCAAAGGACATGTTTGCCATAATTTGATGAGTTTCCTTAGCCCTACTTTCGATTATAAGTGTTACCACTCTTTTATAAGGGCCTTATGAGTTGAAGATTGCTGTTGAGGATATTTGAGTTTGGTGAAGAAACTGTGATGCTTCTTGTCCGTATTCTATTTATCGACACTTCACTCTCTAAACTTGTGGACAGGTTTACCGAGCTCAGTATTCGCTTGGGGACAAGCGAGGTCTAAGCTTGGGGGTGTTGATACGTCCAAAATGCATCACTATTTTATATCAATTCATCCTTATTCATTGATATATTTCACATTACGATGATGTTCTTATGTTGTTTTGGCCTATTTTACACAGTTTGCAACATTCTGGTGCCGAAGCAGCAGACGCAGGATTCAGCGGTAAAAAGTGGACGCTGAGTTGCTAAAGAAGAATACCTCCAAATTACCTGAAAATCGACGGAGGGTATTTTCCAGAAGGATCACGAAGATACGCAAAAGAGCAACCAGAGGGGGGCCACAGGGTGCCCAGGCGGCCACCTGGCGCGGCCCCCACCCTGGCCGCGCCCGGAGGGCGCCTGGAGCCCCTGGCCCACTCCAGGCTGCCCCTCTGGCCTATATACTCCTCGTCATCCAGAAACCCTAAAAGGAGGGGAGTTTACGGAGTTCCGCCGCCGCTCCGTGGCGGAAACCTACAGAGAAGAAAAGCCATCTCCGGTGGGCAGATTCCGTCGGGGAGATTACCTCCCGGAAGGGGAGATCATCGCCATCGTCATCACCATCGTCACGGGAATCATCGAGATCATCATCAACATCATCCCCAACATCAGCACCATCTCCATCTTCATCCAATCTCATCTCACAATTGCAACTTGTGTTGTAATCCGTACTATCTATCCTCTCTACCCTATCGGTGTTGATTACTACTTTGTGGTGAATGCTATTGAGTTTTGTTGGAGAAATATCATTGTGTCCAGATTGTTTATCATCCATCTATCTCCACTGATCATGATCTCTTTTATGTCTTGTGAGTAGTTACTTTAGTTCTTGAGGACATGGGAGAAGTCTTGTTGTTAGTAGTCATATGATGTTGAAGTAATATGTGTTGTTTGATACTTAAGTTGTGTTGTTATTTTCCTAGTGGTGCTGTGTGAGTCGAACACTCAACACTTCGCCTTATTAAGTACCTAGGGGAATACATTGTGTACAAAGAATGCTTACGGTGGGTTGCCGGAGTGTCGGTGTACTACAGTAGGGGTACCTTAGTATCCCGAACTTGTGCACGGGCAGTTGCAGCGTCCTGCGGCAGGGCTTGCCGCGCGCCCACCAAGGCCCACTATGGTTCCTCTAAAGCCATTCAAGAACAAAGTATTCAAGTTAAAGAGACAAGCCCCGGCAAAAGGAGCTTGCCGGGAAGGCCACTCAAGGCTCAAGACCACTTCTTTGGCACAAGACCATGGCAAGGGGAGCTTGCCGGGAAGGCCAAACATGGCATTTCAAGAGACTTGTCGCGACGCACCCCGAGTCCCGGCAAGGCCCGGAGAGAGACAAGCTTCCGGGCGCGACAAGATAACAGCCACGGCAAGGCGCTTGCCACGGCAAACTCCCACTAAGTGCTCGCGCTCCAGCTCATCCGCCCACGCGTCGCCCTGGGACCCTTCCAGGCGCACGTGGCGGAAGGCTGTGCAGCCTGGGGTACACGGTGGCGAGCTGCGATGACAAGGCCACCGTCGTGGCGGCCGGTGGCGCCCTGACGGACGCTTTTTACACTGTTTGGGGCGACGGCGACGGGCATTTAATGCCCTTGTCCCCTGCCGTCAGGGTTAGGTATAGAGCACTATGCATACACTGTTCCAACTACCACCACTTTTACGTTTTTACCCTCACCTGTGTTGCCACCTGTCGGTGACCCCTTTGACCTATAAAAGGAGGGCCATGCGCAACGTAGAGGGGGTTCCGATCTTCGATCACTCTCACGCTCGGTGTTGTTAGCGATAAGCACTGTAGCTCTTCTCGCTCCCGATCCAAGAACGCAATACAAACCAAGGCAGGAGTAGGGTTTTACGCATCCGTGCGGCCCGAACCTGGGTAAACTGCTCGCGTGCTCGCCTCGATCCGCTCTTTGCGCATCCTCCACCCCCTTGCCGTACCGAAAAGGGGCTCCGGTCCCATAGGTGTTCGTGGGCGATCAGTTTCCCCGACATCTTTGGCGCGCCAGGTAGGGGAGCGTCGAGGTTGTGTGAACCTGATTCGGCGTTCACGCGAGCGAAATCTACACCAACTTCATCGACTCCATCGACTTCATCGACCTGCCGCCGAAGAAGAAAGCTTCGGAGGTAGCAGGCCCGTCCGCATCGATCCCACCGCCACCGGAGCCGATGACCGGTGGGATAGACGCCGGCGGAAGGACGGACGTCGGCGAGGAAACTCACGGCGCCGCCAAGTCCAAGGACAGGACGGACGATCGAGCGCACTCCAAGGCCTCGGCGTCCGTACATGCACCGCGCCCCTCTCAGGAGGCGCAGGACCGGCAGCGACGTGGTACGCAAGGTACCATACGCTTGCTGGGCCAAGGTCAAGCTGGCGGTTCGCGGGACGCTCAAGGCCAACGTGCTGGCACAAGCAAGGCGCGGTCGCCGGGACGAGACGCTAGTCCTTCTAACGCAGTTAGAAGTCCGAGCATATCTCGTTCCTCGCGCCGCTCGCCACCGCTCCCCGCCACTCCAGCAGAAGCTCTAGCTCGAGCCCAGCTGCTCCTTGACTTCCCTCCAGCGGCAGACAAAGCCTACGACTGGAGGGCCACCATCCAGAGCCTCATCGCCTTCGCCAACAACGGCACTCCGCAGCAGCCGACGACGTCGCGGCCGCGGCAAGTTAGCCAGGCGCGGGCTGATGAGGACAAGACTGCCGGGGGTGCAACCACTGCGCACTCCCCGCCCCGAAGGCCAAAATCACCGACCCGCCGGATCAACCTCGACGATGACTCCACCGCGTCATCGGATCCGCGGGCTCACCGCGATCAGCGCCAAGTCCTTGACGACCGACGGCAAGAAGACGCTCGAACCCGCATCGAGCGTCGGAGAGAAGCGCGGCGTCAATCTGACCAGCGCACTGGGCCCGCTGTTGACATGCACGCGCCCGGGGGACCAGGCGACCTACTGTACGCGGCAGGATGCCTTGCGTTCACCCGTGAGCTGCGGCAAGTCCAGTGGCCCAGCATGAAGAACTTCAAGCCCGACGTACCGGAGAAGTACGACGGCAAGACTCATCCCTCGGAGTTCCTCAGCATCTACACCATCGCGGTGCAGGCTGCCGGGGGACGAGATGAGAAGATACTCGCGAACTACTTCCCGCTAGTGCTCAAGCCAAACGTCAGATCTTGGCTCATGCACTTGCCGGAGAACTCCATTTCTTCTTGGGCCGACCTGTGCCATCAGTTTGTCGGCGACTTCACGGGCGACCACAAGCCCCATGGCCAGGAGAGTGACCTTCATATACTCGCCCAGAAGGAAGGAGAGTCCCTGCGAAAGTACATCCAAAGATTCAGCCGCGTCCAGCACAACATCCCAGACGTCCACCCTGCCGCGATTATTAGCGCGTTCCACCAGAACTTGCGTAACCACAGGATGAGAGAGGAAATGGCGATGTGCAAGATCCGGGACGTCAGTGAGCTTTATGCCCTGGCCGACAAGTGCGCACGCGTTGAGGAGGGGAGGAGACTCCCCGGAGAGGATACTGGAGCAGGGGGAACAGATAGTGAGGATGCCGCCCCGGCAAAGAAGAACCGGCGGCGGAACAACAGGAAAAAGAAGAACAAAGAAGTACTGGTCGTCGAGCAGTCCGGCAAGGAGGCTGGCGCCAAGAAAGCCCAGGCTGGCAGCTCCGGCAAGGAGACTGTGGTGGCCGCCGACAAGTAGGACGGCTCCGACAAGCAGTACTGCAAGATCCACCGCACCAAGGGCCACGACCTCCAGAACTGCAAAAGGGTCGAGTACCTCGTCGAGCAGCAGAAGGCTGAATACGAGCGACGCGACAAGGAGAAGGCCCAGGGAGGTGGTGGAGAGTCCGGCAAGAAGCGGCCATTCAATGGCCGGGGAGGAAGCCGCGGCAAGGCCAAGCAGCGGCAGGGAGATAGACCTCCCCACGGCCGCGACAAGGACGAAGACGAAGACGACGACGAAGACATGGAAGACGGAGATAACAGCGAGCAGGAGTTCCAGAAGGCAACAAAGGTTTTGTGCGTAGACGGTGGTGCTTCCCTGCATACTTCCCACCGCCAACTCAAACAATGGGTGCGGGAAGTCAATGCGGCAGAACCACCCGTCGAGTCGCGCAAACTTCTGAAGTGGTCCAGCACGCCCATCATCTTTGACATTGAGGACCACCCTGATCGCACAACTGCGGTCGGGTGTTTGCCGATGTTGGTTTCACCAACTATCCGCAACCTCAAGGTCACCAAGATGTTGGTTGAAGGCGGGGCCGGCCTGAACCTGATCTCCTCTGCTGTGGTCCGGAAACTCCAGATCCCCGACAGCGAGCTCGAGGAGACCGGCACATTCCAAGGGATCAACCCGGGAAGGAGCAAGCCGAAGGGGAAGATCACACTGCCAGTGACTTTTGGCGGAGAGCTGAACTTCAGGACTGAGAGGATCACCTTTGACGTTGCCAATATCCCATTGCCTTACAATGGGATACTTGGCCGTCCAGCGCTCGCCAAGTTCATGGCAGCCTCTCATTATGCCTACAACATGCTCAAGATGCCAGGCCCGATAAGCGTCATCTCTGTCCCCGGCGACAAGAAGGCCGCGCTTATCTGTGCCGACAAGATTTACTGGGACGCAGCAGCCGCAACAGATAGCAAGACACTTGCCGCTGAAGCTCCCGGGGGGAAGAACAAGACCAAGTCCGGCAAGAGCTCTGGGGCCCACTCCGGCAAACGCACCTCCTCGGAGTGCTACGATGCCGTCGAGGACGCACCATCGAGCTCCACCGGCAAGTGCAAGAAGGCGATGGCAGCTCCACCCACAACCAACAAGGTGTCCGCCAAGGAGGACGTCACTGGTGGTACTTTCACCATCAGTGCCACACTCAATCCCAAATAGGAAAGCGCGCTCATTGCTTTCCTGCGGGCGAATGTCGACGTGTTTGCATGGCAACCGTCTGACATCCCCGGTGTTCCCAGGAAAGTGATTGAGCACAAGCTTGCCGTTTGTCCTCACGCGCGGCCCGTCAAGCAGAAGGTTAGAAAGCAAGCGGTGGAGCGTCAAGAGTTTATCGCTGAAGAAATCAAGAAGCTGGAAGCGGCAGGCCTTGTCAGAGGTGTACTCCATCCCACGTGGCTGGCCAACCCTGTTGTCGTGCGCAAAGCAAATGGGAAGTGGAGGCTTTGTATAGACTTCACCGATGTGAATAAAGCTTGCCCAAAGATGCATTTCCCTTGCCGCGCATTGACCAGATTGTTGACTCCACGGCTGGATGTGAGTTGCTTTCATTTCTTGATGCCTATTCAGGATACCACCAGATATTTATGGCTGAAGAAGACGAAGAGAAGACTGCATTCATTACTCCATGTGGCACTTACTGCTTCATATGCATGCCCTTTGGATTGAAGAATGCCGGTTCAACGTTTGCGAGGGTAGTCCACACTGCTTTTGAGCCACAGATACACAGGAATGTAGAAGCTTACATGGATGATATAGTAGTCAAAAGCAAAGACAGGGCTACCCTGATTCAAGATCTAGATGAAACCTTTGCGAATCTGCGCAAGATACAAGTCAAGCTTAACCCCGAGAAGTGCGTGTTCGGAGTCCCCTCCGGCAAGCTTCTCGGGTTCTTTGTATCCCAGAGGGGGATTGAAGCCAATCCCGACAAGATTAAAGCCATCGAGCAGATCGAAGCTCCGAAGCGCGTCAAGGATGTACGAAGGCTTGCCGGCTGTGTGGCTGCTCTCAGCAGGTTCATTTCTAAGTCCGCAGAACGCGCCCTGCCGTTTTTCAAAATCTTGAAAAAGGCAGGTCCAATGAAATGGACCCCGGAAGCGGAGGCAGCGCTGCAGGACATGAAAAGGTACCTGTCCTCCATTCCAATACTTGTCGCACCTAAGCCACAAGAGAAGTTGCTGCTGTACTTAGCAGCAACCAATCAAGTGGTTAGTGCTGCATTGGTAGCGGAAAGGGAGGCAGATGAAGAGCCAACAGCCCCGGCAAGCACATCCAGCGACAAGCAGAGGGCCTCCCCGACAAGCTCTGGTCCCGACAAGGATGGGTCTGCGCAGATGCAAGGAGAGGTGCGGAAGAAGATGGTGCAGCGCCCAGTTTATTTTGTCAGTTCCTTATTGCAGGGGGCTAGGTCAAGGTACTCTGGGGGTGCAAAAGCTGCTTTTCGGCCTCCTCATGGCCTCGAGAAAGCTGCGCCATTACTTCCAAGCACACGAGATAACAATGGTTACTCGCTTTCCGCTGAAGAGGATACTACAAAATCCAGAAGCGACAGGCAGGATTGTCGAGTGGGTACTAGAACTGTCAAGCTTTGGCCTCAAGTTTGAAAGTACTTCAACTATCCAGAGCAGAGCATTGGCAGAGTTCATAGCAGAATGGACGCCAACGCCAGACGAAGAGATTCCGGAGACAAGCATCCCTGTCGAAGAAGCAAGCAAGGAATGGATAATGTACTTTGATGGTGCCTTCTCGCTGCAAGGCGCCGGCGCCGGCGTGCTGCTTGTCGCGCCCACCGGCGAGCACCTCAAGTACGTCGTCCAAATGCACTTTCCCAAGGAGCAAGCAACGAACAATACTGCGGAGTATGAAGGTTTGCTTGCCGGCCTCAGAATCGCAGCAGAGCTTGGGATCAAGAAGCTGATTGTGCGGGGTGATTCGCAGTTGGTCGTCCGCCAAGTGAACAAGAGCTACCAGAGTCCGTTGATGGAAGCTTACGTCGACGAAGTAAGAAAGCTTGAAGAACACTTTGAAGGCTTACAGATGGAACACGTCCCAAGAGCTCAAAACGACATCGCAGACAGCCTCTCAAAGTGTGCTGCACTAAAGCTACCCGTGGAACAGGGAATCTTTGTGCTCAAGCTAACTCAACCATCCGTAACGCCATCAGCTGGACAAAATAAGAAAAGACAGTTGATTTCTGGCGACTACTTGCCGACAGAACTTCCTCAAGCCGCCGCTAACAAGGTCCCCAAGATCAACGACAAAGTTGCTGAGGAACAGTCTGCTCCTGCAGACCCTAGGGTTTGTACAGTTGAAGCGGGTGTTCCCGACAAGTTTTGCCCCGGCAAGCTTGCCGGGAAACGTCAAGCCCCGGCCGAGCCGCAGGTTCTTGCCGTAGGAGCTGACATTCCCGCAGCAGCACTGATGCCTTTAGTCCTCGTTGTTGAGCCTCAGGCTCCAGCATGGGCACATCAGATTGTCCGTTTCCTTCAAACAGGAGAACTTCCCGAAGAGCCAGAAGAAGTGGAAAGAATAACCCGGCAGTCAAGTATGTATCAGTTTGTCGGCGACGAACTATACAGAAGAAGACTCAACGGTGTCAAATTGAAGTGTATTCCCCGGGAAGATGGACAAAAGTTGTTGGCAGAGATACATGGAGGCATATGTGGTCACCACATTGGCGCAAGAGCACTTGCCGGCAAGGCATTCCGGCAAGGTTTCTTTTGGCCAGAAGCCCTCCAGGATGCAACTGCACAAGTAACCAAGTGTGAAGCATGCCAGTTCCATTCCAAGCAGATACATCAACCAGCTCAAGCTCTCCAGACGATTCCTTTGTCCTGGCCATTTTCGTCAAGGGGCTCGACATCCTCGGCCCCTTTCCCCGCGCAACCGGGGGCTTTGAGTACTTGTATGTCGCCATCGACAAGTTCACAAAGTGGCCAGAAGTGGAACCAGTGAGAAAGGCGACCGCACAATCAGCAGTCAAGTTCTTCAGATCGATTGTTTCCCGTTTCGGAATCCCTAACAGGATCATCACCGACAACGGCACACAGTTTACAAGTCGCACCTTCATGCAGTACGTCCAAGACCTTGGCGCCAAGGTATGCTTCGCTTCTGTTGCTCAACCGAGGAGCAACGGTCAAGCGGAGAGGGCAAACGCTGAAGTGCTGCGCGGACTCAAGACAAGAACTTTCGACAGGCTGCACAAATGCGGAAGAAACTGGATCGAGGAGTTGCCGGCGGCTCTTTGGTCAATCAGGACGACACCAAATCGAGCCACTGGGCAGACACCCTTTGCTCTTGTCTATGTAGCAGAGGCAGTTCTCCCCACGGAACTCATATACGGGTCGCCTCGAGTGCTCGCTTATGATGAGCTCGAGCAAGAGCAGCTACGACAAGATGACACACTGCTCCTTGAGGAGGACCGTCTTCTGGCTGCTGTACGAGCTGCTCGATACCAGCAAGCTTTGCGCCGCTACCATAGCCGCAAAGTTAAAGCCAGAAGTCTCGAGGAAGGCGACCTTGTTCTTCGGCGCGTTCAGTCCGCCAAGAATTCCAACAAGTTGACGCCGAAGTGGGAAGGCCCTTATCGGGTGAAACAAGTCACAAGGCCCGGCGCTGTTTGCCTTGAGACCAAAGAAGGCTTACCGGTGAGCAAATCCTAGAACATTGAGCACCTTCACAAGTTCTACCCATAAGGCGAGGTTGCCGTGATCCGCTCCGGCAACCACCTTTTGTACAAGTCTTGCCGCTGTTGCATGTAAACCTTTGTACAAAGCCGGACGCAGACCCCGTGCATCAGTAAAACCTATGTGCATCACACAACTTGTCATTTCATGCCTTTTCATTTTTCTTGCATGTACTATCTGACACTTTGTGCAGCACGCATCCCCAGTAAGCAAGAACGAGCCGCAAGGCTCCATATCTATGTTTCCTCCCTTTTCTTTTCTCTCAAGCAGAATAAGTTTTCCTCGCGCACAAGTTTGCCGGGGGGAAGGAGACAGTGGTATGGACCAAGTGCCGTTCAAGAAAGCCTTGCCTTGACGGGAGCAAACGACACAAAAACTAAGTCGCCAAAGTTCGAGCAATCAAATTTTTAAAATTTTAAAGTTATCTTCCTTGAACGACCGTGCTTTGTATGGAAAACCTGTGCGCGGAGGAACTAACTCGTGGCTAGTCGCGCCCTTACTTTGTTTCGAGCACGCTCAACGGCTTAAGCGTGCTGCGACAAGTGTCGCGCCCTTACTTCGTTTTCGAGTTCGCTCAGCAATCTAAGTGTGCTGCGACTAGCTGGACAAGGTTTCTTGCCGGCAACGGCATTGCCAGCAGGCTGCTGAAGTTCCGCGCTCGGCACTCGCGGCAAGGGTCCCTACGCCGGCAAGTTCCCTAAAAGCGTAGGGTAAAAGAATACAAAGCGAAGGAGTCAAGAAAAGGAAATAACATTGCATTAACTACCCAAAATAAAATTATAATACAAAATGACTTGTCGCTGTTCTAATGGACTATTGTTCATAACATGGTTGGCAGCGACAAAAGAAGCAGGAAGAAAAACAGCCTAATCTGCGCGGTCACCCTCGACTCTCTTGATCTTGCCCACCTTGGCCACGATAGGTGCGACAAGGGCCTTGAGCGTCTCCTGATCGGCGTCGGGCGGCAAGGTCCTGAGGACGTTATTGAGGTTGAGTCCTGGGTTGCGGAAGACTATCTTCATCAGCACCTTCTCCAAGACGCCCGTGCAAAGCCTACGCGCCTCGTTCGCCAGCTGCGTGGGAATCTTTTCCCGGAGCTGCTGGAGGGCCGTCCCCACGCCCTGGAAGAACAAGGTAAGCTTGGCGCTGGGGTGGAGATTCTCGTCGGTGGAGTACCCGAGATACTCCGCCCCCAGCAGCTCCAGCTCCTTGTCAATGTTGGTAGCGGCAAGGGCAAGACCCTCCATCCAGAGCTCGACGGTTCGCCTGAAGTTGTTTTGGGAGAGAGCGGCGCTGTCCAATAGTGCCCTCTCGCCCCTGAGATCCTCCTTCAGCTTCGTCTCCCGTTCTCTGGCGCTGTCAAGTGATGTGGTGAGGGTGGAAAGTTTCAACTCCAGATCGGCGATGGAGTCCTTGGCGACGGCGAGCTCCTTGCCCTTGTCGGAGAGGCGGACCTGCAGCTCGGAGTGGCTATGGGCGTCCTTCTCCCTCTCCGACACAAGTGCGGCAACCTTCTCTTCGCTCATCTTCAAGTGGACCTCCAGTTGCGCCACCCTCGCCTCCAAGTCTCTCTTGGCGGTCTCAGTAGCTGCAGCGGTGTCCTTCACTTCCTGCAGAGCTCCGCCAAGAGACTGTTCGCGCGCGGCAAGCTCGTCCTCGTGGCTATCGAGGTCGACCTTCCGCTGCGTCAGTTCACCCTCTCGTCGGGACAACTCCTCGGCGGCGAGCCGTTGCTGCTCCTCTGCTTCGGCCTTCTCAAGGATGAAGGCCTGATGCGCCTCGGCAAGCTGCTCTCGCTCCTCCGCCAAGGATCGGAGAGCCGCTTGGTTGTTGGCTTGGAGCTCTTCGGCACGTTTCTCCAAGTCGACGCTCGCCTTGGCGGCCAGAGCCTCTCGGGACTCCAGCTTGGCCTGCCGGGCACGGTACAAGGACAGAAGCCTCCGCAGAAGCCGCTCCTCCTCGGGCTTGCTACTGCTGCTGGGCGCTTCGACGAACTTCAGCCCGGCGGAGGCGAGGACCTCCCCGTCGAAGACCTCTCCCTCCGCGGGCGCCCTCGACGTGGACGCCCATGGGAGCTGGATGAAGACTCCGTTGCCGGCCTCCAGGTAGGCGCCTGGCTCGGCCGCGGCAGCAGCGGGATCGGCAGCCGGCGCAGCATCCGACGCTCCTGCGGCCTCAGGGCCGTCAGTGCGACTGCCGGTCCCCTCCTCAGCTGCCGCGCCAGTAGCTTTGGCTGCCTCTTCGGCGGCGGGCTCATCGGCACCGGCCGCCCCTTCAGTGGCTGCGGCGTCGCCGGTGTCGCCTCGCGTGTCCTCCTCGACGGCAACTTCTGTCTCCATCGGCTCTAGGGTGGACGGGTCTGACAGAAAGAAAAAGAAGAAATAGAATAGTCAAGCAAATATCCAAAAAGAGAAATTCCGAAAAAGAAAAGTCCAAGATTCTACCTGCGCGGGCCTCCTCTTCGAGGGGGTTCCTTGCCGGGGAGTTATCCCTCGGCGACGTGGTGGTAGCTCCCGCCGGCGGAGGACCAGTAGCGCCATCCATTGGCGGAGTGCTCGCCCTTGGTGGGGTGCTCGCCCTTGGCGGGGTACTCGCCCTTGGCGGAGTGCCCTCCCTCGCCAGGGAGCTCCTTCGTGGCGGAGAGGTCGAGACATGCGGCTCGTCGGGAGCAATCTCCTGGCGCTCCTGAGGCTGCTGCTTTGCTTCTGCGCGAGTCAACAAACAAACAAAACATCAACAAGGACAGGAAGCACACGCGCGCCCAATGAGCGGAAAGTGGACAGAAGACTTACCCTGGGGGCTGCGCTGGGGTCTGCACTGGGGGCTGCTCTGGAGAGCCGCTGCCTGGTCCGGCAAGCCTGACGCAGGCGCACCCCCTGCCGTGGCGGCGGGCTCGTCCTCAATGACGATTACTGGGACTTTGGCCCTCTTCGCCGCCCTCTGGGCCAGGGTCCTGGAAGAAAAACAAGATCAGAATCAGGCAAAGAAGATACAAGACAAAGGATCAACAGAAAACCAACGAGAAACAAGAATCACGAAGACTTACTCTTCTTCCTCCTCGTCGTCAGAGCTAAGCGCCGAGAAGTCGAAATCCGGTTCGCGCGTCCCGGCACGAGGAGCTGGAGGAGTCGGCTCCCTTGGCCGCTTGGCGGGGGCCGGGACGGTTGTCTGAGAAGACCCCGCTCCGGTTGCCGCCGAGGCGCGAGGGGCGGCGGGCACGGGGGCGCCAGTCCGGGAAGATCCCCCTCCTGTTGCCGCTGAGGCACGGGGCGCTCCCTTGGCGGCCTTGCTCGTCGTGGTGGCGCGTGTCGGGCGGCGCTGCGGCTGCTGGCTCGTCTGCCGCCCCGTCACATCTGCGGCCTTGCGGAGGCGCCTTTTCGGCGCAGCTGGGGGACTTGCTGGTGGCGGTGAGCTACCCGAGGACGAAGAAGAGGAGTCGAGGTTCAATGAACCGCCTAAGTCTTCGGCGGGATCGCTTGATCCGACGCCCTACTCGGAGGGCCCGCTCGACTCTGCGAATTGCTCGGCGGCCTCGCTTGTCCCGGCAGGTTGCCCGGCAAGCTTTCCCGCTTTGAGGAGCTCTTCCTCCTCGGCGAGACTTACCGCCTCCGCTGCGTCCACCTCCTCCATAGTATATCCAAACTCGCCCGCGGCCCTGGCTGCAGCTGCCTACTCCAGCCTGGTGGCAATATACGCCATCTCCTGGTCGGTGGTGTCGCGGGTGAGGCCCCTCTTCTCGTCGGGTTTGATTGGCAGCTCCACCAGGTTGTCGAAGAACGTTTGCACGGCTTCGTCGGAAGGTTCCCGCCAAGTGGGGTCGATCCCATGGGAATCACACCATGGCATCGTCGCGCGGATGGCGCTGAGCGACGAGTTGTTACACAACGGAACTACGCCCGGCGGCAGCGCAAACCACTCTGGATGGGCAGAGTCGTACTTGAACAGCGCTTGAAGCATTGCATTGAGCTCTATGACAGTGAAATTGTAATTGAGGCCCAGGCGCAGCCTCATGATGTCTCCCGCGTTATCAAACTCCCAAGCAGCCCTCTTCCTCTCTTGCAAGGGAGCGATGCGGCGGCGAAGAAAGTCCGCCCCGACGGCACTGATACGTCCAAAACGTATCTATAATTTCTGCTTGCTCCATGCCTCTTTTGGGTGATATTGCTATGATATTTATACACTTCCATACACTTTTTTGGACTAACCTATTAACTCAGTGCACCCCAGTGCCAGTTTCTGTTTTCGGCTGTTTTTGTATTTCAGGTTTTCCCATTACGAGAACTGCCAGAAAAATTTCGGAAAAATTATATAAAAAATCAGCGTTCCGGAAGGTTCCCGGTAGCCAAAGTACAGCCGGGGGGTCACCAGGGCTCCAGGCGCCATGGCGGCGCCCCCCCCCCTGGGCCGCGCCGGGGGGGCGCCTGGGCCCCCCGAGCCTCGTCTGGTGCCCCCCTTTGGCATATATTTAGACCGTCTCCCAAAACCCTCGAGACGAAAAACCCTTTTTCGCGATCTCATCTCTGTTCCACCGCCGCAGCCGCTTCCAAGATCGGGAGCACCAGGAGAACCCTTCCCGGCACCCTGCCGGAGGGGAGGATCACCACCGGGAGCTTCTCCACCACCATGGACGCCTCCCGGATGAGTTGTGAGTAGTCTCCCTTGGACCATGGGTCCATGACCAGTAGCTATGTGATGTTCTCCTCCCGTTCTTGTGCTTCACTAATTAGTCCTCGTGAGCTGCCCTACATGATCGAGGCACATATGTAATTCTTATGCTGTTGCTATGATGAGTTTGCTGGGATCCGATGGATTATGAGATTATGTCAGATTGTGTTTGAGTAATATATTTGATTCACCTCTTTTATATTTATGTTCGTAAGTAATTCTTGCATGTTCTCCGTTGTTATTTATTGCTTTGGCCAAGTAGTAGGTAGTGACTCCAAGAGGGAACGTTATGCTTGATTGTGGGTTCATGCCCCTCGATGACTAGCTTGAGTGACAGAAACATGAGTCTAGGGGATGTGCTGTTGCCACAAGGGGGAAAACAACGGTGCTTGTGCCCGCGGGTGCAAGGATTGTTTACTTTACGCAAAGTTCTTTTAATGCAGTTGTCTGTTGCTTTGAGTTTACACTATGGGTGGGACTCGCAACTTAATACCAGCGAGATGTTCTGGATAGATATCTCAAGGTGGATGATTAGTAGTAGATATTGATGGATTTCGGTCTACTTACCTTGGCGTACCGCCCATGCTTTGAACCTCTACCTTTCTTGCAACTTAGTCAGCATTGGTTTGCGCACATGGTCCTGTCAATTGCCCAACTGTAATTCGTTTACCTCACATAGCAGTTTTATCGTCTTTTGGGAGAGAGCCATCACTTGTGAACATCATGAGACTCCGGTCCATATTACCATCATTGATCACATCCACTATTTACTTTCCGCTTTTACTTACTATTGCAATTATACCTATCACTATTATCACTTGCGTTTGATCCTTTGTAAACTACAAGGCCGGAGAGATTGACAACCTCTCTGTACTCGTTGGGAGCAGAGTTATTTGTATCTGTGTGCAGGTGCACGTTGATTGCTAATATATGGCGCCGTTAGCAGTTGACACCTTCTTCTTGAAACTGGGAGTCTCAGGGAAATCGATCCTTGGTATTGCCAAGGGAAAACTTCCGCTACACTGCATCTCAAACCTTCCACTTGGGGTAACCAACGAGAGGCGAGAAGCCATCAAGCAAAGTTTTCTGGCGCCGTTGCCGGGGACTCCACTCTCCAGGATAGGGGAGTTGCAAGCTATCTTTTACCTTTGCTTTTTAGTCTTGTTAGTTTACCTTTCAGTTTTTGCTTTAGTGTCTTTCATCAAAAATCACAAAAATAGTTGTCTTGCTTGCTTGCTGCTATGGGTTCCACCGAGAACACCAAGTTGTGTGACTTCACTAGTCATAACAACGATGACTTTATCTGCACGCCTATCACTACACCTGCCACTTCAGCACCTTCTTATGAAATTAAACCTGCTTTACTGAACTTAGTTATGAAAGATCAATTCTCCGGTGCTGGAGATGATGCTGCTTTACACTTAAACAACTTTGTTGAACTTTGTGACATGCAAAAGTACCAAGAAATAGATGGTAATATTGTTAAGCTTAAGCTTTTTCCTTTCTCTTCGAGAGGAGGAGCTAAAATTTGGTTTCAGTCTTTGCCTAGAAACAACATAGATTCATGGGACAAGTGCAAATATGCTTTTATTGGAAAATACTATCCACCTGCTAAAATTATCCAACTAAGAATTAACATAATGAATTTTAAACAATTGGATAATGAACACGTTGCCCAAGCTTGGGAACGTATGAAATCTCTTATCAAGAACTGCCCTACTCATGGTTTGACTACTTGGATGGTTATCCAAACTTTTTATGCAGGCTTGAGCTTTACCTCGCGGAACTTGTTAGATTCGGCCGCGGGAGGAACTTTTATGTCAACTACACTTGGTGCTGCCACAAAGCTTCTCGATGAGATGATGACCAACTATTCCCAATGGCACACCGAACGCGCTCCAACAGGTAGGAAGGTAAACTCTGTCGAGGAGATTTCCTCCCTAAATGAAAAAGTTGACTTGATCATGTCTCTACTTTCGAAGCAATCTTCTGTTGATCCTCGTGATGTTCCTTTAAGTTCTTTGATTGCTCAAGAACAAGTAGATGTGAACTTTATCTCTAGAAACAATTTTAACAACAATGCTATAGGAGTAATTTTGGTAGCAATCCTAGACCGTTCCCCTCTAATTCTTATGGGAACAACAATGCTTATCCTAGCACCAAGAACTCCACTACTGAACTAGAGATTATGCTTAAAGATTTCATCACTACCCAAAAAGCTTTTAATAATAGTGTAGAAGAAAAACTAAACAAACTAGGTGAACTCTCTTCAAAGGTAGACAATTTAGCCAATGAGGTAGAATTGCTTAAAATTAGAACTTCTCCTCTTGAGGAGAGGAAGGTCACTCCTATAAATTCTATTCAAGTGCAAATTAATGAAAATATTAGGATGATGGCTAAACTTAAAGAGAGATGGGCTAGAGAAAGGGAGGAAGAAGATAGAATTAAGAGCCTTCCTACCGACCACACTGTTGCTACTATCCAAGTTGTTGAGGATATCCAAACTCTTAGCACCCAATGCACTCCTGGTCCCGATGGACCTATTAATGGTGATGCTATGACTATAGAAACTACCAAACAAGTGAATCTAAAGGACACCACTACCACCTTACTTGATGGTAGTGACCTTGATTTTGACAATTGCACTCTTACCGAAGTTATTGATTTCCTTCACAAGATGTCTAGAGATCCCCGCACTAGCACGATTAACCTTGCCTTTACAGAGCATATCACTAATGCTCTTATCAAAGCTAGGGAGGAGAAACTTAGAGTAGAAGCCTCCATACCTAGAAAGCTAGAAGATGGTTGGGATTCTATGATAAAAATTAAGTTGAATAACTTCTCTTGCTATGCCTTATGTGATGTTGGTGCTAGTACCTCTGTTATGCCCAAAAGAATGTATGATATGCTTAAATTGAAACCTTTTGATTCTTGTTCTTTTGGTGTTTGTCTCATTGATTCTTCCATAAAGAAACCTTTGGGGAGGATCGACGATGTTCTTATCATTGTCAATGACAACTATGTTCCCGTTGATTTTACTATTATGGATATTGAATGTGAACCTTCTTGTCCAATTATTTTGGGACATCCTTTTCTACGCACCGTTGGTGCTATCATTGACATGAAAGAGGGGAATATAAAATTTCAGTTTCCTCTCAATAAAGGGATGGAACACTTCCCTCGAAAGAAGATTAAGTTACCTTTTGAGTCCGTTATACGGGCTAGCTATTCTTTTACTCTTGATAAAACTTGATCTCTATGCATTATGCCTAGCTTAAAGGCATAAAAGAAAGCGCTTTTGGGAGGCAGCCCAATGAATAAATTTTATTTTGTTTTTGTTGTGTCTTGATGTTGTTACTACTGTAGCATCATCATTGTATCTTTGCTTTTCAATTTTGTGCCAAGTATAGCCTCTGATTGCAAGAAAGTTCAGAAGTTGTGACGTGCTGTCCAGGAAACAGATTCTGTCCTTGGATAGAAAAATTCGTATAAAATCACCAGATCATCTTTTTGGTCTGAATTTTTTCGACAGCATGCTCTATATAATTGTCTTTCGTGCGTCTGTTTTGAGTTTTTTTATTAGAGTTGCAGAAGTACCCCGGAAAAATCATTTACTACCTGCTGTTCTGTTTTTCACAGATTCTGTCCTGTTTTGCCTTTCCTTCATTTTGCAAACCTAGAGCTTGCTTTTTCTTTGCAAAAACCTATTGGCAATCTTGAGAAACAGTAGAACTTCAAGAATATCTTTATTTCCAGCAAGGAACAATTATTTTATTATGGGTACTAACCTCGCTAATCAGTTTATGATGAGTTATGTATGAAGGGAGTTTTCAAGTGTGCGAGGGAAGATGATAAAAAGATCCAGGAGTGTCAAACGCTCAAGCTTGGGGATGCCCCCGTGCACCCCCAAGAAATATTCAAGGAGACTCAAGCGTCTAAGTTTGGGGATGCCCCCGTGCATCCCCTTCTCCATCAACATTATCAGTTCGTCTTTCGTTCCACTATATTTTTATCACTTCATGTGTTATGTGCTATGCTTGGAGCGTCTTGTTTTAGTTTTCCTTTTAGTTTTCTTTATCTTTTCGTAACGAGTCGGAACTCAGATTTCTTTATGTGGGAGAGAAACACGCTCCACTTCTACCTAGAACATAACATAGAATTTTCATGTCTATCCTTGCTGTGTGTGTTCTTTGTCTTTTAATAGCTACTATCATGCTTAGCTCTTAGCTTTCATGCTTATCTTTTTAAAGAGCTTTTGTTTAGTTGGTTGCTTGAACTCTCTTTACTTATCATGATTATCTTGTTAAGAGAGTTTGCTTCCGTGGCATCGGTTGATATGTCTATGATAAAGATGCTACGTGCATAATGGCGCTTAGTAGTTCATGTTTTCTTATGGTTAGTCTCAAATAGCTGGAGGGTTTACAATGTGTTATTGGAGTACCAACATGATTTGTTTGCCTATGATGTGGTATGGTTTAGTAATATCTTCCTTCGAGAATTTATTTTGATTGACTTGGCGTATGCTCACGCATATTCAAGACTATAAAGAAAGTCTGTCAAGCCTTGATGATCTTTTGTTTCTGAGTAGCGATATAACTTCCATGCCTGATTCAATGTTGCTTTGTCGCTCTGCATGATTATGACCGTCATTGTTCTCTTAGTTGGTCACTCCCAGTCTTTTGCTAACCTCCACCTGTACTAAGCGGACTGACTACTTGTGCATCCACATTCTTTTATACCAGTTATGCAATATGAGTCCACCATACCTTCCTACATGGTATTTACCTGCCATTCCTAACGGAGACTTGCATGTACCATCTCGAAATTATTCAAAGAAAAATGCATTCCTATTTTGTGCCTCTGTTGTAAGTTCATGAGGAAGTAGTAGTTAATTCATAATCTTTTTAAGTTGGACAAGCTTCACCCCGGGATTGCATGTATAATGTGCAAACCCATAATACGAGAAGGAACTGGCATTGAGTGCGCCCGACTCAAAATTAATATAACAAACAAACCCTCCTTCACGCTTTGTTCATGAGAAATCAGAAAACTTTGGCAGTGATAAACAAAGGAGATTAAGAGGATATGATCGTCCTCATTCGGGAGCCATTCCTCGAAACTTGTCCATCTCAAGAAGTGATTGAGTTGTCTGCTAGCATTCGTTGACGAAACATGCATGATCTAAAAAAAATTATTATTACCTCTGTTTTAAAACCAAGAGCTCTGGTACATGTTTTGTCTTTGTTTCCGACTACGGGTTTTCAAGCTTGCCAACAAAAGCCACGGTTCGAGAGTCTCCACCTTCTTTTAAAAGCACCAACTACTGAGAGCATGATTGTCATTCTGAGTGTAATGTGCATTGTCCCAAAGTAGCATTGTCTTTTGCATGATTGTGATATCGTTTATTCTGAAATCATTGTATCTAGTCATCACCTAAACCTTGGAGGTGCCACTGCATTTATGTTTTGCTTCACTAAAGGGGGCAAGTGAGATATCACTTTATCATATTTGCACACCATGTTCATTACAAATTTATTTGATGTTTCAGTATCATATTGTAAAACTTTCAGTTCTTTGTGATTTTCTCATGAGGCAACTTAATTACTATAGATTCATTGTCTCAGTAAGCTTTTGTCATATGACTATGAAAAAGTCCTATATGGTTAATAGCATGTCACCACAGAAATTATTCTTGTTATCATTTACCTACTCGAGGACGAGCAGGAATTAAGCTTGGGGATGTTGATACGTCCAAAACGTATCTATAATTTCTGCTTGCTCCATGCCTCTTCTGGGTGATATTGCTATGATATTTATACACTTCCATACACTTTTTTGGACTAACCTATTAACTCAGTGCACCCCAGTGCCAGTTTCTGTTTTCGGCTGTTTTTGTATTTCGGGTTTTCCCATTACGAGAACTGCCAGAAAAATTCCGGAAAAATTATATAAAAAATCAGCGTTCCGGAAGGTTCCCGGTAGCCAAAGTACAGCCGGGGGGGGCACCAGGGCTCCAGGCGCCCTGGCGGCGCCCCCCCCTGGGCCGCGCCGGGGGGCGCCTGGGCCCCCCGAGCCTCGTCTGGTGCCCCCCTTTGGCATATATTTAGATCGTCTCCCAAAACCCTCGAGACGAAAAACCCTTTTTCGCGATCTCATCTCTGTTCCGCCGCCGCCGCCGCTTCCAAGATCGGGAGCACCAGGAGAACCCTTCCCGGCACCCTGCCGGAGGGCAGGATCACCACCGGGAGCTTCTCCACCACCATGGACGCCTCCCGGATGAGTTGTGAGTAGTCTCCCTTGGACCATGTGTCCATGACCAGTAGCTATGTGATGTTCTCCTCCCGTTCTTGTGCTTCACTAATTAGTCCTCGTGAGCTGCCCTACATGATCGAGGCACATATGTAATCCTTATGCTGTTGCTATGATGAGTTTGCTGGGATCCGATGGATTATGAGATTATGTTCAGATTGTGTTTGAGTAATATATTTGATTCACCTCTTTTATATTTATGTTCGTAAGTAATTCTTGCATGTTCTCCGTTGTTATTTATTGCTTTGGCCAAGTAGTAGGTAGTGACTCCAAGAGGGAACGTTATGCTTGATTGTGGGTTCATGCCCCTCGATGACTAGCTTGAGATACAGAAACATGAGTCTAGGAGATGTGTTGTTGCCACAAGGGGGAAAACAACGGTGCTTGTGCCCGCGGGTGCAAGGATTGTTTACTTTACGCAAAGTTCTTTTAATACAGTTGTCTGTTGCTTTGAGTTTACACTATGGGTGGGACTCGCAACTTAATACCAGCGAGATGTTCTGGATAGATATCTCAAGGTGGATGATTAGTAGTAGATATTGATGGATTTCGGTCTACTTACCTTGGCGTACCGCCCATGCTTTGAACCTCTACCTTTCTTGCAACTTAGTCAGCATTGGTTTGCGCACATGGTCCTGTCAATTGCCCAGCTTTAATTCGTTTACCTCACATAGCAGTTTAATCGTCTTTTGGGAGAGAGACATCACTAGTGAACATCATGAGACTCTGGTCCATATTACCATCATTGATCACATCCACTATTTACTTTCCGCTTTTACTTACTATTGCAATTATACCTATCACTATTATCACTTGCGTTTGATCCTTTGTAAACTACAAGGCCGGAGAGATTGACAACCTCTCTGTACTCGTTGGGAGCAGAGTTATTTGTATCTGTGTGCAGGTCCACGTTGATTGCTAATATATGGCGCCGTTAGCAGTTGACACCTTCTTCTTGAAACTGGGAGTCTCAGGGAAATCGATCCTTGGTATTGCCAAGGGAAAACTTCCGCTACACTGCATCTCAAACCTTCCACTTGGGGTAACCAACGAGGGGCGAGAAGCCATCAGGCACCTACAGTGAGCCTGGCTTGCCGGAGGCGGAGGATCCTAGTGGTGGCTATCTTCAGCTTGTCGTCCTCAGGAGCCAGGTCACTCCAGTCATTACCGCGCACTACTGCAACTTGGCGCCGGGAAGTGAACTGCTGTGGGTCGTCCTCTAGGATCCAACACCAGTTGGCCCTCCACTCGTCCCACTTGCCGCGGAGCTCCCCCGTCAAGTAAGCCTCTTTATTATGGAGCCTAAAGATCCAAGAGATTCCGCCGGAAAGAGGAGACCCTGACTCGACTCGAGGAATGAAATAATGGCGGAAGAGGGCTACATTGGGGTGAACTCCTACGAAATTTTCGCACAAATGTGCGAAAATGGCCATGGTCAAGACGGCGTTTGGGGTGAAATCAAGAAGATGAAACCCGTAGGTATTCATGATATCGCAGAAGAACTCCGAGAAGGGCGGGCAGAGCCCGCAGTAGAAGAACAGAGCGAAAAAGGCATAGCCGTTCGGGTACATCTCGTAGGCCACTGCGGGGAGTACCTTGGTGCGCGGGTGCGCCTTCGTTTCCCTCGACCAGAAGAGGTAGAAGGTGTCTTTCAGCTCCTCCGCACTAAGCCTCGGCGGGAAGACCGCCATCTTCTTCCGCATCGCTGCTAGCTTCAGCGCCTTGCCGGACTTCGCGGCCTTCGCCTTGTCGCCCTTCGGGGCCATGGCAGGGACGTCGAGGGAAGTCGACGGCGCTGGAAGTGCTAGCGGCGGTGGAGGGGGGGGGGGACGGAGCGCTGCTCTCTTTCAACCTTCGGGGAGGAGGGGAGCGGCGGGGGTTTCTGGAGGATGAAGAAGCAACGGGCGAATGGAAGGAACTGCCCCTGTTTCCCCTGCTTTTAAGGGGGGAGAGGGGGGCGTTCCGCATTTCCCCATTAAAGAAACATGCCACGATCTCTCCCACGACGCCGCGATTGACGCGTGCCGTTAGGGAGGGGCGCGGTGGATACGGAGTGGGATACGGCGCGCCGCGGGCCGCGTGTGCCCGTGCACTGTTTTGGGCCTGGCCCAACAGCGCTCGGCACCGTGTGTGGCCCAGGCCTGGGGGCTCCTGTCGGTGTACTAAAGTAGGGGTACCTTAGTATCCCGAACTTGTGCACGGGCAGTTGCATCGTCTTGCGGCAGGGCTTGCCGCGCGCCCACCAAGGCCCACTGTGGTTCCTCTGAAGCCATTCAAGAACAAAGTATTCAAGTTAAAGAGACAAGGCCCCGGCAAAAGGAGCTTGCCGGGAAGGCCACTCAAGGCTCAAGACCACTTCTTTGGCACAAGACCCTGGCAAGGGGAGCTTGCTGGGAAGGCCAAACACGGCATTTCAAGAGACTTGCCGCGACGCTCCCTGAGTCCCGGCAAGGCCCGGAGAGCGACAAGCTTCCGGGCGCGACAAGATAACAGCCGCGGCAAGGCGCTTGCCGCGGCAAACTCCCACTAAGTGCCCGCGCTCCAGCTCATCCGCCCACGCGTCGCCCTGGGACCCTTCCAGGCGCACGTGGCGGAAGGCTTTGCAGCCTGGGGTACACGGTGGCGAGCTGCGATGACAAGGCCACCGTCGTGGCGGACGGTGGCGCCCTGACGGACGCTTTTTACACTGTTTGGGGCGACGGCGACGGGCATTTAATGCCCTTGTCCCCTCCCGTCAGGGTTAGGTATAGAGCACTATGCATACACTGTTCCAACTACCACCACTTTTACGTTTTTACCCTCACCTGCGTTGCCACCTGTCGGTTACCCCTTGGACCTATAAAAGGAGGCCCATGCGCAACGTAGAGGGGGTTCCGATCTTCGATCACTCTCACGCTCGGTGTTGTTAGAGATAAGCACTGTAGCTCTTCTCGCTCCCGATCCAAGAACGCAATACAAACCAAGGCAGGAGTAGGGTTTTACGCATCCGTGCGGCCCGAACCTGGTAAACTGCTCGCGTGCTCGCCTCGATCCGCTCTTTGCGCATCCTCCGCCCCCTTGCCGTACCGAAAAGGGGCTCCGGTTCCATAGGTGTTCGTGGGCGATCAGTTTCCCCGACACGGAGTGACAGAAACCTGAACCCCAGTTCGCACGCTTTTGCACAAGGGAACAATGGATCATCGATCGTATTGCTATGGTTAGGCTTTTGCCTTAAATACTATCTTGTATTTGCGGATGCTTGCAAGTTGTTTAATCATAAGAGTGCACTCATCTTAGTCTAGAGGGTGTACTAGCATAGATCCACCCACTCAACACTTATCAACACATCACATAGTACCGATACAAAATATGGCGAAAGCACATGACTACCTCTCCCGTGTGTCCTCAAGAACACTTTAGCCTTTATAAGTTCAGTTGCTAGGCCTCTCCTTTGCTCAGAAAGGATTGGGCCACTTGTTACTCTCCAGTGCCTTTTACTTTGCTCGCTTTTACTTTCATGTTGCTTATATCAAGAAAACCCCTAAAAGGTTATCTTTCAGTGCTTGCAGTTATTCCTTGCTCAGAATCACTTATCAATACCTTCTGCTCCTCGTTGGGTTCGACACTCTTACTTATCGAAAACACTGCAATAGATCCCTTACGGTTGTGGGTCATCAGCGCCCCCTGCCTCGAGACTAGCCCACACGGCCCCCGGTGCCCCTTCTTCCTATATATACCTACGTACCCCAGAAACTCCATACGCAGAGCAAAAACCCTAATTCCATCGCCGTAGCTTCTGATCCCGTGGAGATCCCATCTTGGAGCCTGTCCCGGGAGGGGGGCGGGTCCATCACGGAGGCCTGCATCATCATCATCATTGCCCTCACCATGAGTTGTGAGTAGTTTACCATAGACCTTCGGGTCCATAGCTAGTATCTAGATGGCTTCTTCTCTCTCTCTGGGTCTCAATACAAAGTTCTCCTCGGTCTTCGAGGAGATCTATTTGATGTAATCTCTTTTTGCGGTGTGTTTGTCGAGATCCGATGAATTGTGAGTTTATGATCAAGGTTATCTATGAAAGATATTTGGTTTTTCTCTGAACTTTTTATGTGTGCTCATAATATCCTTGCAAGTCTCTTCGAATTATTGGTTTGGTTTGGCCTACTAGAT
Organism: Secale cereale; assembly: GCA_902687465.1. Lineage (NCBI taxonomy): Eukaryota > Viridiplantae > Streptophyta > Magnoliopsida > Poales > Poaceae > Secale > Secale cereale. Next base: position 704,479,168 of record LR738709.1, on the reverse strand, counting down.
CTATAGTTCTTGCAATGGGAGAAGTGCTTGGCTTTGGGTTCAATCTTGCGGTGTCCTTTCCCAGTGACAGTAGTGGCAGCAAGGCACGTATTGTATTGTTGCCATCGAGGATAAAAGATGGGGTTTTCATCATATTGCTTGAGTTTATCCCTCTACATCATGTCATCTTGTTTAAGGCGTTACTCTGTTCGTATGAACTCAATACACTAGATGCATGCTGGATAGGGGTCGATGTGTGGAGTAATAGTAGTAGATGCAGAATCGTTTCGGTCTACTTGTCTCAGACATGATGCCTATATACAATGATCATGCGTAGATAGTCTCATAATTATTCGCTTTCTATCAATTGCTCGACAGTAATTTGTTTACCCGCCGTAGAATACCGCTATCATGAGAGAAGCCACTAGAGAATACTATGGCCCCCGGGTCTATCTTTATCTTATTACTTTCCCTTCAATTTCTGTCGCCGTTGTTTATTTGCTTTCTTTACTTTCTGTTTCTATACCAAAAATACCAAAAATATAATTATCATCCTTATCAGATCTCACTATCGTAAGTGACCGTAAAGGGATTGACTACCCCTTATCGCGTTGGCTGCGAAGTTCTTATTTGTTTGTGCATGTGCGAGGGACTGGCGCGTGGTCTCCTACTGGATTGATACCTTGGTTCTCAAAAACTGAGGGAAATAATTACGCTAGTGTGCTGCATCACCTTTCCTCTTCGAGGGAATACAACGCAAGCTCAAGAGGTAGCAATGTACTACTTTCCAATTCGGGAGAAGGTACAATTACCTTATCAAGTTCCACTTTCCTCCCACTCACTTCTTTCGAGAGAAACTCCTTCTCTAGAAAGGATCCATTCTTAGCAACGAATATTTTGCCTTCGGATCTGTGATAGAAGGTGTACCCAACAGCCTCCTTTGGGTATCCTATGAAGACACATTTCTCTGGCTTGGGTTCGAGCTTATCAGGTTGAAGCTTTTTCACATAAGCATCGCAGCCCCAAACTTTAAGAAACGACAACTTTGGTTTCTTGCCTAACCACTGTTCATAAGGCGTCGTCTCAATGGATTTATATGGCGCCCTTATTTAACGTGAATGCAGCTGTCTCTAATGCATAACCCAAAATGATAATGGTAAATCGGTAAGAGACATCATAGATCGCACCATATCTAATAAAGTATAGTTACGACGTTCGGACACACCATTACGCTGTGGTGTTTCGGGTGGCGTGAGCTGTGAAACTATTCCACATTGTTTTAAATGAAGACCAAACTCGTAACTCAAATAATCGCCTCCACGATCAGATCATACAAACTTAGTTTTCTTGTTACGATGATTCTCTACTTCACTCTGAAATTCTTTGAGCTTTTCAAATTTTTCAGACTTGTGCTTCATCAAGTAGATATACCCATATCTTCTCAAATCATCAGTGAAGGTCGGAAAATAACGATACCCGCCGCGAGCCTCAAAACTCATCGGTCCACATACATCAGTATGTATGACTTCCAACAAATCAGTTGCTCGCTCCATTGTTCCGGAGAACGGAGTTTTAGTCATCTTGCCCATGAGGCATGGTTCGCAAGCACCAAGTGATTCATAACCAAGTGATTCCAAAAGCCCATCAGCATGGAGTTTCTTCAGCGCTTTACACCAATATGACCTAAACGACGGTGCCACAAATAATTTGCACTATCATTATCAACTTTGCATCTTTTGGCTTCAGTATTATGAATATGTGTATTACTACGATCGAGATCCAACAAACCTATTTTCATTGGGTGTATGACCATTGAAGGTTTTATTCATGTAAACAGAATAACAATTATTCTATGACTTTAAATGAATAACCATATTGCAACAAATATGATCAAATCATATTCATGCTCAACGCAAATGCCAAATAACATTTATTTAGGTTCTACACTAATCCCGAAAGCATAGGGAGTGTGCGATGATGATCATATCAATCTTGGAACCACTTCCAACACACATCATCACTTTACCTTTAACTAGTCTCTGTTCATTCTGCAACTCTCGTTTCGAGTTACTAATTTTAGCAACTGAACCGATATCAAATACCCAGGGGTTGATATGAACACTAGTAAAGTACACATCAACAATATGTATATCAAATATACCTTTGTTCACTTTTCCATCCTTCTTATCCGCGAAGTATCTAGGGCAGTTCCAGTTCTAGTGATCATTTCCTTTGCAGTAGAAGCACTTAGTTTCAGGCTTGAGTTTAGCTTTGGGTTTCTTCACGGGAGTGACAACTTGCTTGTCATTCTTCTTGAAGTTCCCTTTCTATTCCTTTGTCCTTTACTTGAAACAAGTGGTCTCGTTAACCATCAACACTTGATGCTCTTTCTTGATTTCTACCTTCGCCGATTTCACCATCGCGAAGAGCTCGGGAAATATTTTCGTCATCCCTTGCATATTATAGTTCATCATGAAGTTCTACTAACTTGGTGATAGTGACTAGAGAACATTGTCAATTACTATCTTATCTAGAAGATTAACTCCCACTTGATTCAAGCAATTGTAGTACCCAGACAATCTGAGCACATGCTCACTGGTTGAGCTATTCTTCTCCATCTTGTAGGCAATGTACTGTCAGATGTTTTATACCTCTCGACACGGGTATGAGTATGAAATACTAATTTCAACTCCTGGAACATCCCATATGCTCCGTGGCGTTCAAAACATTTTTGAAGTCCCGGTTCTAAGCCGTAAAGCATGATGCACTAAACTATCAAGTAGCCATCATACCGAGCTTTTGTCAAAACGTTCATAACGTCTGCATCTGCTCCTGCAATAGGTCTATCACCTAGCGGTGCATCAAGGACATAATTCTTCTGTGCAGCAATGAGGAAAATTCTCAGATCACGAAAAAAGTCCGCATCATTACTACTAACATCTTTCAACTTAGTTTTCTCTAAGAACATATAAAAACAAACGGGGAGCTACATCGTGAGCTATTGATCTACAACATAGATATGCTAATACTACCAGGACTAAGTTCATGATAAATTAGAGTTCAATTAATCAAATTACTTAAGAACTCCCACTTAGACAGACATCTCTCTAATCATCTAAGTGATCATGTGATCCATATCATCTAAACCATGTTCGATCATCACGTGAGATGGAGTAGTTTTCAATGGTGAACATCTTATGTTGATCATATCTACTATATGATTCACGCTCGACCTTTTGGTCTCTAGTGTTCTGAGGCCACATCTGCATATGCTAGGCTCGTCAAGATTAACACAAGTATTCTGCGTGTGCAAAACTGGCTTACAGCCGTTGTATGTGAACGTAGAGCTTATCACACCCGATCATCACGTGGTGTCTCGACACGACGAACTTTCGCAACAGTGCATACTCAGGGAGAACACTTATACCTTGAAATTTAATGAGAGATCATCTTATAATGCTACCGTCGATCTAAGCAAAATAAGATGCATAAAATATAAACATCACATGCAATCGATATAAGTGATATGATATGGCCATCATCCTCTTGTGCCTTTGATCTCCATCTCCAAGGCACTGTCATGATCACCATCGTCACCGGCGCGACACCTTGATCTCCATCGTAGCATCGTTGTCGTCCCGCCAACTATTGCTTCCACGACTATCGCTACCGCTTAGTGATAAAGTAAAGCAATTACATGGCCATTGCATTTCATACAATAAAGCAACAATCATATGGCTCCTCCCAGTTGCCGATAACTTTATAAAACATGATCATCTCATACAATAACATATCACTCATCATGTCTTGACCATATCACATCACAACATGCCCTACAAAAACAAGTTAGACGTCCTCTACTTTGTTGTTGCAAGTTTTACGTGGCTGTTACGGGCTAAGCAAGAACCGTTCTTACCTACGCATACGAAACCATAACAATATTTCGTCAAGTATGTGCTATTTTAACCTTCATAAGGACCGGGTGTACCACACTTGATTCAACTAAAGTTGGAGAAACTGACACCCGCCAGCCACCTGTGTGCGAAGCACGTCGGTAGAACCAGTCTCGCGTAAGCCTACACGTAATGTCGGTCTGGGCCGCTTCATCCAACAATACCACCGAATCAAAGTATGACATGCTGGTAAGCAGCATTACTAGTATCGTCCACAACTCACTTATGTTCTACTCGTGCATATCATCTACGCATAGACCTGGCTCTGATACCACTGTTAGGGAACGTAGTATTTCAAAATTTTCTTACGATCATGCAAGATCTATCTACTAGATGCATAGCAACAAGAGGGGAGAGTGTGTCTACATATCCTCGTAGACTGGGAGCGGAAGCGTCTAGTGACGCGTTTGATGTAGTCGAACTTCTTCGCGATCCAACCGATCAAGCACCGAACGTACAGAGCCTCCGCGTTCAGCACACGTTCAGCTTGATGACGTCCCACGAGCTCTTGATCCAGTAGAGCCTCACGGGAGAGTTTCGTCAGCACGACGGCATGGTGACGGAGAGGATGAAGCTACCAGCGCAGGGCTTCACCTAAGCACTGCAACGGTATGACCGAGGTGTGTTTCTATGGAGAGGGACACCACACACGGTTGGGAGAGATCAACTAATCAAATTGGGTGTCTATGGGGTGCCTCTACCCCCGTATATAAAGGAGTGGAGGAGGGGGAGGGCCGGCCCTCTCTATGGCGCGCCCTTAGGGGAGTCCTACTCCCACCAGGAGTAGGATTCCCCTTTTCCTAGTAGTACTAGGAGCCCTTCCAAGTAGTAGGAGTAGGAGAGACGGAAAGGGAAAAGAGAAGAGAAGGAAGGAGGGGGCGCAGCCCCTCCCCCTAGTCCAATTCGGACTAAGCCTTGGGGGGGGCGCAACCTCCTTTCTCTCTTTCCCCTAAAGCCCAATAAAGCCCATATACTCCCCGGCGAATTCCCGTAACTCTCCGGTACTCCGAAAAATACCCGAATCACTCGGAACCTTTTCGATGTCAAAATATAGTCGTCCAATATATCGATCTTTACGTCTCGACCATTTCGAAACACCTCGTCATGTCCCCGATCTCATACGGGACTCTGAACTACCTTCAGTACATTAAAACACATAAACTCATAATACCGATCGTCATCAAATGTTAAGCGTGCGGACCCTAGGGGTTCGAGAACTATGTAGACATGACTGAGACTCATCTCCGGTCAATAACCAATAGCGGAACCTGGATGCTCATATTGGCTCCTACATATTCTACGAAGATCTTTATCGGTCAAACCGCATAACAACATACGTTGTTCCCTTTGTCATCGGTATGTTACTTACCCAAGATTTGATCGTCGGTATCTCAATACCTAGTTCAATCTCGTTACCGGCAAGTCTCTTTACTCGTTCCGTAATACATCATCTCGTGAATAACTCATTAGTGATTTGCTTGCAAGGCTTATTATGATGTGTATTACCAAGAGGGCCCAGAGATACCTCTCCGACACTCGGAGTGACAAATCCTATTCTTGATCTATGTCAACACCACGAACACCTTCAGAGACACCTGTAGAGCATATTTATAATCACCCAGTTACGTTGTGACGTTTGATAGCACACAAAGTATTCCTCCGGTATTCGGGAGTTGCATAATCTCATAGTCATGGGAACATGTATAAGACATGAAGAAAGCAATAGCAGTAAAACTAAACGATCATAGTGCTAAGCTAACGGACGGGTCTTGTCCATCACATCATTCTCCTAATGATGTGATCCCATTGATCAAATGACAACTCATGTCTATGGCTAGGAAACATAACCATCTTTGATCAATGAGCTAGTCTAGTAGAGGCATACTAGGGACACTCTGTTTTGTCTATGTATTCACACATGTACTAAGTTTCCGGGTAATACAATTCTAGCACGAATAATAAACATTTATCATGATATAAGGAAATAAATAATAACTTTATTATTGCCTCTAGGGCATATTCCCTTCACGACCATATCCCCCTCTCCTTCCTTCTTTCCTAGTCCAACTAGGGAGGGGGGGGATCCTACTCCCGGTGGGAGTAGGACTCCTTCTAGGCGCGCCATAGAGGGCCGGCTTCCCCCCTCCGCCACTCCTTTATATACGGGGGTGGGGGCACCCCATGGACACACAAGTTGATCATTGGTCTTTTAGCCGTGTGTGGTGCCCCCCTCCACAGAAACCCACCTCGGTCATATCGTTACAGTGCTTAGGCGAAGCCCTGCGTCGGTAACTTCATCATCACCGTCATCACGCTGTCGTGCTAATGGAACTCTCCCACAAAGCTCTATTGGATCGTGAGTTCGTGGGACGTCACCGAGCTGAACGTGTGCAGATTGCGGAGGTGCCATACGTACGGTACTAGGATCGGTCGATCGTGAAGACGTACGACTGCATCAACCGCGTTGTCATAAAGCTTCCGTTTACGGTCTACGAGGGTACGTGGACGACACTCTCCCCTCTCGTTGCTATACATCACCATGATCTTGCGTGTGCGTAGGGAATTTTTTTGAAATACTACGTTCCCCATCAAGTAGCATGATAAATAGTTCAACGTGTTGTTTTGTGTGCATTGAGTCAAATGTGACTACTTTTTTTAGGAACTCACGACTACTTTCATCAGTACCAGCGGCAACTTTATATTTTGTCCATCGGAACAAACACTAACGTCACAGAGAGTGCGGCATTTTGCTGCCCGATGAGCTCGGGCATGAACAGTAAGGCCGCAAAAAATAGAAAAGAAATTCAAAAAATTTCATTCTTTTTGTGATGCAACATGCTCAAATGTGTGATGTTCGTCCAACATTTCATGAAGTTTGGACATTCCATGAGCTCGTGGTTAAAAAAATCAGGCCCTTAAAACATTTGAAAACAGCACTGTTCACGCACGATTTTGTCTTTTTTGCCGTGCGCTCCTCGAATGTCCAAACTTCATGAAATTTGACACGAACATCACGCACATGCGCATCTTACTTGTAATAAAAAAAATCTTCTTTTCTGTTTTTTACTATTTTTAATCATGTTACTGTTCACCGGCTCATTTGAGCCCGGGCACCGAAGTGGATTAGCGCGTCATGGAGTGCTTCCCAACCAACTCTGTCATCTGGTTGCTCAAAGAGTACAAAATAACTTAAGTATAAGCACTAGATAAACATCACAATGATTGACATTTCAAATAATGAAAGAACTGAGGCCCTGTTTGGTTCATAAGTTCTAGGACTTTTTTTAGTCCCAACTTATAAGTCCCAAGTCCCTAAAAAGTCCATACATGTTTGGTTCCTGGGACTTAACATGGACTAGAAGACCATATTACAACTATAAGGGCCTGTTCTGATCTCCTCCCACTCCGAACTTCACCAATTTTCGGCCCGAAGCCCACCCGAACGCGATAACTCCAAGAAGCTGAAATTCAGGAAGCGGTCATGGGCTCTAGTCACTAGTAGAAAACAGGGCATTGGTCCAGCCCATTAGCCCCGGTTCAATCTAGAACCGGGACCAATAGGGGTACTGGACCCGGTTCGTTAGCCCAGGGGCCGGCCGGGCCACGTGGGCCATTGGTCCCGGTTCGTCTGGACCTATTGGTCCCGGTTGGAGCTAAAAACCGGGACCAATGGCTCTTGCTCCTGGCCCACCACTATTAGTCCCGGTTTGTTTTATGAACCGGGACCAAAGGCACCCCTTTAGCCCTGGTTTGTAGCACCAACCGGGACCAGTGAGTTGCCTATATAAACCCCCTCACTCAAGAGCAGAGCTCACTGCTCTGTTTTTTTTCTGGCCGAGGGGGAGAGGGGTTAGTGGTGCTCTAGCTCACCTCCTATGCACACAACATGTTCGGTGGAATGCCCGAGCCACACTAGTTAAGCTTTTCTCCTCTCGAAGCTCTATTTTCTTCGAGATTTGTCTAGGTTTAGCGGTCCGTCACGTCCCGTCCCCGTCTTCGCCGCCGTCGATCGCCCCCGCCGATCTCGTCACCGGCACCACCGTGGTGAGCCTCTTGTTATGTCCATGCTTTTCTTACTTTTATTATTGCTTTAGATAGATATTTGTCTAATTTTCTTACGTTTATTATTGCTTGTTATTATATAGTGCGATGGTTTTGATATCCGCCCACGTGGGCCCTCGTCCGGTCTACGATTCGGATGTGGTATATTATCTTTAATTTATAACTATTTGTTTTAGTTCTTATGATAGTTATGCCGACCAACCTGACATGCATAGATGTTTTATTATGTCTAGGAGGTAGTTGAACCGGAAATTCCAACCGACCCTCTTGTGGAGAGGTTAAATTTAGTTGAAGAGGAAAACATTTCGTTAAAGAAAAAATTGGAAAAAATGGAGGAGGAGAAGATGGAATTGGAGTTGCATGTTGCGGAAGTTATCGATGATCACAAGATCAAGATGGACCCTATTGTCGAGAGGTTAAATTTAGTTGAAGAAGAAAACAAATTCTTGAAGGAAAAAATAAAAAAAAATGTGGACGAGAAGATGATATTGGAGTTGCATGTTGCGGATGTCGTCGATGATCACAAGATCAAGATGGATGCAATGCGGTTGAAGATTAAAAAGATTAGAAAATATGCCATTCATACCGAGGCTTGGTATCATTATGCCGTTGGATCAATTGTTACCTTGGTTACGATTATGATAGCATTTGTTTTCGCGTTGAAATGTTTTACATAGTTTCGATGTGTATGGAGAGCTATATGTTGTTAGATGAGAACTATATATGTATGTACTTTGGTTTTAATGTGATGATGAACTTTTATCCATTTGGTCACTTAATTATCTATTTATGATGTTCTGTAATGGTTTTTGACACACTTAATTATATATAAATGCACGCAGATGAACCGCCAATGGATGTACGGTGACAGACACACCTCCGAGTACATTAAGGGCGTGTGTGAGTTTCTAAATGCGGCTGAGGCAAACAAGCAGTATGGTTTTATGTGTTGTCCATGCACTAAATGTGTGAATACGATGTCTTACTCTAACCGGAAAATCCTTCACTCCCACCTGCTTTACAAGGGTTTCATGCCACACTATAATGTTTGGACGAGGCACGGAGAAATAGGGGTTATGATGGAAGACGGCAAAGAAGAAGAGTACGATGACAACCATGTGCCCCCTGAATACGGTGATGCTGCAATGGGGGGAGCTGGTGAAGATCAAGAGGAACCAGACGATGTGCCCAATGATGCTGCAACGGGTGAACCTGCTGAAGATCAAGAGGAACCAAATGATGATCTTCGCCGGGTCATTGTCGATGCAAGGACACAATGCGAAAGTCAAAAGGAGAAGCTGAAGTTCGATCGCATGTTAGAGGATCACAAAAAAGGGTTGTACCCCAATTGCGAAGATGGCAACACAAAGCTTGGTACCGTACTGGAATTGCTGCAGTGGAAGGCAGAGAATGCTGTGGCTGACAAAGGATTTGAGAAGCTACTGAAAATATTGAAGAAGAAGCTTCCGAAGGATAACGAATTGCCCGACAGTACATACGCAGCAAAGAAGGTCGTATGCCCTCTAGGATTGGAGGTGCAGAAGATACATGCATGCCCTAATGACTGCATCCTCTACCGCGGTGCATACAACGATCTAAACGCATGCCCGGTATGCGGTGCATTGCGGTATAAGATCAGACGAGATGACCCTGGTGATGTTGATGGCGAGCCCGCCAGGAAGAGGGTTCCTGCGAAGGTGATGTGGTATGCTCCTATAATACCACGGTTGAAACGTTTGTTTAGAAACAGAGAGCATGCCAAGTTGATGCGATGGCACAGTGAGGACCGTAAGAAAGACGGGAAGTTGAGAGCACCCGCTGACGGGTCGCAATGGAGAAAAATCGAGAGAAAGTACTGGGAGGAGTTTGCAAAGGACGCAAGGAACGTATGGTTTGCTCTAAGCGCGGATGGCATTAATCCTTTCGGGGAGCAGAGCAGCAATCACAGCACCTGGCCCGTGACTCTATGTATGTATAACCTTCCTCCTTGGATGTGCATGAAGCGGAAGTTCATTATGATGCCAGTTCTCATCCAAGGCCCTAAGCAACCCGGCAACGACATTGATGTGTACCTAAGGCCATTAGTTGAAGAACTTTTGCAGCTGTGGAATGGAAACGGTGTACGTGCGTGGGATGAGCACAAACAGGAGGAATTTGACCTAAAGGCGTTGCTGTTCGTGACCATCAACGATTGGCCCGCTCTCAGTAACCTTTCAGGACAGACAAACAAAGGATACCACGCATGCACGCACTGTTTAGATGACACTGAAAGTATATACCTGGACAAGTGCAGGAAGAATGTGTACCTGGGCCATCGTCGATTTCTTCCGACCAACCATCAATGTCGAAAGAAAGGCAAGCATTTCAAAGGCGAGGCAGATCACCGGAAGAAGCCCGCCATGCGTACCGGTGATCACGTACTTGCTATGGTCAATGATTTACACGTAATCTTCGGAAAGGGCCCCGGCGCACTAGCTGTTCCGAATGACGATGAGGGACACGCACCCATGTGGAAGAAGAAATCTATATTTTGGGACCTACCCTACTGGAAAGACCTAGAGGTCCGCTCTTCAATCGACGTGATGCACGTGACGAAGAACCTTTGCGTGAACCTGCTAGGCTTCTTGGGCGTGTATGGAAAGACAAAAGATACAGCTGAGGCACGGGAGGACCTGCAACGTTTGCACGAAAAAGACGGCATCCCTCCGAAGCAGTATGAAGGTCCCGCCAGCTATGCTCTTACGAAAGAAGAGAAAGAAATCTTCTTTGAATGCCTTCTCAGTATGAAGGTCCCGACTGGCTTCTCGTCGAATATAAAGGGAATAATAAATATGGCAGAGAAAAAGTTCCAGAACCTAAAGTCTCATGACTGCCATGTGATTATGACGCAACTGCTTCCGGTTGCATTGAGGGGGCTTCTACCGGAAAACGTCCGATTAGCCATTGTGAAACTATGTGCATTCCTCAATGCAATCTCTCAGAAGGTGATCGATCCAGAAATCGTACCAAGGCTAAGGAGTGATGTGACGCAATGTCTTGTCAGTTTCGAGCTTGTGTTCCCACCATCCTTCTTCAATATCATGACACACGTCCTAGTTCATCTAGTCGACGAGATTGTCATTCTGGGGCCCGTATTTCTACACAATATGTTCCCCTTTGAGAGGTTCATGGGAGTCCTAAAGAAATATGTCCGTAACCGCGCCAGACCAGAAGGAAGCATCTCCATGGGCCATCAAACAGAGGATGTCATCGGGTTTTGTGTTGACTTCATTCCTGGCCTTAATAAGATAGGTCTCCCTAAATCGTGGTACGAGGGCAGACTGACTGGAAAAGGCACGCTTGGAAGGGACTCAATAATATGCAGGGACGGTTATTCTTGGTCTCAAGCACACTACACAGTTCTACAGAACTCTACATTGGTGACCCCGTATGTCGATGAACACAAGAACAGTCTGCGCTCCAAACACCCGGAGCAGTGCGACGACTGGATTACACGTGAACACATCAGGACTTTCAGCAGTTGGTTGGAAACACGTCTCAGAGATGACAACACTGTTTGTGATGAGTTGTACTTGTTGTCCAGGGGACCATCTTCGACTGTATTGATTTACAAAGGATACGAGATAAATGGGAATACATTTTACACGATTGTCCAAGATCAAAAGAGCACCAACCAAAACAGCGGTGTCCGCTTTGATGCAACAACCGAGAGGGGAAAGGACACATATTATGGTTACATAGTGGACATATGGGAACTTGACTACGGACATGATTTTAAGGTCCCTTTGTTTAAGTGCAAATGGGTCAATCTGTCAGGAGGCGGAGTACAGGTAGACCCACAGTACGGAATGACAACAGTGGATCTGAAAAATCTTGGATACACTGACGAACCGTTCGTCCTAGCCAATGATGTGGCACAGGTTATCTATGTGAAGGACATGTCTACTAGACCGAGAAAAAGAAAAGATAAGGAAGCGAATACATCATACGATGAGCCAAAGCGCCACATACACTAGTAGAAAACAAGGCATTGGTCCAGCCCATTAGCCCCGGTTCAATCTAGAACCGGGACCAATGGGGGTACTGGACCCGGTTCGTTAGCCCAGGGGGCCGGCCGGGCCACGTGGGCCATTGGTCCCGGTTCGTCTGGACCTATTGGTCCCGGTTGGAGCTAAAAACCGGGACCAATGGCTCTTGCTCCTGGCCCACCACTATTGGTCTCGGTTTGTTTTATGAACCGGGACCAAAGGCACCCCTTTAGCCCCGGTTTGTAGAACCAACCGGGACCAGTGAGTTGCCTATATAAACCCCCTCACTCAAGAGCAGAGCTCACTGCTCTGTTTTTTTTTTCTGGCCGAGGGGGAGAGGGGTTAGTGGTGCTCTAGCTCACCTCCTATGCACACAACGTGTTCGGTGGAATGCCCGAGCCACACTAGTTAAGCTTTTCTCCTCTCGAAGCTCTATTTTCTCCGAGATTTGTCTAGGTTTAGCGGTCCGTCACGTCCCGTCCCCGTCTTCGCCGCCGTCGATCGCCCCCGCCGATCTCGTCACCGGCACCACCGTGGTGAGCCTCTTGTTATGTCCATGCTTTTCTTACTTTTATTATTGCTTTAGATAGATATTTGTCTAATTTTCTTACGTTTATTATTGCTTGTTATTATATAGTGCGATGGTTTTGATATCCGCCCACGTGGGCCCTCGTCCGGTCTACGATTCGGATGTGGTATATTATCTTTAATTTATAACTATTTGTTTTAGTGCTTATGATAGTTATGCCGACCAACCTGACATGCATAGATGTTTTATTATGTCTAGGGGGTAGTTGAACCGGAAATTCCAACCGACCCTCTTGTGGAGAGGTTAAATTTAGTTGAAGAGGAAAACATTTCGTTAAAGAAAAAATTGGAAAAAATGGAGGAGGAGAAGATGGAATTGGAGTTGCATGTTGCGGAAGTTATCGATGATCACAAGATCAAGATGGACCCTATTGTCGAGAGGTTAAATTTAGTTGAAGAAGAAAACAAATTCTTGAAGGAAAAAATAAAAAAAATTGTGGACGAGAAGATGATATTGGAGTTGCATGTTGCGGATGTCGTCGATGATCACAAGATCAAGATGGATGCAATGCGGTTGAAGATTAAAAAGATTAGAAAATATGCCATTAATACCGAGGCTTGGTATCATTATGCCGTTGGATCAATTGTTACCTTGGTTGCAATTATGATAGCATTTGTTTTCGCGTTGAAATGTTTTACATAGTTTCGATGTGTATGGAGAGCTATATGTTGTTAGATGAGAACTATATATGTATGTACTTTGGTTTTAATGTGATGATGAACTTTTATCCATTTGGTCACTTAATTATCTATTTATGATGTTCTGTAATGGTTTTTGACACACTTAATTATATATAAATGCACGCAGATGAACCGCCAATGGATGTACGGTGACAGACACACCTCCGAGTACATTAAGGGCGTGCGTGAGTTTCTAAATGCGGCAGAGGCGAACAAGCAGAATGGTTTTATGTGTTGTCCATGCACTAAATGTGTGAATACGATGTCTTACTCTAACCGAAAAATCCTTCACTCCCACCTGCTTTACAAGGGTTTCATGCCACACTATAATGTTTGGACGAGGCACGGAGAAATAGGGGTTATGATGGAAGACGGCGAAGAAGAAGAGTACGATGACAACTATGTGCCCCCTGAATACGGTGATGCTGCAATGGGGGGAGCTGGTGAAGATCAAGAGGAAACAGACGATGTGCCCAATGATGCTGCAACGGGTGAAGCTGCTGAAGATCAAGAGGAACCAAATGATGATCTTCGCCGGGTCATTGTCGATGCAAGGACACAATGCGAAAGTCAAAAGGAGAAGCTGAAGTTCGATCGCATGTTAGAGGATCACAAAAAAGGGTTGTACCCCAATTACGAAGATGGCAACACAAAGCTCGGTACCGTACTGGAATTGCTGCAGTGGAAGGCAGAGAATGCTGTGGCTGACAAAGGATTTGAGAAGCTACTGAAAATATTGAAGAAGAAGCTTCCGAAGGATAACGAATTGCCCGACAGTACATACACAGCAAAGAAGGTCGTATGCCCTCTAGGATTGGAGGTGCAGAAGATACATGCATGCCCTAATGACTGCATCCTCTACCGCGGTGCATACAACGATCTGAACGCATGCCCGGTATGCGGTGCATTGCGGTATAAGATCAGACGAGATGACCCTGGTGATGTTGATGGCGAGCCCGCCAGGAAGAGGGTTCCTGCGAAGGTGATGTGGTATGCTCCTATAATACCACGGTTGAAACGTTTGTTTAGAAACAGAGAGCATGCCAAGTTGATGCGATGGCACAGTGAGGACCGTAAGAAAGACGGGAAGTTGAGAGCACCCGCTGACGGGTCGCAATGGAGAAAAATCGAGAGAAAGTACTGGGAGGATTTTGCAAAGGACGCAAGGAACGTATGGTTTGCTCTAAGCGCGGATGGCATTAATCCTTTCGGGGAGCAAAGCAGCAATCACAGCACCTGGCCCGTGACTCTATGTATGTATAACCTTCCTCCTTGGATGTGCATGAAGCGGAAGTTCATTATGATGCCAGTTCTCATCCAAGGCCCTAAGCAACCCGGCAACGACATTGATGTGTACCTAAGGCCATTAGTTGAAGAACTTTTACAGCTGTGGAATGGAAACGGTGTACGTGCGTTGGATGAGCACAAACAGGAGGAATTTGACCTAAAGGCGTTGCTGTTCGTGACCATCAACGATTGGCCCGCTCTCAGTAACCTTTCAGGACAGACAAACAAAGGATACCACGCATGCACGCACTGTTTAGATGACACTGAAAGTATATACCTGGACAAGTGCAGGAAGAATGTGTACCTGGGCCATCGTCGATTTCTTCCGACCAACCATCAATGTCGAAAGAAAGGCAAGCATTTCAAAGGCGAGGCAGATCACCGGAAGAAGCCCGCCATGCGTACCGGTGATCGCGTACTTGCTATGGTCAATGATTTACACGTAATCTTCGGAAAGGGCCCCGGCGCACTAGCTGTTCCGAATGACGATGAGGGACACGCACCCATGTGGAAGAAGAAATCTATATTTTGGGACCTACCCTACTGGAAAGACCTAGAGGTCCGCTCTTCAATCGACGTGATGCACGTGACGAAGAACCTTTGCGTGAACCTGCTAGGCTTCTTGGGCGTGTATGGAAAGACAAAAGATACAGCTGAGGCACGGGAGGACCTGCAACGTTTGCACGAAAAAGACGGCATCCCACCGAAGCAGTATGAAGGTCCTGCCAGCTATGCTCTTACGAAAGAAGAGAAAGAAATCTTCTTTGAATGCCTTCTCAGTATGAAGGTCCCGACTGGCTTCTCGTCGAATATAAAGGGAATAATAAATATGGCAGAGAAAAAGTTCCAGAACCTAAAGTCTCATGACTGCCATGTGATTATGACGCAACTGCTTCCGGTTGCATTGAGGGGGCTTCTACCGGAAAACGTCCGATTAGCCATTGTGAAACTATGTGCATTCCTCAATGCAATCTCTCGGAAGGTGATCGATCCAGAAATCGTACCAAGGCTAAGGAGTGATGTGGCGCAATGTCTTGTCAGTTTCGAGCTTGTGTTCCCACCATCCTTCTTCAATATCATGACACACGTCCTAGTTCATCTAGTCGACGAGATTGTCATTCTGGGGCCCGTATTTCTACACAATATGTTCCCCTTTGAGAGGTTCATGGGAGTCCTCAAGAAATATGTCTGTAACCGCGCAAGGCCAGAAGGAAGCATCTCCATGGGCCATCAAACAGAGGATGTCATCGGGTTTTGTGTTGACTTCATTCCTGGCCTTAATAAGATAGGTCTCCCTAAATCGCGGTACGAGGGGAGACTGACTGGAAAAGGCACGCTTGGAAGGGACTCAATAATATGCAGGGACGGTTATTCTTGGTCTCAAGCACACTACACAGTTCTACATAACTCTACATTGGTGACCCCGTATGTCGATGAACACAAGAACAGTCTGCGCTCCAAACACCCGGAGCAGTGCGACGACTGGATTACACGTGAACACATCAGGACTTTCAGCAGTTGGTTGGAAACACGTCTCAGAGGTGACAACACTGTTTGAGATGAGTTGTACTTGTTGTCCAGGGGACCATCTTCGACTGTATTGATTTACAAAGGATACGAGATAAATGGGAATACATTTTACACGATTGTCCAAGATCAAAAGAGCACCAACCAAAACAGCGGTGTCCGCTTTGATGCAACAACCGAGAGGGGAAAGGACACATATTATGGTTACATAGTGGACATATGGGAACTTGACTACGGACATGATTTTAAGGTCCCTTTGTTTAAGTGTAAATGGGTCAATCTGTCAGGAGGCGGGGTACAGGTAGACCCACAGTACGGAATGACAACAGTGAATCTGAAAAATCTTGGATACACTGACGAACCGTTCGTCCTAGCCAATGATGTGGCACAGGTTATCTATGTGAAGGACATGTCTACCAGACCGAGAAAAAGAAAAGATAAGGAAGCGAATACATCATACGATGAGCCAAAGCGCCACATAGTTCTTTCAGGAAAAAGGGACATCCTGGGAGTGGAGGGCAAGACAGACATGTCTGAAGATTATTGAAAGTTTCATGAAATTCCTTCCTTCAAAGTCAAGGCTGACCCAAGCATCCTGATAAACGATGAAGATTATCCATGGTTACGGCGCAATAAGCAAATGACACAAGCGAAGAAAAAGTGAAGAGTTATTTCCGCAACTATTATGATGATACCATGCCAACTTTGTAACAAACGAGTATGATACCATTGTCCGTTTGTACTATTCAAATTTCAATACTACTTGCACTAACAAAACAAAACAAAACAAAACAAACTTGAAAAATAAATAGCAACAATAAGTATTTTGTTGTAAGTATAAACAAAATAAAATAAATAAAGCAACAAAGAAAATAAATAAAGAAAGTAAAATAAATAAAGCAACTCTAAATACAGCAAAAAACAACTTAGAAATAAACAAATAAAATAAAATAAATAAAGCAACTCTAAATACAGCAAAAAACAACTTAGAAATAAATAGCAACAATAAGTATTTTGTTGTAATTAAGTATAAACAAAATAAAATAAATAAAGCAACAAAGAAAATAAATAAAGGAAGTAAAATAAATAAAGCAACTCTAAATACAGCAAAAAACAACTTAGAAATAAACAAAGAAAATAAAATAAATAAAGCAACTCTAAATACAGCAAAAAACAACTTAGAAATAAATAAAGCAAAAAAGGAAAAAAAAATTGGGCGCTGCCCAGTGAGCCTGCAAGGCCTATAGCACAGGATCCACCTGTAATATAAGGCCCAGCAAGCTCACAGGGCAGCGCGCAGAGTTAGGCACAGAAGCCTGCATTTGAGAGGAGCTCGAGATGGAGGGAGCAGCAGCCCTTATAAACCACTCTCGAGCTCCCTCAGCTAGCGAGGTGGGACTAAACATCCCACCGCACCCGCGCCAGCACAGGGCCTTTGGTCCCGGTTGGTGGCACCAACCGGGACTAAAGGGTGGCATTAGTCCCGGTTGGTGGCTGAAACCGGGACTAATGCACCCCTTTAGCCCCGGTTGCTGCCACCAACCGGGACTAAAGGCCCCACCTTCCCGCCCTTTGGGCTGCTGAAAAGGGACCTTTAGTCCCGGTTGGTGGCAGCAACCGGGACTAAAGGGGGGCATTAGTCCCGGTTTCAGCCACAAACCGGGACTAATGCCCCTCCTATATAACCAGGACTTGCGAAATTTTCGTCAGTTTCCTTCTTCTCCCCGCCCCGACGCCTCCCTCGATCTGCTCCGTCCCCGTCGCCGTCGCCGTCGCCCCCGTCGCCCCGTCGCCGTCGCCCCCGACGCCGCCTCGTCGCTCCGCCCCGCGCCGTCGCCGCGCCCCGCGCCGTCGCCCCGCCCCGCGCCGTCGCCGCGCCCCGGCCGGCCCGTCGCCCCGCGCCGCCGCGCGCCCCGCCCCGCCGCCGTCGCGCCGCCACGCCCCGACGCCGCCTCGTCGCCGCCCCGCCCCGCCGCCGTCGCGCCGCCCAGCCCTGCCGATGTGAGGGCCGGCTCCCTTTTTTTTTATATGTTTAATATTGCTGTATATATATATATATATATAGTTGCTGTGTATATATATGTATATATGTGTATATTTTTTTTATGTTTATATAAATTGCAGTATATATAGTTGCTGTATATATAGTTGCTGTATTTATATGTATGTGTATATCTTTTTTTTTCTTAGGAATTTGCTAAATATATATGTTAAATATATATTTATGTGTATATAAATATATTTTTTCTTAGGAAGTTGCTGTATATATGTGATGTGTGTATATGTGATGTATATATATGTGTATGTGGCTAGCTATATAGTTTTTTGTTTATATATGCTAAATATATATAGAAAGTTTTATATATATATATATGCAAAAGTTACAAATTTAGAAAAAGAAGGATAGGAAAGAAGAAAATAAGAAAGAGGAAAGAAAGAAGAAGAGGAGAGGAAGAAGAGGAGAAATAAATAAGAAGAAGAAAAAAAAGAAAAAGAAGGATAGGAAAGAAGAAAATAAGAAAGAGGAAAGAAAGAAGAAGAAGGAGAGGAAGAAAGAGGAGAAATAAATAAGAAGAAGAAAAAAAAGAAAAAAAGAGGAGAAGAAGAAAGGAATAGAGGAGAAGAAGAGAAATTTTCTCTTCTTCTCCTCTATTCCTTTCTTCTTCTCCTTTTTTTTTCTTTTTTTTTCTTCGATCTTCTCCTCTAGCGGTTCCTTTTTTTTTCTTCTTCCTCTTTTTTTATCGGATATGTATACACCCTCTCCCCGATAACTTCGACATTAGGGGGGGGGCGGGGTCGAGGGTCGTCGAGGGACCGAGGCCGAAGGTCGAGGGGTCGAGGGTCGTCGAGGGACCGATCGAGAGGCCGAAGGGCGAGGGGTCGAGAGGTTGCCTAGCAGTCGGGGGTCTAGGGTTGTGGATCACCGAGCAGTCGGGGGTCAAAGTATTGAAGAATTCCATGACTTCATCATTAGCCAGAAGTAACCGGGGCATTTTGGTACAAAGTTATGCAAAGATATTTTGAAACGGAGTTCCTGATAGAATAATCCGTCTTTTGTTACGAATTATCCTATCGGGGACTCCGTTCCAAAATAACTTTGCCGAGCAGTCGGGGGTCGAGGGGTCGAGAGAGGTTGCCTAGCTAGTGTCAAAGTATTGAAAAATTCCATGACTTCATCATTTGCCAGAAGTAACCGAGGCATGTTGGTACGAAGTTATGGAAAGATGTTCTGGAACGGAGTTCCTGATAGGATAATCCGTCTTTTGTTACGGATTATCTTATCTGTGACTTCGTTCCAAAACAACTTTGGAGAGCTTCGTACCATCATGCTACTGTTACTTTCGCCTAATGATGAAGTATTGGTTCTGTTGAATCCTTTGACACTAGCTAGACAAAATGTGACATGAGGGGGTCTAGGGTTTGTGGATCGCCGAGCAGTCGGGGGTCGAGGGGTCGAGAGAGGTTGCCTAGCTAGTGTCAAAGTATTGAAAAATTCCATGACTTCATCATTTGCCAGAAGTAACCGGGGCATGTTGGTACGAAGTTATGCAAAGATGTTTTGGAACGGAGTTCCTGATAGGATAATCCGTCTTTTGTTACGGATTATCTTATCTGGGACTTCGTTCCAAAACAACTTTGGAGAGCTTCGTACCATCATGCTACTGTTACTTTCGCCTAATGATGAAGTATTGGTTCTGTTGAATCCTTTGACACTATAGCTAGACAAAATGTGACATGAGGGGGTCTAGGGTTTGTGGATCGCCGAGCAGTCGGGGGTCGAGGGGTCGAGAGAGGTTGCCTAGCTAGTGTCAAAGTATTGAAAAATTCCATGACTTCATCATTTGCCAGAAGTAACCGGGGCATGTTGGTACGAAGTTATGCAAAGATGTTTTGGAACGGAGTTCCTGATAGGTTAATCCGTCTTTTGTTACGGATTATCTTATCTGGGACTCCGTTCCAAAACAACTTTGGAGAGCTTCGTACCATCATTCTACTGTTACTTTTGCCTAATGATGAAGTATTGGTTTTGTTGAATCCTTTGACACTAGCTAGACAAAATGTGACATGATGGGGTCTAGGGTTTGTGGATCGCCGAGCAGTCGGGGGTCGAGGGGTCGAGAGAGGTTGCCTAGCTAGTGTCAAAGTATTGAAAAATTCCATGACTTCATCATTTGCCAGAAGTAACCGGGGCATGTTGGTACGAAGTTATGCAAAGATGTTTTGGAACGGAGTTCCTGATAGGTTAATCCGTCTTTTGTTACGGATTATCTTATCTGGGACTCCGTTCCAAAACAACTTTGGAGAGCTTCGTACCATCATTCTACTGTTACTTTTGCCTAATGATGAAGTATTGGTTTTGTTGAATCCTTTGACACTAGCTAGACAAAATGTGACATGAGGGGGTCTAGGGTTTGTGGATCGCCGAGCAGTCGAGGGTTGAAGCTAGTTCTACGTTTGCCATTAATATATCCATCTGTCATGTTTGAATAATAATTGGCATGTTGTAAATATTTGTAGAAACAATGGACGACAACACCCGAGACCTAGCACAAGAAGCGATGTTGATGCACATAATCGCAGACGGACAAAATGCCGTCAGGTCGTTTCTCAACGACACCGATGAGCAGGTCGAACAAGAGCTGCGGCTGGAAGATCTAGGCTATGATATTGATGAATTCGGTGACCCACCAATGCACATGGAAGAAGTAGACCGTGAGGACGGCTCCGGTGACCCAATGCCGGTGCAAGAAGGAGACCGTGATGCTGGCTCCGGTGACCGAACCGAGTCCGGCCAGGAGGTATATATGTTAGTTAAGCATGTGCTGACTAGTCAATTGATTCATTCATTAACTCTCGTCTTTGTTCCTTTTCTAGCCCTCCGGATCGAGCAAATCTTCGGTAAAGAGACGAGGAGCGAAGAAAAAGTTGAGGCCGGATGAAAAGTTTGAGATCTTAGAAATCTCGCGCTCCGGCGAGCCGGCTGCACCCATCCGCACAAAGAACGCATTTGTTAATCAGTGCGGGGTTCTGGTTAGGGACAAGATCCCGATCAGCATCCATCAATGGTTAAAGCCGGCTTCAAACGACACTCAGGTGACTTATGTCACTGATATGCAGAAAGAAGATCTTTGGAATGAGCTGAAGACAAACTTCGTCCTACCGCGAGAGGTTGATCCGGCGAAGCCAGTTATAGAGGACTTAATCAAGTCTGCTGCACTTCAGAAGATGGCAGACCAATTCAGGGCATGGAAGAAAAAACTGAATACGTTTGTCAGAGAGAAAACGACTCCAGAATTCGTGGGCATATATGAGAAGATCAAAGATGACTGGCCCGCATTTGTGGCCCATAAGAAGTCGGAAAAGAGTCGGAAGATGTCGGAGACAAACCGGATAAATGCTGCAAAGAAGATGCATCACCATCGCACGGGGTCGGGCGGCTACCTCGTAGCCCGGCCTAAGTGGGCCAGGGCTGAGAATGATCTGCTTCAGAAAGGGATCGAACCAGAGACAATGCACTGGCCAGAACGTGGCCGGACTTGGTTCTTCGGGGCTGGCGGATCCTTGGACCCTGTAACAGGGTGGTGCATTTGGACGGACAAGCAATTGGAAACACCACTCAGGAAGATGCGGCAGTATATCAAAGCAGCGCATGCAGGGACGTTCATCCCCGACAGAGAGAACGACGAGCTGACAATGGCCCTCGGGAATCCTGAGCACCCTGGACGGACACGAGGCACGCCAGGCTCCCTTCCGTGGCGTGCTGGGTTTCCGGACGCAGGAGGCTACAAATGCCACGACAGGAGGAAGAAAATGGAGATGACCGAAATCCAGGCGCTGCGGGCCAGAATACAAGCGATAGAGGAACGGGAAGCAGATCGGGAAAGAATTGCCGAAGCTTCCCCCGAAGCTACCCCGCCATCTCAGCGGAGAAGCAGCGTGGCTTCCACCGAGCTGCCTCAGCCAGAGCTTGCCTTGACGGCTACTGCCAGGAATCATGTGGATGCTATCACGGAGGCACAAAATTGCCACCTTATGGCACAGTGGATGAATCTGAAGGTCAAGGCGGCTGCTGGCTCTGTTTATCCTTCTGGACCAGACGACACTTTTCACTGCCGGCCGATTCCAGAAGGATATGCTAGGGTGATGGTCGACGAAATAACGGAGGGATTTGAGGAGCTCCAGCTTGACCACCCTACCGGTGAAGGGGAGACTCGGCTGGGTTCTTCACTGAAGACTCCATGCCTATGGCGGAAGGACCTAATCAACATTCTGAACTGGACGCCTCCGCCTCCTCCTCCTCCTGCGACGAGTCAGGGCACTCCGCCTCCTCCACCGCCTCCTCCTCCGGCGAGTGACCATCAGGGCACTCCGGCTCCTTCTCCGGCGAGTGACCATCAGGGCACTCCGGCTCCTTCTCCGGCGCGTGGCGGCACACCGCCTCCTTCGCCGCCGACGCGTGGCGGCACTCCGCCTCCTTCGCCGCCGGCGCGCCCGAGCAGACAGCCAGCTCCTCCTTCGCCTAATCAGCAAGGGCGGAAGAGACCTGCCGCCGCTCCGGCTGCTCCTGCTCCGGCGCCTAAGCAAGTAAAAAAGACAGCCGCTTCGTCTGGTCCGGCGACGTCTACCAGTACAGCCAGAGGCGGGAGGCGATGCAGATTCGGTCCTTCTCTCACGCCTCTAGAGAAGTTGCCGTACGAGAGGTCCGACGAGGAAAACACGAAGATCGCTGAAGGCGAAGTGAAGGACTTTTTTGAAGGGTTGAAAGCACAGAGACATCCACCTCCAGAGGAGAAGATAGATGCGGTGAAAGCAAAGCGCACACTTGCTGCCCTGAAGCAACCAGCGAAAAGTAAGCCGAAGGGCAACTATGACCGCATTATTCAAAAGACATTTCAAGATGCCAAGCGGTCCGGAAGTACAAAAAGTGATCAGAGGTTATCAGAAGGGCGAGCTGGGAAACAAATTGCCTAGCTCGGCGAACAAGCGAACCAATCGTGCCCCCCGCTCAAGGTGTCTAGCGACATGGTCGCTAATGATCCGAGGATGGTGCCCGGTTATACCAATCTTGCAGATTACGCGTCCGACGATGTACACTATGATTTCATGGACGTGCAGATAGAAAGATACGAGTACAAAAAGCCTCTCGTAAAAAATGAAAGATCTCTATCAACGAATATGCGAAGATTGCATGATTGGTACATGAAAATCTGCAGAGAGTCTGGGGGGAGGAATAACTTGTATTTGAGAGTTAAACCTGAGCATGACCTCGTTGGAATTGACCTGTTGCCTGTTCCATTTGAGGAGTTCTATCAATTTTTCAATCAATTGGCCCTCGATAAAACAACGATCACCTGCTACTGTCTGTAAGTAGTACTACTTCTGTCATTAAGTCTCTCTATATAGCTGATCTTCATTGCATGTATTTATAATTATCCTCACTATATTATGCAGATTGAAGATCGTCGAATTGAAGAAAAGACAAGTAGGTGATATTGGGTTTATTAACACATACCTCATAGATGCAACCGAGGTTAAATTGCGTCCCGGCGATACCGAGACCAACTTGCTACGATCGTTGGTGGTAAATGAAAACAAAGATATAATACTCTTTCCTTACAACTTCAAGTGAGTGTTAATGTCTTGTACATATTTGGTTTCCCTTATATATATCAGTCAAGTTTATAGTGATGTAATGATCTCATGCATTCGTGCGCAGCTTCCACTATATTCTCTTAGAGATTAAGCTTGAGAAGGGAATAGTAACTGTCTTCGACTCTAAACGTAAAGATCCCGAGGAGTATGCGGACATGACTCAAATGCTAGCCAGGTAAGTTAAATCGATCAATATTATCCACCATGCATATATATCAGCAACTTCATTTCTGATATCAACTAATTGTTTCCTTTGTCTGGCAGGGCTTGGAAAACATTCAGCAAAAAAGCTCCGGGACTGCCGAAGAAGCTACAATTTAGATACCCGAAAGTAAGTACTATATAGTAGCATGTTCCGCGCGTGCATCTCCTATATCTTGATTCAAGCGCTAGCTAGTTTCATCAATACCAATTTGGCATTCTTGCTTATCAGTTTGATTGAGCTCTATTTCTTGTAAAGTGGTTGTGGCAGGAACCCGGGAATGATTATTGTGGATACTACATTTGCGAGTCCATCCGCCACACGACCTGTGAGCGGGGCTACACTGATGAACAATTTGAAGTGCGTAAACAATCAATAATATTCACAAATTTATAGCATCATTTCATGTATTGACCCCCTACTTCAAATTAGATGTTTCGGATGCGGGATGAACTCCTAACACCAGATCGTCTGCGAGCAATTCAAGAGGAATTGGCGGCATTCTTCCTTGAACACGTGATCGCTGAAGACGGAGAATACTATGTGGACCCTGCATCCATGTGTTAGGAGATTATTTTTGTAAGAGATAATTATTGTATATATGTGCCCGGTAGTGTCGGATCGATAGATATACGAGAACTTGTTGTTCGACCAATCTCTCGGAGAAGGAGAGGTGGTCGATATTATTACTTCTCTCTGTATGCATATATATATATATGTTGATTATATATACGAGATCTTCTGTTCCTTCGTTTGCTTAGTATAGCTAGCAGCTAGCTAGCTAGCTAGCGTGACTCTAGTCCATATATATACGTATGTGTAGTATGTAGCGTCGACCAAAAGCACGGACATAAGAGAGAACACTTCTCTCTATTAATTAGCTAGCTAACACAATATATCAAACACCTAAATTAACCCCCAAAACCTAAAACCCCCCTCCCCTTTCAAAAAAAAAACAAAAACCACAGCTACAGAAATGCTGACACGTGCATGCCTTTTGGTCCCGGTTGGTACCACCAACCGGGACTAAAGCCCCTCCTGCCTGGACTCGGTGCACAGGCCACGTGGACACCCTTTTGCCCCGGTTCTGGATTGAACCGGGACTAAAGGGTCAGAGCATTAGTACCGACCCTGTTGCCCCGGTTCCAGAACCGGGGCTAAAAGGCCAAATGAACCGGGGCTAAATCCCCTTTATCTACTAGTGAGTTCATTTTCGTGGAGCGAGGGATTCCCAGCTCCACGTTTTTCTGAATCTGGAGTTCGAGTTTTTTACGCCTGTAATGCCACCGCCAAGAAAACGCTTCGACCAGATCCTCCTCGCTAGATCCCGCACGCACCCGCTCGCCCACTTCTCCCCTCTTCCTCGTCTTCTCCTCTCAAACCCTAACAGCGCCGCTCCCGCCACCACGCCCTGCTGCCCCCGTCACCGACCGGAACCCGTCCTCCGCTTACAGATCCGACCATCTCAGGCTGATTCCCGCCGGATCCCATCCTCGGCGCCGCTGGTCGTGCTGGGTAGAAGGAGCTGCGACCCCATACCTCGGAGGAGCTAGCCCTGACGCCATTGACCTGTGTGAAGTTCGGCCCAGTATGGGCTCCTTCCAGCCGGCCCAAGGTGGCAAGAAGAAGGCCTTCAGCGTTCCAGCTGGGCTACCGACTCAACCAGGCGCAGGAAGAAGCCGCCTCGCTCCAGAACGGTTTTTAGCTCGCCACCAGAAGTAAGAAGTCACCTTAGAAGCTAGATATGAGAAGTTTTGGAGAAGCTGGGGAGTTTTAGAACAGGCCCTAAGTCCCTATAAGTCCCTCCTTGAGAGTCTTATTTCATAAGTCCCAAATGCCCACTTTAAGTCCCTATAAGTCCTTCCTGTTTGATTTAGATGGGACTTATAGGGACTTTTTTAAGTCCCTAAACCAATAAGTCCCTAGAAACAAACACCCTCTAAATATATGGAGGAGAATTAAAGTTCTATTTTTTGTGGTAGCATCAAATTTGCACAAGTACAAACCATGTAGTTTATCAAGAACTTCAATTCCTTGATTTTCTATGTATGCTTCATTTTCATCCAAGATAAATGAGTACACCGGATGGACAAGCCTCATAGCATTCAGAACTGCCATATCCGAGTTCAAGTTTTTCCACCCTACTTTTATATTCAAGATTTGAAACCCTTGCCCTCATTATTTTGCAGCCAATTGAGTGGCTTCATTTGGGATCACAATTAAAATCTAATTTCATAAATAACCAAATTTAGCAATTTCGATCCTGCAACTCGTGTCTAGGCAGGACATTGGCCACGTCCCAGAGCACCCCCCCCCCTCCCCTCCCCGGGGCGGACTCCGGGCTCCCTGGGTGGATCATACTTCAAACACGGCAACATTTTGCTTTGAAATTTTTGATAAGTATTACTACTTCGTCCCATAATGTAAGACATTTTTTAACACTAGTGTAATGTCATTATGAGACGGAGGGAGTATATTTTAGTAAGGTCATGTGTCCAACTGTCCATGTGCATGTATGGCGATTTCGTTATGGCCGATATCCAGTGCTGGTTCATTGCTGTGTACATAGAGTCATAAATATCTTCCAAAGAAGACAATAAATCATGAGCTGTCCATGGCTATATGCAGTATGCAACACCACAATGCCAACACAATTGCTTTCCGCAATTATCATGGCTATATACGCTACTATTTTCATACATAAAATAATAAATGACTTTCAAAGAAAACAATAAATCGTGAGGTGTCCTAGACTGTATCCAGTATGCAAATCTCGTTAAAGGAACACGGTTAATTTTCCAGCTTTCAGCGGGCCTCCCGTGTTTGAAACCTGCCTATTAGCGCACGCGCTTTGCATGCATGGCGTTTACAGCACCTAAATCACGCGCTGGCCTAATGACAAACATAAATACTCCACGCGCTTTGGTTAAATTGACGACCTAGGGGTACGCGCACACCTTATAAACCGAGAGAGGGGGAGTATTATCTCCATGCATCCGTGCACTGCTCTATATATAGAGAGATTCCTGAAGAGTGAAGACCCAGTGTGGCAAAAGAAAAACATCTCT
Source organism: Secale cereale (assembly GCA_902687465.1). Lineage (NCBI taxonomy): Eukaryota > Viridiplantae > Streptophyta > Magnoliopsida > Poales > Poaceae > Secale > Secale cereale. The sequence continues at coordinate 704,452,140 of LR738709.1, read as the reverse complement.
CCAGAGTAGGAAATAGCAGTGCTCCCTCTACCTCTCGCGTTACTTGTGGTAGCAAACAACAACCGCGCGACACCATGGCGATGGGTCACCTCCGTGGCTTGCTGGTTTTCGTCGTCGTGCAGGTCTGCCTGTTCCTGATGATGGTCGCATCGGCGAGGGTTAAGGGCAGGCCTATAGGCCTGGACGGGATTCCCCAGTGCTGCCTCTACCACCCCGAGTGCTGCCAGCGCCTGACGGCGGAAGCCCGGCTCCCCGCCGCCGTTCTTCCCTGACGGCCTCGCCTGTGGCGGCCTGTGGGGTCGCTCTCCTCCCTTGAACCGTGTCCGTGAAGTGAGCACAAATTCTACTGGATCTGCATACGTCGAGATGATTCTGCGGCTTCTCATGTATCTAAATACGTTTCAGAAATTTTTCTGCTGATTCCAATCATGTTGTGATGTGAAACCTTGGGTAATAAACTGGGAGGAGATTGCTGTCAGTTCTGAGTTGTTTTGTAAATTTGTTTTCATTCTCATTGTTATAAGGGCATCAATCTATATCATCTATGGATCAAACAAGCAGCTAGAAACACCACCCTGGACGTGTTTCTCCTCTGGGTACTGTTGGCCCATGGTGCACTGCCCACTGCTGTTTCTCCTCGTTCATGGATGGCAAGCCACGTTCCTACACTTACCTTCAAAATATTACATCTGTCCCAAATTACTTCTTAACATGTCTAGATACATCCGCATGTAGACAGATCAAGGCCAACTCTAACCAATCTCCTATAACCTGTAAGAGGAGTAAAAGATCGGTTTTACTCCTTAACCGGGACCTCCTAAAACAGTTAGAGGAGTAAAAAAAAATCATACACCACTTATCCCGTGCCTATATTTACTCCATCGTTAGGCGGCGGAGTAAAATTCCACTCTCTTCTCTCCACCGCTCCGCCTCTTCTCCTCCCCCATCCCCGTCGCCGGCGACCCCTCCCCCCTCGACGTTCCCCGCCGCCCCCTCCTCCCAATGGCCGGATCCCGTGGCCGGCGGTCCGTGCCACCGATCCGCAGATGAGAGCCACACGTCTTCAAGCGGTGCCTCCTCATGCGGCCACCACAGCGACGTCGCGGCCTCGTCGGGACACCTCGCCGGCTTCCCCAAACTTCCCACGCCGCAACAGCCGCAGAGGAAGTACCTCGTGTCCGGCAGCAGGGGTGGGGGATGTGAGTGGCAGAAAATCAAGGACCACGACACTCACAAGCGCCATTGGCTCGGATACTTTCACACGCGTGAACTCGCTGCCCTCGAGTATGACCGGTGGCAGGTCCAGCTAGCGGCTCCGTGGCATGCCTGAACTTCCCGTGGGGGACGACGCATGTCAAGCTCGATTCGCTCACGGCGGGGGTGGTAAGTGTGGCCGTGGCTAGGGGAGGCGGGATGTGAGGAAACGCATCACGGCGAAGGCCGCCGACGAGGTATACATAGCGGACCTCCGCCGCCAGTACCCCGAGCTTGTGGAGGCGGAGCGGAAGATCTTCGCGTAGCGCGCAGGTCATCGTCTGCTCCTCTCCGACGACTAGGAGCACGACAGCAACGAGGCGGCAACGACAAGGAGAACTTCGACGTGGGAGAATGGCAGTCTTGCATGTGACTGCGGCAACGACAAGGAGGACTTCGACGTGGAAGAATGGCGGTCTTGGCACTGGGCCGGAGGTGTCGTGGGCCGATTGGCTCGCCCTCTACAAGGGTGGTGATTATCTTTTGTTTAGTTTAAATTATGTTTAGTTTCAAGTTCACGTTCATGTTTAGGTTTAAAAACTATGTTGAAATTTCGGTTGAATTTCGGTGTTGAATTTCGGTTGCTAAATCGAATCTATGTTGAAATTTAGTTTTTGCTATGTTAAACTTAGGAGTTTGGCTAGGTCCGACAAAAACTTAGTGGAGTAAAAAAATCCTCCACTAAGTTTTACTTCGCCGATTTGCACCTCTATTTTTAGGGGATAAGTTAGAGTTGGCCAATGGCCTAAGAGAAGTAATTCAGGCCGGCACAGGAGGCCGTTACCAACCTGACAGGGAGGAGCTCAAATGACCAAACTGTAAAGTGAATCCGTTTTCGCCGTCACGCCGAGAAACCCGCGTGGACTTGGATTTGGCGGTATGAATCCAATGCTGTTAACTCAGATCTTTGTATGCTGTAGTGAATTTTATAGGAGTCAATCCTCGTCTTTTACGTGTTGTTTGGTTTTGAAAATTTCTCAAGACTGGAATTCGGCTTTGAAGGGAGGAGGTCTTGCGTATGGATCTGAAAATTTGTCGAAACTGGAGAGTGATCTACAAGGGAAAAGAATGTGGGATGATGAACAGGTTTATTCAACATCTGATGAGAGAATGTAAAACCCTGACGGGGCACCTACATGGTTTGGATCGGCTGGAGCTGGAGGACTTTCAGCTATGTATAACAATCGTGCTCTCTGAACCTGTGAAGTGAGGAGCCTGATGCGAGCTGATGTAATATTTGCTTGACTCCTAGTCCTAGAGGACTTTACTTTTTTCCTTTCTTCATCTTTAGTTTGTAGCTTATCAGCCTGGGGTTCTTTTGACCCTGGTTATGATGGTGCTTTGGTTTAGTACTTGTATTAGGGCTATCTGAAGTTCTGAACATGGTTGTGTTTCTTTTGAAATGGAACCGAGGAGATGATCCCTGATGATGTAGAAAAAGGGAAACAACGAGTAAGAACAGCACCTACATAGCTTGCGAATTGTGCCTGTTTTCACCAAGGGATCCCTTTCACCAAAGGCATGCTTCGTCGACGATGACTCGGCACAGCTTACTCAATGACTGGGCGTTCTTAGACTGAATAAGCGAGAGAGTTTGGCTGGGCGTTCCACGGCTCCACCAATAAGCGAGAGAGGACACATAGCATTTCCTTCTAATCTGTAATCTCTGTTTGGTGATAATTATAGGAGAGCAGCTAAAAAAAGAATTATACCAAAGAAGATACATTGAATATTATTCCCTCTGTCCTAAAATAAATGTCTTAACCTTAGTAAAATTTTATACTAAAGTTAGTACTCCCTCCGTTCCAAATTACTCGTCGTGGTTTTAGTTCAAAACTAAAACCACGACGAGTAATTTGGAACGGAGGAAGTACAAAGTTGAGACACTTATTTTAGGACGGAGAGAGTAGTACTGTAACAGTGTCCTCTATTTGGTTGAGAAGTGATAGATAGGGTCCCAAGAGTTCGGGTAGGCCAAGGGATCCATGATTGGAATGTTTGGAAGGGTAACAGCACCATAATCCCAAGAGTTGAAAGCTTCAGTCTATTCTGCAATCTCCCATGATTCCCCAGCATCCACATCTGCCACAGTGGAACTATGCTCATGCAACAACGAACGCTACTCAAACGTTCAGGCCAATTGCCTGTCCGTAATACTCCTACGACACAAACAAATCTGTTATCAGCAATACATAGTACATTGTAAATAAAATATCCTGCCCGTACCTACCATACGGCTATACGTTGTGCCAGTTCAGTAAGATTGCGTTGAATTGAAGTCTTGAAAATGCTCCTGAACAGAGAAGTACTCCCTAGCTTGAAAAGTGTTCTTATATCACGGGACGACGGAGACAGGGAGTATCAGGCAAGAAAAGTAAATAAATCTCATTCGATAAATTATCTTCGTGCGCGATCGTTGAAAACTAAGGAAATCACTAAAATCCATAGAGCGGACTGATAAAATAAATCTGAATCAAATTATCACACATCCTTAACTCGCTCAATCGTCACATCCGACGATAGCAAAGAACATAAAAAAAACATGGGTACCATCGCATGTTGCATATTTATTCATCGGCATACATGATTCCCTATGACAACTTCCTACTGCAGGTGACAGACCTGAAAATGGAATGGAGCACCGCCTTGCCCGTCTTCCTCGCCGCCACCCTACGCCTGGATCCGTTCTTCGCCTTCGCCGGCGCCGATGTCCTACTCCCGCTCCTACCAATTGCCGCTGGTTCCTGTGCACGCGGCGACGACATGAGGTGGTTGTCGAGGACGCGGTACACGAAGGCGAGCTCAACGGAGTCGTACAACTGGCTCCCGCAGTCCCACCCACGACGGAACGCCGCCCCAACCTCCTCCTCCCCCTTCTGTTCCCTCCGCTCTCCTTCCATCCCTGTTAACCCACCACCACTCACCGAGGAACCTCCTAATACCTTGTTATAACACCGTCACCCATCGCCGAGCGAATCTGGCTTGATCGAGAATGTATGAGTTTTAACTTGTTTCCAATTTTTTGTCAATGCACTAGCTGTTGAACGCAAGTAAATTTATTATGACAGATCCCGCATGGGAGGCGACAGCTCAACGCGTCAGGATTTTTTGGTGGGTGACAGATAGAAACGTGTTTTTATCTTCTCATTATGGTAAGTAACAAAGGGTTGATCCCCTGTATTCTTCCACATTAATCCCCGGATTGTTTTTAGATGCCCGAATTTAGTTATGAACATGTCAACATCGTCCGCCTTGTCCATGCACATTCATGTATTCGTGCTTCCACAGCTGAGAAGAGCTAAAATGCTGGATGGGAAGTATCACCTAAACAAAGGCTCGCACGATCTGGAAACGCATATCCTCTGAGGTCCGAAATCCACCACTAGCTCTACGCGTGGAGGACAACACCCTTTGAACTGGGACAGGGGCATTTTTTTCTTTTGTGATAATCAACTTGGAAGTGTCTTTAATCTTGTGGATTTTCAGGGCGTAATGTCTCTGGATATGTTGGCCTTGACAACTCAATGAAATGTGGGTTTATGGGCCATACAAATAGCCAACTCTTTCTCGAGTGTCATCGTCCCGAGTACAATATTATGCAGCAAAACAAGGCGATACCCCCTATCTATGTGGCCCGTCCGAGCACATTTCGTTTCATGTATTTCTCTCCGAATTTGAGAAGGTTCTAAAGGTTCTTCGTCTACTTTATCTTTGTGTTTTCCCTGTCAGTTTTGCCAGTTGCCTTTTATTTTTCTATTTTCTGTTTTCCCTAATATTTTTTTATTTTTTCCCTTTTCCAATTCCCAACAATTTTTAAAATTCAGAAAAATGTCAATTCACAAACATTTTGTAAATTAGGAATACCTTAAGTTCATGAATGTTTCGGAATTTAGGAACATTTCTTAAATTTTTCTTCATGAATCTTTTTAAAACAAATAGTGAATATTTTTAAAATTTGGATTATTCTTTAAATTTTCTATCATTTTTACAAATTTGAAAATCAATATCACGAACATTTTATAATATTGGCAAAACTTTTAAGATGTACTATGTTTTAAAATTTTAAAATATTTTTTAATTCAGGAACACTTTCTTAAATTCTTGAACAATTTAAAATAGCCGAGCTGAGCCAAGAGTTTATCTTTTCTAAACTTGCGGACCTATACCCTTTTTAACTTACTGAAATCTCCGACATCCAAACTATCGGCAACCACATTGCCAGTTCGCCCACACCCGAGGATCTGGTTGTCTAGCTCATATGAATCACCCAAAGCATCAGGACGATTTTGGCCCATATTCAGATCCATTTGTAACAACAAGGAACTCATTTTGGGGCACAAATTTGGGTTGGATGAATTAATCGTATACATCAGGCCCGCTCTAAATGTAAATAGAACTGTATTAGTATCATGTAATGATGTGTTACTATTTCGCCTAGTTCCTACACAACTACTCCACACGATAGTCGGCGTGATACCAACTACACTCTACACCGAATTTGCTGATTTATGAAGTTTCAAGAGGACAAAGGCGTGCCTTGACCATCTTCATTTCGGGGAAGATAACACACGTACTCTAGTTTTGTCACAGGGTAAACAAATAATCAGACTAAAGAAGATGTTGCTCTAAATAGGCAACTCCACGCCAGTTTTGTTTTTAAATGACATAATCCCCGCTTTCAGATCATATAGGTGGCCTTGCGTGGAACTCTTTGTATGTTTAGCATGCATGGCGATTACTGTGCCTAAACCTCCTAATGGCGCGCCGATTTAATGACAAGCGTACAGTAATCTCCATGCAGCCATGCATTGTTCTATATGTCCAGGGATTCTTGAAGACTTGTGTGGCAAAAGAAAAGCATCTGTCCAGGAGTAGGAAATACTAGCATCCAATTTGCACGAGTACAAACCATTTAGTTTCTCAAGAACCTCATTTATAGTAGCATCGAATTTGCACAAGTACAAACAATCTGTTTGTCAAGAACTTCAAATCCTTGATTTTCTGTGTATGCTTCATTCGCATCCCAGATAAATGAGTAGTCCGGATGGACAAGACTTGTATATAGCCAGTGGCGGTGCCAGGATCAGAAGTCTGTGATGTCATTTTAAATCTGTGATGTCAAATGCATGTGTTTTCATCAATTTTATAAAATAAAATACATTATTTCTGCTTGTGTACAAAGTAATTGCCAAAAACCTGTGTGGTCAATTGACCACACTCCTCTCAACGTGGCTTCGCCACTGTATATAGCATTCAGAACAACTACTCCCTCCGTCCCATAATATAAGACGTTTTTTCACTGAAAAAACGTCTTACATTATGGGACGGAGGGAGTATATCCGAGTTGAAGTTTTTTCCTACTTTTAGCTTCAAGGTTCCGAGCCCTTGTCGTTGCTATTTTGCGGCCAATTGGAATCGTATTTTCAGAAATACCTAACTTCATCAATTTTGATTAAGTAAGTCGTGTCTAGGGAGGGCATCGGCCACTTCTCAGAGCACCGTCGCACTCCGGGCTCCCTAGGTGGATCACACTTCAAAGCGACAAAGTTTTGTTTTGGAATTTGCAATAGGTATTTCAACCTCATGTGTCCAACTGTCCACCTACATGTATGGCGGTTTTCGTTACGGCCAATATCCTCGCGGTGCCGTTTGTTGCCTACATAAATTAGTAAATGCCCTTCAAGAAGAAGACAATAAACCATGAGTTGTCTATGCATATCCAGTATGCAGCAGCACCACAATATATAACGACATGATTACTTTCGGCAAATATCATGTCTATACGCGATCTTCAAACATAAAGCTATAAATGCCTTTCAAATAAAACAATAAATCGTGAGTTTTCCTTGACTATATCCAGTATGCAACACCTCGTTAGTTTGTAGCTTTTTTTTTTTAGAACGAAGACGCTAGAAGCGTCCAGGGAAAAATATAATTTTCATCCCTGAATTCTTTTGAAAGTATAGAAATGGTCCCTCAACTTTGAAACCAACAAACATTTGTCCCTCAACTTCTCAAACCGGATTAATTTAGTCTCTGAAACTCAACAAAAGCAGTTTTGTGCTGACTTGGCAGGGTTTTGACCAGTCTTCGCCCACATGGCAATCTTCTTCCGCCTTCCCATTTTAACCCAGCTAGGCATTTCGTCGAGTGGTTGGCGCGCGCCTGGCAGTAGGAGGACGTAGGTGTGGAGCCTGTTTGGCTTGGGCGTAGCACGCAGAGGGTGCAGGCGGTTGGGGCTGTGGCACGGCGACGGCGCGCTCAATGAGCAAAAGTTCGCCGACTGCTTCTGTGTACTTGTGTGCTTGTTCACGAGGGAATGGATCCAGCAGGTCTGTACATGCGTATTGTCTTCGGCAGAGCTTGCGTTCACGTGCGATAAGGACCTTGTGCGAGACTGCGAGCATCCACAAGTACGCGCGCCTCGCCAGCGACGCTCCACATCTCCTCGCCGCTTCAGGCGCCCAGGTCATGTTCGTCGCCGTCGTCGACGAGCTCGACCGCCCCAGCATCATCCTCCTGGAGAGCTTGAGTATGAGGCACTGGTCGCGCACGGCGAACCTTTGCCCGTCGGACCGTCGGTTGGCCAGGTGCACCCCAGCGTGGTCGCCGTGTCCGCGTAGCAGGAGCGTGGTCCGCCCGATCGAGGGGTTGCCTTTCGAGCGGGGCGTCCTGGTGTACAAGACACAACACGAAAGACCTTGGCACTCGCCAATGCGTCCATGGTGTCTCGGCGCCGCGCCGCTGCTAGCCATGAGCACAGTCCTACCTTGGCCCTGCTGTTCCCGTGAGCCACACAAGCTTCACGCCTACCTCTGCTCCTCTTGCTGGGCGCGCGCCAATCGATCAGCAAAATGGCCAACAGAGTTAAAATGGGAAGGAAGAAGAAAATTGCCACATGGGCAAAGACTGGTCAAAACTATGCCAAGTCAGCATGAAAACCACTTTTGTTGAGTTAGGGGACTAAGCTAATCCGGTTTGAGTAGTTGAAGGACCAATGTTTACCGATTTTGAAGTTAAGGGACCATTTCTATACTTTCAAAAAAGTTCAAGGACAAAAAATATACTTTTCCCTTAAATTAATAAAGCCCACAACGAACAGGTAGAATAGCAAACGATCGGACGGACGTTACACAACACCAAAAGCCCGGGGCGACATAAGAAACTTAGTCTTGGGGGGGG
>LR738709.1:704430728-704443643 GCA_902687465.1 Secale cereale | reverse complement strand
AAAGCCGGGCACCGAGCATGTTACAAGGCCGAAGCCTACGAAAGAGCACGCAGGCTCGCAGAAACAAAAAATCACTCCCACCATTAGGTAGGCATCGCCGGCTCCCTAGCCGCCACGTAGACATGATGAACTCGTTCTTGCGCGTCCTGGGGTTCTTTTGACCCTGGTTAAGATGGTGCTTTGGTTTAGTAGTTGTATTAGGACTATCTGAACATGGTTGTGTTTCTTTTGAAACGGAACCGAGGAGATGATCCCTGATGATGTAGAAAAAGGGAAACAACGAGCAAGAACAGCACCTACATAGCTTGCGAATTGTGCCTGTTTTCACCAGGGGCGAATCTACCAGCCAGGCTTCGATAGGCTCGAGCCTACCCTCCAAAATCGCGAAATTTATTTTTACTACTATGCATCGGTAGGCCCAGCCCAGGAAAAGCCGGCTACATGGCCCATGTAAGCAAATTGGGCAGGCGAGGAAAGGAGCAGGCAGCCGCACGGCCGCAGACGAGTATTGACGACCTAGCCGCCAGGCGGCCGGAGCTGACGGAGCCGCGGCGCGGAGCTCGCCACCCCGCCGGTCGCCACACCGCGCAGACCTCCGCACCTCGGCTGTCGCCGTCTCACCGGTAGGCGCCCAACGAGGGAGCCAGCACGGGGAGGCGGGCAGCTCGTCAGCCGTCGCCCATCGCCTGAGCAGTTAACTGCGTTGCGCCAGAGGACCTCCGAGGCAATCAAGGCTCTCCTGCCTGGTAGATTTCTTCTCTGTACTCTGGCCATTTTTTTGCTTTATTTTGATGCTTGTTCAGTGATGTGTTGTACAGCTGTAGTATGCTACTGTGTTGTCCAATGTCAAACTGTCAATCATTTATTTGCTGAAGTTTAGCTAGTTTAGTTCTAGTCAGTAGCTTCTATATAGCTCTACCTATTATTAATTCATGAACTAATTTCTATCCTTGTTTCATTATTTGTAGAAATGAAGAGAAAGAAGACTTTCACAGTTGGTTTCCAAGCAGTTCAAGAAATGAAGAGAAAGAGAAAGAAGACTAATCGGAGAAACTTTGAGCTTATTTGGACGAATGGATTTGGAGATAATGGCTATCTCGCTAAATATATTCAAATTTTTATTATCAAAATTTGATTTAAAAAAAAACATCAGAGAAAACTCTAGTAAATACTAGATGTTTTGAGTAGTAATCTAAGAAAATTTTGGTTCATTTGCACGTAAATATTAGCAGATAATCAAAAAAATTTCTTCAAAAGAGCATTCAATTATATTTGCGTAAATTTTGAGCCCACCCTCCATTTTCTTTCTAGATTCGCCACTGGTTTTCACCAAAGGCATGCTTCGTCGACGATGACTCGGCACAGCTTACTCAATGACTGGAATTCGACTTTGAAGATCCTATCGTTTCTTACTTTGTACAGCGACCACCAGATGAAAACAACCAGGCAGTGCTTAGTTGCAGTCTTAGACTGAATAAGCGAGAGAGTTTGGCTCGGCGTTCCACGGCTCCACCAATAAGCGAGAGAGGACACAGACCATTTCCTTCTAATCTCTGTTTGGTGATAATTATAGGAGAGCAGCTAAAAAATGAATTATACCAAAGAAGATACACTGAATATTACTCCATCCGTCCTAAAATAAGTGTCGTACAATTATATACTAAAGTTAATACAAAGTTGAGACATTTATTTTAGGACGAAAGGAGTAGTACCGTAACAGTTTCCTCTGTTTGGTTGAGAAGTGATAGATAGGGTCTCAAGAGTTGGGGTAGGCCAAGGCATCTAGATTGGAATGTTTGGAAGAGTAACAACATCATAATCCCAAGAGTTGAAAGCTTCAGTCTATTCTGCCAATCCCCCATGATTCTCCAGCATCCACATCTGCTACAGTGAAACTATGTTCATGAAACAAGGAACGCTACTCAAACGTTCAGGTCAATTGCCTGTCCGTAATACTCCTACATCACAAACAAATCTCCTATCGGCAGTACATAGTACATTGTAAAAAAAAAATCCTGCCTGTACCTACCATACGGCTATATGTTGTGCCAGTTCAGTAAGATTTCGTTGAATTGGAGTCCTGAAAATGCTCCTGACAGAGAAGTACTCCCTAGCTTGAAAAGTGTTCTTATATTACGGGATAGAGGCAGGGAGTATATATCAGGCAAGAAAAGTAAACAAATCTCGTTCGATAAATTCTCTTCATGCGCAATCATTAAAAACTAAGAAAATAACTAAAATTCGTAGAGCGGACTGATAAAATAAATCTGAATCAAATTATCACACATCCTTAACTCGCTCGATCGTCACATCCGACGATAGCAGAGAACATAAAAAAACATGGGTACCATCGCATGTTGCATATTTATTCATCGGCATACATGATTCCCTATGACAACTTCCTACTGCGGGTGACAGACCTGAAAATGGAATGGAGCACCGCCTTGCCCGTCTTCCTCGCCGCCGCCCTACGCCTGAATCCGTTCTTCGCCTTCGCCGGCGCCGATGTCCTACTCCTGCTCCTACCAATTGCCGCCGGTTCCTGTGCACGCGGCGACGCCATGAGGTGGTTGTCGAGGACGCGGTACACGAAGGCGAGCTCAACGGAGTCGTACAACTGGCTCCCACAGTCCCACCCACGACGGAACGCCGCCGCAACCTCCTCCTCCCCCTTCTGTTCCCTCCGCTCTCCTTCCATCCCTGTTAACCCACTACCACTCATCGAGGAACCTCCTAATACCTTGTTATAATACCGTCACCCATCGCCGAGCGAATCTGGCTTGATCGAGAATGTATGAGTTTTAACTTGTTTCCAATTTTTTGTCGATGCGCTAGCTGTTGAACGCAAGTAAATTTATTATGACAGATCCCGCATGGGAGGCGACAGCTCAACGCGTCAGGATTTTTTGGTGGGTGACAGATAGAAACGTGTTTTTATCTTCTCATTATGGTAAGTAACAAAGGGTTGATCCCCTGTATTCTTCCACATTAATCCCCGGATTGTTTTTAGACCCCCGAATTTAGTTATAAACATGTAAACATCGTCCGCCTTGTCCATGCTCATTCATGTATTCATGCTTCCACAGCTGAGAAGAGCCAAAATGATGGATGGGAAGTATCACCTGAACAAAGGCCCGCACCATCTGGAAACGCGTATCCTTTGAGGTCCGAATTCCACCACTAGCTCTACGCGTGGAGGAGGAGGACAACACCCTTTGAACTGGGATAGAGGCATTTTTTTCCTTTCTGAGAATCAACTGGGACGGGGGCATGGAGGGACCGTCCTGGAAGTGTCTTTAATCTTTTGGATTTTCAGGGCGTAATGTCTCTGGATATGTGGGCCTTGACAACTCAATGAAGTGTGGATTTATGGGCCATACAAATAGTCAACTCTTTCTCGAGTGTCATCGTCCGGAGTACAATATGACGCAACAAAACAAGGCGATACCCCCTATCTATGTGGCCCGTCCGAGCAGTGGCAGAGCTTCATGGAGTGCAACCTGGGCCACCTCCCCCCCCCCCCCAAGCCCATGAAGAAATCCCTCACTACCCCTAGGTTCGAGCACATTTCGTTTCATGTATTTCTCTCCGGTTTCGATAAGGTTCTAAAGGTTCTTTGTCTACTTTATCTTTGTGTTTTCCCTGTCGGTTTTACCAGTTTTCTTTTATTTTTCTATTTTCTGTTTTCCCTAATAATTTTTAATTTTTTCCTTTTCCAATTCCCAACAATTTTTAAAATTCAGAAAAATGTCAATTCACAAACATTTTGTAAATTAGGAATACCTTAAATTCATGAATGTTTCGGAATTTAGGAACATTTTTTAAATTTTTCTTCATGGATCTTTTTAAAACAAATAGTGAACATTTTTTAAATTTGGATTATTCTTTAAATCTTCGATCATTTTTACAATTTTGAAAAAATTTATCATGAACATTTTATAATGTTGGCAAAACTTTTAAGATGTACTATGTTTTAAAATTTCAAGATATTTTTTTAATTCAGGAACACTTTCTTAAATTCTTGAACAATTTAAAATAGCCGAGCTGCACCAAGAGTTTATATTTTCTAAACTTGCGGACCTATACCGTTTTTAACTTACTGAAATCTCCGACATCCAAACTCTCGGCAACCACATCGCCAGTTCGCCCACACCCGAGGATCTGGTTGTCTAGCTCATATGAATCACCCAAAGCATCAGGACGATTTTGGCCCATATTCAGATCCATTTGTAACAACAAGGAACTCATTTAGGGGCACAAATTTGGGTTGGATGAATTAATCGTATACATCCGGCCTGGTCTAAATGTAAATAGAGCTGTATTAGTATCATGTAATGATGGTTTACTATTTCGCCTAGTTCCTACACAACTACTCCACGTGATAGTCGGCGTGATACCAACTACACTCTACACCGAATTTGCTGATTTATGAAGTTTCAAGAGGACAAAGGCGTGCCTTGACCATCTTCATTTCCGGAAAGATATCACACGTACTCTAGTTTTGACACAGTTTAAACAGATAATCCGACTAAAGAAGATGTTGCTCTAAATATGCAACTCCACGCCAGTTTTGTTTTTAAATGACATAATCCCCGCTTTCAGATCATATAGGTGGCCTTGCGTGGAACTCTTTGTATGTTTTGTATGCATGGCGATTAATGTGCCTAAACCTCCTAATGGCGCGCCGATTTAATGACAAGCGTACAGTAATCTCCATGCAGCCATGCATTGTTCTATATGTCCAGAGATTCTTGAAGACTTGTGTGGCAAAAGAAAAGCATCTGTCCAGGAGTAGGAAATACTAGCATAAAATTTGCACGAGTACAAACCATTTAGTTTGTCAAGAACCTCATTTATAGTAACATCAAATTTGCACAAGTACAAACAATCTGTTTGTCAAGAACTTCAAATCCTTGATTTTCTGTGTACGCTTCATTCGCATCCAAGATAAATGAGTAGTCCGGATGGACAAGACTTGTACATAGCATTCAAAACAGCTATATCCGAGTTCAAGTTTTTTCCTACTTTTAGCTTCAAGGTTCCAAGCCCTTGTCGTTGCTATTTTGCGGCCAATTAGAATCGTATTTTCAGAAATACCTAACTTCATCAGTTTTGATCAAGTAAGTCGTGTCTAGGGAGGGCATCGGCCACTTCTCAGAGCACCGTCGTACTCCGGGCTCCCTAGGTGGATCACACTTCAAAGCGACAATGTTTTGTTTTGAAATTTGCGATAGGTATTTCAACCTCATGTGTCCAACTGTCCACCTGCATGTATGGCGATTTTCGTTACGGCCAATATCCTCGCGGTGCCGTTTGTTGCCTACATAAATTAGTAAATGCCCTTCAAGAAGAAGACAATAAACCATGAGTTGTCTATGCAAATCCAGTATGCGGCAGCACCACAATAACGACATGATTACTTTCGGCAAATTTCATGTCTATACGCAATCTTCAAACATAAAGCTATAAATGCCTTTCAAATAAGACAACAAATCGTGAGTTTTCCTTGACTGTATCCAGTATGCAACACCTCGTTAGTGAGCACTCTTATCTTCCAGCTATCATACGAATCTGTTAGTGATATGGCGATATCCTCGTGGTGCCAGTTTAAGGACCAGCAGGCACTGCCGTGTGGATCTCCTGTGTTTGCAAACTGGCTATCAGCTAGCACACGCGTTCTGCATGCATGGCGATCGCTGCACCTATATAAAGAGATTCCTGAGGTCTCAAGACCCAGTGTGACAGAAGAAAAGCATCTCACCAGGAGTAGGAAACACCAGTGCTCCCTCTCCTTCTCGTGTGGCAAAACAACAACCGAGACCATGGCGATGGGTCACCTCCGTGCCTTCCTGGTTTTCCTCCTCGTGCAGGTCTGCCTGTTCTTGATGATGGCCGCGTCGGGGAAGGTGCAGGGCAGGGCTGTGCCCGGAGTTCCCGCGTGCTGCTCCTACCGCCCCGAGTGCTGCGAGCGCATGATGGCGGAAGCCCCGCTCGCCGCCGCCGTTACTCCCTGACGGCCTCGCCTGTGGGGGTCGCTCTCCTCCCTGGAAATGTGTCCGTGACGTGAGCATACATTCTACTGGATCTGCAATCTGCATACATCTATGATTCCGCTGCTTTTCATTTCTCTCTATATATATGTTTCAGAACTTTCATTCCAAGCATGTTGTTGTGATGTGTGGAACATTGAGTAATAAAGTGGGAGGAGGAGATTGCTGTCAGTTGTGAGTTGTGTCCAAAATTCTCTTGTTCTAGTTGGTACTCCATCCGTCCTACTACCTCCGTCCTAGTTTATTGGTCCTCGTTGTATTCCGTGCGAAAATTTGACCATAAATTTAACAAATAAAATATTCATGCATGTCATAAAAATTTATATTAATGAAAACTACATTCAAATATGAATCAAACGATACATTATTCGTTGACATGCATTAACATTTTGTTAGTTAAATCTTCGGTCAAATTTTGACACAAATTACAAAGAGGGCCTATAAACCAGGACGGATGTAGTATAATGTAAGAGATTTTTGAGTCAGAAAACGTCGACGGAGGGAGTACGTAGTAATGCTTTGACCAGCGTGGATCCCGAGGGAAACAAAAGTTGGCATGTCTAGATTTATTTATTTGTTTTTCTTTTATGTAGTTTTCTAATAGAAACAACATTTATGTGGTGTTGTCTTGGGGCGTAATGTCTTTTGTTCTCCCCAACGGCACATCTGCCGTGGTGTGGTCACGGTTGAGTGTGTCCATTAGATTCAAGAAAAAAGGTTTCCCCGATTTATATTACAAAGCAACCATCACACATGAGTTGTAGTGTGTGCTTGATTACATGAGTTGTCCATTAGATTATACACACACGTACCCTTTGATTACATCCGTGACACACATGAGTTGTAGTGTGTGCTTGATGAACGATGCCTTCCTGCTACCTCCTCAGCCGCGTCCGCGTGTCCAAGCAGAGAGGGCCGATGGGGAGCAGGGGTAGTTGGGTGTGGGCTGCTGCTTGTAGACCCGTTGGTGCCCGACGTGGATTTCCAAAACATCCGCGTCACAAATCTTGGCCATGTCTCTATTCATGTACATGGGGTTCCTCTACTTCACAACCTGGACCAAGACGAATGTTGGGCTCACCCTCGTCGCCTTCTACTTCCTCCTCACCTTGTCGGTGCACCCTACCTGGCATCGCCTTAGCTTCATTTCAAGCGGCGCACCAAGGATGCGCCCCAACCACTAGTGTATACCAAGATGCAACATCTTCTCTTGACATCCTCTCCCAGTTTGCCCCGCAAAAAAAAAAAAAAAAATCCTCTCCCAGTTTGACGGTATTTAGTGATTTTCTAAAGGTACTATACTTGTGTATTAATTGAAACGATGTTATACATGCAAATTAATTTGCATATTATTATGAGAAATCGAGCACCAAAGATTTTGTTAGTATTAATCTTGATGCATGTAGGTAGTTGGTTAGTGAATCAATTAGTCTGGTCCGTGCGTGCCGTTGGATGGGCTAGGTAGACGGACATGCATGTGTTAGTGCGTGCGTGGGAAGCGGTCAAGCTGGTAGTGGCCAAGTGCAGCAGCAGGCCTGTGTGATGTGCGTGCGTGCGCGTTGTGTGCGGAGGCGCCGCGTGGCCAAGCTTCAAAGCCGGCTGGATTAGTCCAGGTTGTTAGCGAGCGAGGGGTGCGTCGGGTGAGCACCCGGGTATAAAATCCCCCACAGTGTAACGATGTAAAGTGCGGGTGTAGCTCCCAGCCGTGATGTAGCCTGTGCGCTGAATATAAAGAAGGTGTTTGGGCGTCGGGGCGTTCGTCGCCGGGAAAAAAAAGTGTGCTCCTTCTTCCACCTCCGTCCGGCGTGAGAGAGAGAGAGAGAGCGGCAACAACATTTGGTATCATGAGCGTGTCCTGGGCGTGCTTGCCGTGCCGAAGGCGTGGCAGCGATGGCGGCGCTTGCCGGCAGCTGCGCTACAGAGCTCCGGGCCGTGTGTCGGCCCATGGAGGTGGGCAGCGCTGTGGCTGTGTCGGAGATATTGACCATGGGTACCCTCGGTGACTACCCTTGGTATTTTAAGACAAATGACAGCCGCCTGGTCAGCAGCGGCCGCCTGCTCCTCGAGCCGCCTCCTAGGGTGGCCTGCCCTAGGAGCCGGCTGCCAGCAGGTGATACGTCCAAAATGCATCACTATTTTATATCATAATTCATCCTTATTCATTGATATATTTCACATTACGATGATGTTCTTATGTTGTTTTGGCCTATTTTACACAGTTTGCAACTTTCCGGTGCCGAAGCAGCAGACGCAGGATTCAGCGGTAAAAAGTGGACGCTGAGTTGCTGAAGAAGAATACCTCCAAATTACCTGAAAATCGACGGAGGGTATTTTCCAGAAGGATTACGAAGACACGCAAAAGAGCAACCAGAGGGGGGCCACAGGGCGCCCAGGCGGCCACCTGGCGCGGCCCCCACCCTGGCCGCGCCGGGGGGGCGCCTGGAGCCCCTGGCCCACTCCCGGCTGCCCCCTTTGGCATATATACCCCTCGTCATCCAAAAACCCTAAGAAAGAGAGTTTTGACGGAGTTCCGCCGCCGCTCCGTGGCGGAAACCTACAGAGAAGAAAAAGCCATCTCCGGCGGGCAGATTCCGCCGGGGAGATCACCTCCCGGAAGGGGAGATCATCGCCATCGTCATCACCATCGTCACGAGCATCATCGAGATCATCATCAACATCGTCCCCAACATCAGCACCATCTCCATCTTCATCCAATCTCATCTCACAATTGCAACTTGTGTTGTAATCCGTACTATCTATCCTCTCTACTCTATCGGTGTTGATTACTACTTTGTGGTGAATGCTATTGAGTTTTGTTGGAGAAATATCATTATGTTCAGATTGTTTATCATACATCTATCTCCACTGATCATGATCTCTTTTATGTCTTGTGAGTAGTTACTTTAGTTCTTGAGGACATGGGAGAAGTCTTGTTGTTAGTAGTCATATGATGTTGAAGTAATATGTTTTGTTTGATACTTAAGTTGTGTTGTTATTTTCCTAGTGGTGTTTTGTGAGTCGAACATTCAACACTTCGCCTTATTAAGGACCTAGGGGAATACATTGTGTACAAAGAATGCTTACGGTGGGTTGCCGGAGTGACAGAAACCTGAACCCCAGTTCGCACGCTTTTGCACAAGGGAACAATGGATCATCGATCGTATTGCTATGGTTAGGCTTTTGCCTTAAATACTATCTTGTATTTGCGGATGCTTGCAAGGTGTTTAATCATAAGAGTGCACTCATCTTAGTCTAGAGGGTGTAATAGCATAGGTCCACCCACTCAACACTTATCAACACATCACATAGTACCGATACGGAATATGGCGAAAGCACATGACTACCTCTCCCGTGTGTCCTCAAGAACACTTTAGCCTTTATAAGTTCAGTTGCTAGGCCTCTCCTTTGCTCGGAAAGGATTGGGCCACTTGTTACTCTCCAGTGCCTTTTACTTTGCTCGCTTTTACTTTCCTGTTGCTTATATCAAGAAAACCCCTAAAAGTTATCTTTCAGTGCTTGCAGTTATTCCTTGCTCAGAATCATTTATCAATACCTTCTGCTCCTCGTTGGGTTCGACACTCTTACTTATCGAAAACGCTGCAATAGATCCCTTACGGTTGTGGGTCATCAAGTAACGTTCTCTGGCGCCGTTGCCGGGGAGTGTAGCGCTATTGGTAAGTGAAGCTGGTAAGGAAGTTTTTATATTTCTGTTTTTATTTTGCTGTTGTTGCTCATTGTCCTTATGGACAACCTTGCTATTGGATCGTTGCTTGTGGGAAGACGCCCCACATCTGTGGTGGTTGCTCCTCCCTCTACTGAAATCACTACTAGCTAGGAAAAGGCCTATTAATGGCGCACCTAGTTTGGCCATTAATGGCGCATTAGGGGTGCGCCATTACTAGCACGCCGTTAGTATACTTTACTAATGGCGCACCTCTGGTGCGCCATTAGTATCTGGTATACTAATGGCGCACCACAGATGCGCCATTAGTATGCACAGTGGTGCGCCATTAGTATGCCTCCCAGGGGCCATGTGTAGCCATGTGCTTTGGCATACTAATGACGCACTCTGCTGTGATGCGCCATTAGTATGAATATTAGGTTTTTTTAATTTTCTGTTTTTTGCACAGGTTATGCATATATATAAATATAATTTCTCGTGGAGCCAACATATATGGTACGCACATCGAAACTATTAGAATCTACTCCCTCCGTTCCGATTTACTCGTCGTGGTTTTAGTTCAAATTTGAACTAAAACCACGACGAGTAAATCGGAACGGAGGGAGTATATAATAGCTCATAGAACAACTTAGCATCATGCATCATCGATCATAATAATAATAAAAACTCAACATTGGTATTAAATAATAAGTCTTACACATCATTATCGACCATACAACTTCTACTACGTAGCAATTTTCTAAGATAAAATGGCATAAAACAAGATGGTGTTTGTCTCTAAATCAATTAGATTTAAAGGGCCATTATGGAGAACGCAGATTATCTTGTCTCCATTTCTTGCCCTTCTCACTCTATTGCTTCCAAGTACCTCCTTACGAGTTTTCGTTATTTTTCGCCATTCTTTGATTCTCATTCCTTCATTTTTAGAAGAAATCCGATATGGACACGTGTGATTTGTAGGTTCACCTGGCAGAATGTTTAAAACTTGTAGTTGACCAGATTGAAACATGACAGGAGGCACACAGTCACTAGGGAGAATCTGTTGCAAAACATAGTAAGACTTCGTAGTTAGCATTGTAGTTCAGTTCGAGAAGAACTAATGCAAAACATGCACGAATGTCGTAATAGTAAAAAAATCTTACCATGGTATCTCCATTGATATTAACGTAGTTCAAGACGTGCACTAGTGGGACGTATTGACTATATTGTGGATCAATATTGCGATATTGAATGTAATCCAGAAGAAAGGAATAAAAGAAGATGATCTGCTCTTTGTCCTTATAAGTACATTCTGAGCCAAGGGTGTAGTAGGTTCTGTCTAGCATCATCTTCACATTATTTGAATAATCAAAATAACCTATCAATGGAAATAAGTTGTCAACTATTTTGAAATAAACAATATAAATTACTAAATAACTATGTTTGATAAACTCACTTCTCGGTAGAATTGGAATCATATCGTCAACAAGGACCCAAATGTCCAAATCATCTTCGACGATGGAATCCGGATTACCAAGATCCATGGTGAGAAGCATACCCTCATAAAAACCATTTATCTTGCAAAATGATTCCCAATTCTTGCAACCAAAAGTGGTTACGTTATCTGAATTGTACAAATCCACTTCTAAATCAACATTATGCATGGTCCTTAGTTGAATTTGCTTTGTCTCCGAAGTTTCATGATCTTCAAATCCCATCCTCTCCAAGACATAGCGTCTTGCATGACACGGTATAAACTAGTTGCATGTAAAAGAAGAAATTAATTACTTACACGTTGAAGTAGCTAGAAATCGTGCTTAATTAATTACGAAACAAGACTTGTCGTTGCGTACCGTTTCGACATCGAAGGTCTCGTCGAGCTTAATACTGAAGTAACGACCGTCTACCAGGTGAGGCCTGTCGCACAGACCCCGGTCGTCACCGCACCAAGAGCACTCCGGGATCCTATCGTCGTCGGAAGACGACATTTCCTATGTTTCAAAGAGATTAAACTTTATAAATTAAAAATATGTACCTAGACAAGCTAGCTGTGGCACCATCCTAGGCTCATTAGGACTAACATTGTCAACACTTTTGCACTAGTTCTGCTACATACCATCCTAGGCTTTTTAAGTTTCAACATTGCTACAGCATACAAACTTGAAGCGCTTGTGACTTTCAGCAGAACCTCACAATCTGATTACTATCCTCTCTATAAACTCATTTTAAACGAGTTCAAAAAGTGTAAGATCTTTATCCTAAAACACTACCAAAAAATTAGGGCATGGCATCTAATAAGCAATGTTTGGAAATACAGTAAGTTTAATCTATGCCTAGCCATCCCTTACAAGGATATGTGGACATATTTCAGTTGTTTCAAACTTGAAACAGTAACATGTGATGACCAACTTCTTAAAAGTGCAGAACTAGTAACCAGTTGCAATTTTGCCATCATATTAATTGTAGCAGACAGTATTGTGCCTGGCAGTATTACCACTATGTATAGCTTGGTCTTTGTGCATACATATAAATAACAATATAATTATAGTTCAGTAAAACAATTCATTTCATCATGGTCCCGATATTGTCAATATTTGCAACATTGGGCTCTCATGAATGCACAAAAAAACCGGAAGAGAGAACGCATCCCTGTTATTGTGCAAGATTATAAAACAGGATAACTGCAAGTTAGTGGTTCATCCATACAAATTTATAAAACAGGATAACTGCATTGTCAAAACAGCTCCGATACTTGGATCATACAGACAGCGACACTTATTTTCGGACGGAGGGAGTATCCTGCAGCCAGAATGGTGAAACCCACCCAGGCATATTAACGGCAAGTCCGATCAGCTCTTAACAGTATATCATCAATTATATATCATCAAATGACCCATTAATCAAACAGGGACTACCATTGAAGAGCAAGCTCGAATCTTAAAGGTATATCAGTATATCATCATCTTCATGAGAACAATAATCAGGAAACAGCAGATTTCCACTCTCACGCAGAATAGGTAGGGGGAAGAGCACGAGCTAGTTTAAGCAACCGGAGTTGGAGAAGACGAACATCCATCCATCAAGGATCCTTCCATTTAGGGGCTAATCAAATTTTGATCCAAGTGACCTAAATTTTGATCCAAGTGACCTAAATTTTGATCTCAACCGCGTACTTCAACGATAATGGCAGAAATACAAAAAAAA
>LR738709.1:704380664-704430718 GCA_902687465.1 Secale cereale | reverse complement strand
GCGCGGGCGGCGGCGGCGTAGCTCCGGGCGTCCGGGGCGTCGGGGGCGCGGGCGTCGAGGGCGTCGGCGGTGCGGCGCTCGGCTCAGCGGGGGTGGCGCGGGGGCGGCAGCGCGGCGCTGGAGGGAGAGAGAGGCGTCGGGGAGAGGGGGGAGATCTGGCGAGGGAGAGAGAGGAGGGTGCGGCCGGTGGGGGGGATATGGATGGGGGAATACTAATGGCGCACTGCACCTCTGTGCGCCATAAGTATGTAGATTCTTATGGCGCACATTCCCTAGATGCGCCATTAGTATGTTTGGACAGGCGCGCTAGTTCAAAAAAAAAAACTTCTTGATACTAATGGCGCACTCTGGACATCGTGCGCCATTAGTAGTTCGAGCTCTAATGGCGTATCTGTTGCTGGTGCGCCATTACTATATTCTAATGGCGCACTGCTTGTCCGGTGCGCCATTAGTATCAATTCCATCTATAGCCCTTTTCCTAGTAGTGAATTGTGCCCTATAAAATACCAGCTGGTATTATCGATTATGTTTTGGCTAATCGTTATGCAGGAGACAGACATCCCGGTGAACACTTGCTATATCTGTCACAACTATGTTCATTATTTAAGCTTGCAGGTGTATCAATGGAGTTTGTCATGAGGAAATTGTTCTCCGTATCGCTTATAGATAAAGCTTCAGATTGGTATAAGCTTCTCGATAACTCACACTTGCTTGACTGGCAAGAGCTTATGTCTCTCTTTTATACCAAGTTTTATCCTCTTCATGAAATTCACCGAGACAGGAACTATATCTATAACTTTAGGTCTCGTGACGGAGAAAGCATTGCTCAAGCTTGGGGGAGATTGAAGTCCCTAATGCTCAAATGTCCTATTCATGAGCTCCCCAAGGAAATTATACTTACAAATTTTCATGCCAGGCTTTCTCGTCAAGATAAGGAGATGCTGGATGCCTCCTCTAGTGGGGTATTTCAGACAAAGAGCGTTGAAGAAAGGTGGGATCTCATTGAAAGGATCCAGAGGAATACCGAAGATTGGGAAATCGATAAAGGTATTGAACCCGCTATAAATTATGAGCATGATTATATTGAGAGCTATGTGAAAACTGATTACTTCAATACCTTTTGCTCTAAGATTGGTCTTGATTCCCATCTAATGATTGATTTCTGTAAGGATTTTGCCTCTCACGTTGATTCTTTTAAAAAGAAGAGAGATCAGCATCATGAACCTTTCAAAGAGTTACCTGTTGATATTCATGTTGCTGACCCTATTTTGCCTGTAGTTATATATGAAAAGCCTCCTTTCCCCGAAAGGATAAGGGAGCACTCTCTTGTGACAGGCCTAATAAATAAAAGTGAGAGAAGAATTGATGAGCCTGAGGACCAGATCAAGGTCGATCCTCAAGTTGCATTGGTTAAAGACCTTGTTACTAATGATGTTTTGGATTCCAATGTAAATTTTTGTGTTGTTTCCACTAACCTTGTCACAGCCAAGAATAAAGGCCCAATTTCAGGTACTCCAGTAGTATCTGTTAAAATAGGAGATCATAATTATTATGGGCTATGCGATTTGGGATCGAGTGCTAGTGCTATCCCCTATTCACTTTATCAAGAGATCATCGGTGAGATTTCACCTTGCGAACTTGAAGAAGTTGATGTTACCATTCATCTTGCAAACAGAGCAACTATCTCTCCTATCGGAATTGTGAGAGACGTTGAAGTCCTATGTGGAAAGGTAAAATACCCTACCGACTTTCTAGTACTTGGTTCAGTGAAGGACAATTTTTGTCCTATTATTTTTGGTAGACCTTTTCTCAGAACTTGTGGAGCTATAATAGATTGCAAGAAAGGTGAAGTTTCTGTTGGTGAGCCATATGAATTTAACTTTTCTAAGTTCTCTAAGCAGCCTCGTGGTACCGATTTACCTAGTGATGATAAAATTATTCAAAGTATTGCTTCTATTGCTATTCCCCCTAATGATCCTTTGCCGCAATATATGGGGGACCACGAGAATGATTTGCATATGTAGGAAAGAAATGAACTAGATGAAATATTCTTGAGACAACCTGCTATCCTGAAGCACAACCTTCCGGTTGAACCTTTGGGAATTTTATCAAAACCAAAAGAAGACCCGGTGTTCGATCTTAAACCTCTTCCTGATACACTCAAGTATGCTTATTTAGATGAAAAGAAAGTATATCCTGTTATTATCAACTCTAACCTTTCAGGATATGAAGAAGAGCGACTATTGGAAGTACTTCGTAAACACCGAGGTGCAATTGGCTATACCCTTGATGACCTTAAGGGGATTAGTCCATCTATCTGTCAACATACTATCAACCTTGAGCCCGATGCTAAACCAGTTGTTGATCATCAACGATGGTTGAACCCGAAGATGATGGATGTTGTAAGAACTGAGATTCTCAAGCTTCTAGCCGCAGGTATTATCTACCCTATAGCTGTAGTAAGTGGGTAAGCCCGGTACATTGTGTTCCTAAGAAAGGAGGTACAACTGTGGTTCCTAATGATAAGAATGAACTAATACCTCAGAGAATTATTATTGGATATAGAATGTGTATTGATTACAGGAAGCTGAACAAGGCAACCAGGAAGGATCACTACCCGTTGCCGTTCATCGACCAAATGCTTGAAAGGTTATCCAAAAATACCCACTTTTGTTACCTCGATGGTTATTCTGGCTTCTCTCAAATTCATGTTAACACTGCTGATCAAGAGAAGACCACTTTTACTTGTCCCTTTGGTGCTTATGCTTACAGGTGTATGCCTTTTGGTTTATGTAATGCCCCTGCTACTTTTCAAAGGTGTATGTCTGCTATCTTTCATGGTTTCTGTGAGGAGATTGTGGAAGTCTTCATGGACGATTTCTCCGTCTATAGAACTTCCTTTGACCATTGTCTCCACAACCTTAATAAAGTTTTGCAGAGATGTGAGGAGACAAATCTGGTACTCCACTGGGAGAAGTGCCACTTCATGGTTAACGAAGGAATTGTTCTTGGTCACAAGATTTCCGAAAGGGGAATTGAGGTGGACAAGGCCAAGATCGAAGCAATTGAGAGGATGCCCTATCCAAGGGACATCAAAGGTATTCGCAGTTTTCTCGGTCATGCTGGTTTCTATAGAAGATTTATTAAAGACTTTTCTAAGACTTCGAGACCCCTCACTAATCTTCTCGAGAAGGAAGTTCCTTTTGTATTTGATGAAGATTGTAAGGAGGCTTTTGAAGTTCTCAAGAAAGCTTTAATAACCGCTCCTATAGTACAACCACCTGACTGGAATTTACCTTTTGAGATTATGTGTGATGCTAGTGATTTTGCTGTTGGAGCTGTTTTAGGGCAAAGAGTCGATAAGAAATTGAATGTTATACATTATGCTAGTAAAACCCTTGATAGTGCTCAAAAGAATTATGCTACTACTGAGAAGGAATTCTTAGCTGTAGTGTTTGCTTGTAATAAGTTTAGGCAGTATATTGTTGATTCCAAAGTTATTATTCATACTGACCATGTTGCCATTAAGTACCTTATGACAAAGAAGGATGCCAAGCCAAGGCTTATCAGATGGGTACTCCTTCTTCAAGAATTTGATTTGCAGATTGTTGATAGGAAAGGAGAAGACAATCCGGTGGCGGACAATCTTTCAAGGATGGAAGATATACCGCATGATCCCATCCCAGTCAACGACAGTTTTCCAGACGAGCAACTTGCCGTTGTAAAAGTACAATATCTTTCCGATCCTTGGTTTGCAGATTATGCTAATTTTATCGTTGCAAAGTATTTGCCTCCAGGTTTAACATTTCAGCAAAGGAAGAAGTTCTTTCATGATTTGAGGCACTACTTTTGGGATGACCCACATCTTTTCAAAGAAGGTCCAGACGGGATCGTGAGAAGATGCATACCGGAACATGAGCAGAAGGACATTCTCAGACAATGTCATGATAGTCCCTATGGAGGACATCATGCCGGTGAAAGGACCGCACATAAGGTTCTTCAATCAGGTTTTTATTGGCCTACTCTCTTTAAGGATGCTAGAAATTATGTTTTAGCCTGTTATAAATGTCAGAGAGTTGGTAACATTAGTAGAAGGAATGAGATGCCTATGAATTACTCACTAGTGATTGAACCTTTTGATTGCTGGGGTTTTGATTTTATGTGTCCTTTTCCTTCTTCGCACAAGTACACTCACATTTTAGTAGCTGTTGATTACGTGACCAAGTGGGTTGAAGCAATCCCCACTGAAAGTGCTGATCACAAGACATCTTTGAAAATGCTCAAAGATGTGATTTTCCCTAGGTTTGGTGTACCTAGGTATCTCATGACTGATGGAGGATCACACTTCACGCATGGAGCTTTTAGAAAAGCTTTAGCCAAGTATGATGTCAATCATAGAATTGCTTCACCGTACCATCCTCAAACTAGTGGGCAAGTTGAGCTCACCAATAGAGAGATCAAGTTGATCTTACAGAAGACAGTAAATAGAAATAGAAAGGACTGGTCAAATAAGTTAGGAGATGCTTTGTGGGCGTATAGAACTGCTTACAAAAACCCCATGGGCATGTACCCCTATAAGATGGTTTATGGCAAGGCTTGCCATTTGCCATTAGAATTAGAGCACAAAGCTTTCTGGGCTGTCAGAGAGCTTAATGCTGACCCAAAGTTAGCTGGTGAGAAGCGTCTCATGAACTTGACTTCTCTAGATGAGTGGGGAAGTGAAGCTTACGAGAGCGCTAAAATGTTCAAGGAAAAGGTAAAAAAGTGGCATGATAGGAGGATTCTGAAACGTTAATTTAATGTTGGTGATAAAGTTTTGTTGTTTAGATCCCATTTCAGGTTTTCTCCAGGCAAACTACTTTCCAGGTGGGAAGGGCCATTTCATATTGAAGAAGTCTATCGGTCTGGTGCAATCAAGATTAACAATTTTGAAGGCACCAAACCTCAAGTTGTGAATGGGCAAAGACTTAAGCATTACATAGCAGGAGACCCTGTCAATGTTGATGTGAATATGATATACACAACAACTCACGAAGAACATGTTGCAGCCCTGTTTTAGACACTAGCAGAAGAAGAATAAGAAAAGGTATGTATTACGGTAAGGAAACATCGCGAACCGCCATAAAAGTTCCATATTATGAGTTTTTGAAAAATTAGGAAAATTCTAAGCCTAAGTGGAGCCGGAGACAAGCTCCAGGGGGCCCAGGCGCCACCCTGGCGCGGCCTACCTCCTGGCCGCGCCGGGAGGCCGCCTGGGCACCCAGGAGTCCGTCTCCGACCCCGCTTTAGCTTGTTACCTTCCTTTCTGTGCATAAATTTTTGCTATATATTTGGCCGGATTGTTCCGGCAACGTATCTCGCGATTTCGTGTGTTTTCTTTTCGATCTGGTTCTGCCAGGAAATCTTTTGGCTGGACCCAGGTGCCATGGCTTCCCCAAGTTCCCCCAAGGACAAGTTTGTCGGCAACGTCATCAACCCTTACCTCGCTGAGGTGAAGAAGCACCCTCAGGTTGTTCGGATGGAGGACGGTGTCCTCCATCAAGAAGATCTGAAGGGACCTATCAAGGAGGGGAGCATCCAGGCCAGGCTAGAAGAAGTGGAGCAAGAAGTCTTCAAGTACAAGAAGATGATCGAGCGTGGTGTTGAAGCTAACTTTGACATCATCAACGAGCTGAAGACCTACTTCCTGAAGGGGATGAAGGAGATGTGGAAAAGCATCACCGCATCTGAAGAAAGAATTGAAGAGCTCCAAGGGCAAATTTATGATCTACATCACCAGAACTGTGAGTATGAACTAAGGTTTATGCGCATGGGTTTGGGTGCTGCATGCAGGATTCAGGAGACAAACTTCTCATATGAGACTGGAGAACCCCTTCCATGGAAGCGCTTCGCCGTGGACTACGTGATCAACATCAACAAGAATGAGGAGTGAAATCTCCTTGGGTAATGGCATCCCCTTGGCTTGTTCCAAGCTTGGGGGAGTGCCCGGTATCTTTATCTTTATCTTTTGTCCTTTAGAGTCAAGTAGAGTCGTATCATGTCTAGGGAGGTTATTATATGAAATAGGTGTGCGCATTGAGGTCTATCACTCCTTCTGTGGAGAGATTATATCCGTGAGTGTGGAGTCGTCTATGATGGAATATTAATGAGAAGTCTATTGGTTCCTTTGCTGCACTCGGTATTCTCTTCACGCAATCGACCTTATATGATGATTCTTATGAGGAGTATTGACCTTATATCAGGTATGGCTTTGAAAACTTTATTTAATCTTGGCAAACATAGCTTTGGTCATAAAAACAAGCATGATTTTCTTAAAGTAGCGACATAGCCAAAACCTTTATGTTATTATGCTTGAAGTGTTATGCTGACAAGGAAGACAACTTGATGTGTTATGCTTATTTTAATGTTTATGCTTTATATTGCTTTGCATCTTAGTCATCATCAATTGTCTGTTCTCTCAAAACCTTTGCTAGCCTAAACTCTGTACTAAGCGGACTTCTGCTTGTGCATCCATACCCTTAAACCAATACCTTCCATATGAGTCCACCATACCTTCCTATTCGTGGTATTCCACTACCACCTCCTAAAGTATAGAATTTGTGTGTTATCCTTAAATGTTCAAAATCTATTTTGTGCCCCTGTTTTAGCTCATGAGGAAATAGTAGTTAATTCATGATCTTTTTAAGTTGGACAAGTTTTACCCCGAGATTGCATGTCTAATCTGCAAACCCCTAATACGAGAAGGAACTGGCATGAGTGCGCCCGGCTCATAAAAGATAATACAACAAACAAACCCTCCTTCACGCTTTGTTCATGAGAAATCAAAAAACTTTGGCAGCGATAAACAAAGGAGATTAAGGGGATGTGATCGTCCCCGTGCGGGAGCCGTTCCTCGAAACTTGTCCAGCTCGAGAAGTAATTGAGTTATCTATTAGCATTCGTTGACAAATCATGCACCTCTCAAAACTTGTTTTCATTCTGTTTGATTTAAGGATAGCACATGAGTTTTCCCTACTTCCCTAGAGCAGGGCCTATCTCTTAGTTTTAGGTTGAGTCAGTTATTCCTACTTCCTTCTATTCCTAAAGAGAGCAGACATTTGATGTTGACGAGGATTCATTCATATAAAGTTGCATTAAGATTTGTCATACCATATTCTTGTTGACATTATCATTTGATAAGTAAGTTGTTTGTCAAGCCCAGCTAAAGCAAACATCTTCCTTTGTGTTCACACTTTCACTTCTTGCCTAATAACATGTCCTTTCAAAAGCTTCAATTAACCTCATCAAAACATAAAGAGAAAGAGCAAAAGTAAAAGCTATTAGTTGTTCTTTGACCAAAGGACATGTTTGCCATGATTTGATGAGTTTCCTTAGCCCTACTTTCGATTATAAGTGTTACCACTCTTTTATAAGGGCCTTATGAGTTGAAGATTGCTGTTGAGGATATTTGAGTTTGGTGAAGAGACTTTGATGCTTCTTGTCCGTAATCTATTTATTGACACTTCACTCTCTAAACTTGTGGACAGGTTTACCGAGCTCAGTATTCGCTTGGGGACAAGCGAGGTCTAAGCATAGGGGTGTTGATACGTCCAAAATGCATCACTATTTTATATCGTAATTCATCCTTATTCATTGATATATTTCACATTACGATGATGTTCTTATGTTGTTTTGGCCTATTTTACACAGTTTGCAACTTTCCGGTGCCGAAGCAGCAGACGCAGGATTCAGCGGTAAAAAGTGGACGCTGAGTTGCTGAAGAAGAATACCTCCAAATTACCTGAAAATCGACGGAGGGTATTTTCCAGAAGGATTACGAAGACACGCAAAAGAGCAACCAGAGGGGGGCCACAGGGCGCCCAGGCGGCCACCTGGCGCGGCCCCCACCCTGGCCGCGCCGGGGGGGCGCCTGGAGCCCCTGGCCAACTCCCGGCTGCCCCCTTTGGCATATATACTCCTCGTCATCCAAAAACCCTAAGAAAGAGAGTTTTGACGGAGTTCCGCTGCCGCTCCGTGGCGGAAACCTACAGGAAGAAAAAGCCATCTCCGGCGGGCAGATTCCGCCGGGGAGATCACCTCCCGGAAGGGGAGATCATCGCCATCGTCATCACCATCGTCACGAGCATCATCGAGATCATCATCAACATCATCCCTAACATCAGCACCATCTCCATCTTCATCCAATCTCATCTCACAATTGCAACTTGTGTTGTAATCCGTACTATCTATCCTCTCTACTCTATCGGTGTTGATTACTACTTTGTGGTGAATGCTATTGAGTTTTGTTGGAGAAATATCATTATGTCCAGATTGTTTATCATCCATCTATCTCCACTGACCATGATCTTTTTTATGTCTTGTGAGTAGTTACTTTAGTTCTTGAGGACATGGGAGAAGTCTTGTTGTTAGTAGTCATATGATGTTGAAGTAATATGTTTTGTTTGATACTTAAGTTGTGTTGTTATTTTCCTAGTGGTGTTTTGTGAGTCGAACACTCAACACTTCGCCTTATTAAGGACCTAGGGGAATACATTGTGTACAAAGAATGCTTACGGTGGGTTGCCGGAGTGACAGAAACCTGAACCCCAGTTCGCACGCTTTTGCACAAGGGAACAATGGATCATCGATCGTATTGCTATGGTTAGGCTTTTGCCTTAAATACTATCTTGTATTTGCGGATGCTTGCAAGGTTTTTAATCATAAGAGTGCACTCATCTTAGTCTAGAGGGTGTAATAGCATAGGTCCACCCACTCAACACTTATCAACACATCACATAGTACCGATACGGAATATGGCGAAAGCACATGACTACCTCTCCCGTGTGTCCTCAAGAACACTTTAGCCTTTATAAGTTCAGTTGCTAGGCCTCTCCTTTGCTCGGAAAGGATTGGGCCACTTGTTACTCTCCAGTGCCTTTTACTTTGCTCGCTTTTACTTTCCTGTTGCTTATATCAAGAAAACCCCTAAAAGTTATCTTTCAGTGCTTGCAGTTATTCCTTGCTCAGAATCATTTATCAATACCTTCTGCTCCTCGTTGGGTTCGACACTCTTACTTATCGAAAATGCTGCAATAGATCCCTTACGGTTGTGGGTCATCAGCAGGCGGCAGGGACCCAGCAGGCGGCAACACCAACACCACCAGCCAGCAGACGGCCCCGCACTCCTCCCTCAGGGAACACGCTGAGGGGGGTCCCAGCGTGGCGGGGGCGTGGCTACAGGAGAACATGTCCTTAGAAGATCTGTAAGGGTGTGGCTACAGTGGCCGTGTACCTTATAAATATCCACTAAGCGGCGGGTCACTGTAGCCACGAAGCTCGTGGCCAAGCAACGGTCAGAGGAGGCCACGATCCCACTACCCGCAAATGGCGGGGCCAGCAGGTGGCTGGCCCCATCGATCAGTGGGCAAGCTCACAAACAAGCCGCCCCTGGCATGCGGCCAGGGGAGACGGCCGTCTGGTAGCAGACGGCGAACCCCACCCTAGAAGCCCGAGCCTCATCAAGACGACGGGACGGGGCGAGGCGGCAGCGTACGGCAATGGGCGATGGCACTGTAGCCATCTCCTTCCTGACAAGGCTGTCGTCAGCAAAAGCACCCCCACAGTGAAAGACAATCACGAGGTGCCCGCAGGCGGCGGGCCCCAGCAGACAGACGGCGAGGCCGGCGCCAGAAGACACTGACGGCTGGGGTGCCACACCGTCGAATTCACCATTGTACCCCTGGGGGATAGGCCTATATAAACCCCCCAGGGTCCTCCATGAGGGGGGGTTGGTTATTAAAAGATCACAAGACAAAAACCCTAGATAGAGAGAGGAGGTGAGCTAGCCTTGTTCATCCTCTTCCTTTGGACCTCACAGCTCAAGGAGCAATCTTGTAGCTACTCTAGTGCTATCAGTCATGACGCGGAGCCCCCGCAGAGCAGGACTAGGGGTGTTATCTCCTCGGAGAGCCCCGAACCTGGGTAAGATTCATAGGCGTCCTAAGTATCGCTTTATCCCGCTTCCCGAGCCCGACGACGTTATTTTGTCCCCATGCATGATAAGCCATCCGTTGGCATATGTCGTCCCAAAATCCCGACATTTGGCGCCCACCATGGGGCTAGGTGCACCGTCGTCCGGAGACATGTTCTGGACGGGAACCTTGTTCCTTCCTGGCGAGAGTAGCCAGCCCGGCACGCCCGCTCGCGTGGAGACCGGGATGCTTCGCAGCGCTGAGGCTGCATGCGCCATGGGCGGGCTCGCCGATCTGCTCGGCGCCGCTCGCATCCACGACGAACCCTCTCCGGCGGCCGAGCCAGTGGCGCCGAAGAGCTTCCTCGACGAGCTCCTCGACAAGCTTCACCTCATCGACGAGCGTGCCTCCGACGTGGAGTCAGTGGGCTCTTCTGACCCACCAGTAGACATGATCGTAGACCCCGACGCAGGGCCGGACGATTCCTTCCCCGAGCATGTGGAGATCGTCAACGACCCTCTTCCCATTCTTCCGATTTGCGGCACCATCGGCATCGTCACGGAGGTGCTCGTCACCGACCACGGCGAACCATCGTGCAGAACGGGTCCAGACCCACTCGAGGACGCTCTGCAGCACCTCGCCGCCCCTGTCACGGCGGGGGCAGACGGCGCGGAGTTGGAGGCGCTCCGCGTTTCGCTCCTCGACAGCGCCAACAAATTGGCTGCCTCCCGACGCCTCACTGAACCTTACCGTCGCGAATTGGACCGAGCTATTTGTGGCACACCGGCTGCTGGCGAGCCTAGCCGAGCCGGCGCTGTCCGCGATCGCGGCGGGCTGATAGCAGACATGCTGGGGGCCCCGCGGCCTGTGTACCTCACTCCGTCGGAGAACCTAAGGGCTACCCAGGCGGCAGTCGATGAGATGGGCCACTTGGAGGGAGACGAACTCTGTTGCATGACCCAGCATGCCCGCCAGCTCCTCGACGCTGCTGCTACGCAGCAGGAGGCCCGTCGCCGGGCGTCAGAGACGACCGCGCACGCCGACAACCGCCCCTTTCGGCGGGAGCAAGGAGCCATATCCCGCTCTCCAACAGTCGGCGCCACCAACCGGCGAGACTCAGAGCCCGCTGCCAGCCGCAACCGGCAGACGCGCTTCACCATCGAGCGCGACGAAGACGGCCGCCCAAGGGCCGTAGAACGACGAGGGGAGCAGCCGCCTCGTCCCAGGCGGGAGAGGCGCAAGTCTCCTCCACCTGTTGACCACCCCTCTCTGGCAGGCTGATACGTCCAAAACGTATCTATAATTTCTGCTTGCTCCATGCTTCTTTTGTGTGATATTGCTATGATATTTATGCACTTCCATACACTTTTGATCATATTTGGACTAACATATTAACTCAGTGCACCACAGTGCCAGTTCCTGTTTTCTGCTGTTTTTCTATTTCAGATTTCCCCCATATTAAAAGTGCTCCAAAAATTCCGGCAAAAATACAGAAAAAATCAGCGTACAGGAAGCTTCGAGAAAAACCAAAGTGGGGCCAGAGGGGAGCCAGGGGCGGCCCAGGCAGCCACCGGGGGCGGCCCCACCCCTGGCCGCCCCAGGGGGGCGCCTGGGGCCCCCTCTCCGCCTCTGGTGACCCCCCTTTGCATATATATTCCTCGCGTCCCGAAACCCTCTAGGAGGGAACTCTTTTTCGCGATCTCGCCTCTGTTCCGCCGCCGCAACGCTTCCAAGATCGGGAGCATCAGGAGAACTCTTCCCGGCACCCTGCCGGAGGGGAGAACCACCACCGGGAGCTTCTCCACCACCATGGACGCTTCCCGGATGAGTTGTGAGTAGTCCCCCTTGGACCATGGGTCCATGACCAGTAGCTATGTGATGTTCTCCTCCCCTCTTTGTTCTTCATGGTTTAGACCTCGTGAGCTGCCCTACATGATCGAGGCACATATGTAATCTTTATGCTGTTGCTCTGCTGAGTTTGCTGGGATCCGATGGATTATGAGATTATGTTCAGATTGTGTTTGAGTAATATATTTGATTCACCTCTTTTATATATTTGTTCTTGAGTAATTCTTGCATGCTCTCCGTTGCTGTTTATTGCTTTGGCCAAGTAGTAGGTAGTAACTCCAAGAGGGAGCGTTATGCTTGATTGTGGGTTCATGCCCCCTGATGACTAGCTTGAGTGACAGAAACATGAGTCTAGGGGATGTGCTGTTGCCACAAGGGGGAAAACAACGGTGCTTGTACTTGCGGGTGTAAGGATTGTTTACTTTACGCAAAGTTCTTTTAATGCAGTTGTCTGTTGCTTTGAGTTTACACTTTGGGTGGGATTCACAACTTAATACCAGCGAGATGTTCTGGATAGATATCTCAAGGTGGATGATTAGTAGTAGATGCAGATGGATTTCAGTCTACTTGCCTTGGCGTACCGCCCATGCTTTTGAGCCTCTACCTTTCTTTGTAGCATAGTTAGCATTGGTTTGCGCACATAATCCTGTCAATTGCCCAGCTGTAATTTGTTTTCCTCGCTTAGCTGTTTTATCGTCTTTTGGGAGAGAGACATCACTAGTGAACATCATGGGA
Source organism: Secale cereale (assembly GCA_902687465.1). NCBI lineage: Eukaryota > Viridiplantae > Streptophyta > Magnoliopsida > Poales > Poaceae > Secale > Secale cereale. The sequence goes on along the minus strand of LR738709.1, from coordinate 704,418,185 downwards.
CCCCGGTCCATATTACAACCACTGATCACACCTTATATTTACTTCATGTTTCTATTTCCTAGTTGTAGTCATAGCTATCATTATTATCTCTTGTGTTTGATCCTTTGTAAACAGCAAGGCCGGAGGGATTGACAACCTCTCTGTACTCGTTGGGAGCAAAGTTATTTGTATCTGTGTGCAGGTCCTGTCAACCGCTAAGTTTCTGGCGCCGTTGACACCTACTTGTTGGCCCTCGGAGTCTCACGGGATTCGATCCTTGGTATCTTTGCCAAGGGAAACTTGCCGTTACGCTACATCTCAAACCTTCCACTTGGGGTAACCAACGAGGGGCGAGAAGCCATCAAGCAAAAGTTTCTGGCGCCGTTGCCGGGGACTCCACTCTTCAAGATAGGGAAGTTGCATGCTATCTTTTATCTTTGCTTTTTAGTCTTGTTAGTTTACCTTTCAGTTTTTGCTTTAGTTTCCTTTACCAAAAATCACAAAAATAGGTATCTTGCTTGCTGCTGCTATGGGTTCCACCGAGAACACCAAGTTGTGTGACTTCACTAGTCATAACAACAATGACTTTATCTGCACGCCTATTGCTACACCTGCCACTTCAGCACCTTCTTATGAGATTAAACCTGCTTTACTAAACCTAGTTATGAAAGATCAATTCTCCGGTGCTGGAGATGATGCTGCTTTGCACTTAAATAATTTTGTTGAGCTCTGTGATATGCAAAAGTACAAAGAAGTAGATAGTGATATTGTTAAGCTTAAGCTTTTTCCTTTCTCCTTGAGAGGAGGAGCTAAAATCTGGTTTCAATCCTTGCCTAGGAATAGTATAGATTCTTGGGACAAGTGCAAGGATGCCTTTATTGGGAAGTACTATCCCCCTGCTAAAATTATCCAATTAAGGAGTAACATAATGAATTTTAAACAATTGGATAATGAACACGTTGCCCAAGCTTGGGAACGCATGAAATCTCTTGTCAAGAACTGCCCTACTCATGGTTTGACTACTTGGATGGTTATCCAAACTTTTTATGCAGGCTTGAACTTTACCTCGCGGAACTTGTTAGATTCGGCCGCGGGAGGAATCTTTATGTCAACTACACTTGGTGCTGCCACGAAGCTTCTCGACGAGATGATGACCAATTATTCCCAATGGCACACCGAACGTGCTCCAACAGGTAGGAAGGTAAACTCTGTCGAGGAGATTTCCTCCCTAAATGAAAAAGTCGACTTGATCATGTCTCTACTTTCCAAGCAATCTTCTATTGATCCTCATGATGTTCCTTTAAATTCTTTGATTGCTCAAGATCAAGTAGATGTGAACTTTATCTCTAGAAACAATTTCAATAACAATGCTTATAGGAGTAATTTTGGTAGCAACCCTAGACCGTTCCCCTCTAATTCCTATGGGAACAACAATGTTTATCTTAGCACCAAGAACTCCACTTCTGAACTAGAGATTATGCTTAAAGACTTCATCACTACCCAAAAAGCCTTCAATAAGAGTGTAGAAGAAAAACTAGACAAACTAGATAATCTCTCTTCAAAGGTAGACAATTTAGCCCATGAGGTAGAGTTGCTTAAAATTAGAACTTCTCCTCTTGAGGAGAGGAAGACCACTCCTATGAATGCTATTCAAGTGCAAATTAATGAAAACATTAGGATGATGGCTAAACTTAAAGAGAGATGGGCTAGAGAAAAGGAGGAAGAAGATAGAATTAAGAGCCTTCCTACCCACCACACTATTGCTACTATCCAAGTTGTTGAGGATATCCAAACTCTTAGCACCCAATGCACTCCTAGTCCCATTGGACCTATTAATGGTGATGCTATGACCTCAACCGTAGAAGAAGAAACTCCTATGACCATAGAAGCTACCAAACAAGTGAGCCTAAAGGACAGCACTATCACTTTACTTGATAGTAGTGACCTTGATTTTGATAATTGCACCCTTTCTGAAGTTATTGGTTTTCTTCACAAAATGTCTAGAGATCCCCACACTAGCACACTTAATCTTGCCTTCACGGAGCATATCACTAATGCTCTCATCAAAGCTAGGGAGGAGAAGCTTAGGGTAGAAGCCTCCATACCTAGAAAGCTAGAATATGGTTGGGATCCTATGATTAAAATTAAGTTGAATAACTTCTCTTGCTATGCTTTATGTGTTGTTGGAGCTAGTACCTCCGTTATGCCCAAAAGAATGTATGATATGCTTAAATTGAAATCTTTTGATCGTTGTTCTTTTGGTGTTCGTCTTGTTGATTCTTCCGTAAAGAAACCTTTGGGGAGGATCAACGATGTTCTTATCATGGTCAATGACAATTATGTTCCCATTGATTTTACTATTATGGATATTGAATGCGAACCTTCATGTCCAATTATTTTGGGACGTCCTTTTCTTCGCACCGTTGGTCATTGACATGAAAGAGGGGAATATAAAATTCCAATTTCCTCTCAAGAAAGGGATGGAACACTTCCCTAGAAAGAAGATTAAGTTACCTTTTGAGTCCGTTACACGGGCTAGCTATTTTCTTACTCTTGATAAAACTTGATCTTCTCTCTTTGCGTTATGCCTAGCTTAAAGGCATAAAAGAAAGCGCTTTTGGGAGGCAGCCCACAACGAATAAAGTTTTATTTTGCTTTTGCTGTGTCTTGATGTTTGTTACTACAGTAGCATAATCATTGTATCTTTTCTTTTCAGCTTGGTGCCAAGTTTAGCCTCTGATTGCAAGAAAGTTCAAAAGTTGTGATGTGCTGTCCAGAAAACAGATTCTGTCCTTGGACAGAAAAATTCGTATAAAATCACCAGATCATCTTTTTGATCTGAATTTTTTTGACGGCGTGCTCTATACAATTGGCTTTCGAGCGTCTGTTCTGAGTTTTTGATTTGAGTTGCAGAAATGCCCCGAAAAAATTATTTACTACCTGCTGGTCTGTTATTCACAGATTCTGTCCTGTTTTGCCTTTTCTTCGTTTTGCAAACCTTGAGCTTGCTTTTTCTTTGCAAAAACCTTTTGGCAATCTTGAGAAACAGTAGCTCTTCAAGATTATCCTTATTTCCTGTAGGGAAAAATTATTTTATTATGGGTACTAACCTCGCTAATCAGATTATGATGAGTTATGTATGAAGGGAGTTTTCAAGTGTGCGAGGGAAGATGATAAAAGAAGATTCAGGAGGGTCAAACGCTCAAGCTTGGGGATGCCCCCGTGCACCCCCAAGAAATATTCAAGAAGGCTCAAGCATCTAAGCTTGGGGATGCCCCCGTGCATCCCCTTCTCCATCAACAATCATCAGTTCATCTTTCGTTCCACTATATTTTAATCACTTCATGCGTTATGTGCTATGCTTGGAGCGTCTTGCTCTTAGTTTCCTTTTTAGTTTTCTTTAGCTTTGCTTGCTGTTCATAACAAGTTAGAACCCAGCTTTCTTTGTGTGGGAGAGGAACACGCTCCACTTCAACCTAGAACACAACATAGGATTTCCATGCTTATCTTTGCTGTGTGTGTTCTTTGTCTTTCCATAGCTGCTGTCATGTTTAGCTCTTAGTTTTCATGCTTTTCTTTTTTTAAAGAGCTTTTGTTTAGTTGGTTGTTGAACTCTCTTGAGTTTTCATGTTTATCTTGTTAAGAGAGTTTGCCTGTTGCACTGAGTTGTGTGTCTTAACTTAAAGTAGGTAATTGAGGTTGCTATTTAATTTTAGTAGTAACTTGCAATAGTTTTGAGGTATTGCCATGAGTAATGTCTGAACTTTTGGTGTCAAGAGCTTTAGCCTATTAGTGATAGATTTCGTATTTTGGGCAATCCGTGTTTATTTTCGAAAACCTACAAAATAGTTGAGAACTTTAGCTACTAGATGGATCACTAATCTTTGGAGGGATCGAATATTAGAGTACACTCACGTACCATGAGTCGAGGATGCGCAAGGATAACCAAACCCCCATACACTCCTCCTCGGGGTACTTGTCTCTTTGTGAACCTCCTAATTAGATTGAGAGTTACCGATAATAAGTGCATGAGTTCTTCGGACCAATGTGAGTATTCGAAAGTTGACACTTCCACCTAGCCATATTTTTCTAGCCTCTTTGGTACCGTGCATTGCCCTTTCTCACCTCGAGAGTTGGCGCATACTCCGCCGGTGCATCCAAATCCTTGGCACGATACGCTCTGTCATCATAAGCCTCATTATATCCTTCCTCAAAACAGCCACCATACCTACCTATCAAGGCATTTCCATAGCCTTTCCGAGATACATTGCCATGCAACATCCATCTTCTCATGACTTGATCTTCATGTCATACATGCTTTTTGCTTGATCGATGAGCCGCAGGCTAGTTGGGCCTTGCCCTAATCATTGCTACATGACGCGCTAGTATCATTGCATATCCTGCTACACCGGCAGAGGCATACATTTGCATACATCATGATAGTTTCATTTTCTTTATGTTGAGTACTTTTGTAAAGTGTGAAAGATCTTCTATACTTCTTGTAATATATAGAGTGTTGCCCCTAAAGTGAGGAAAAGATCCCAAAGAGGACAAAATCAAAAGATCCCAAAGAGGACAAATGAGAGTTAAATAGAAAGAGCCATGGAGGCCACAAAAAAATAAAAAAAAATAGAAAAAAAATAGAAAAAGAAATATAAAGAGAGAAGGGGAACACTACTATTCTTTTTGAGAGATCCACACTTGTACTCCATCTTATACCTTGTACTCCATAGAGATTATCGTTTATGCATATAGCTATGTGGGGACCTTCACACTATAGAACTTGGCTTGTATATTCCAATGATGAGCCTCCTCAAAAGAGCTCTAGGTCTTCTTGAGCAAGCAAGTTGGATGCACCCCCACTAGTTCCATTGGAGAGCTTACCTTAGCTCATATGTGCATCCGTTGCATGGCAATCCCTACTCCTCACATCATATCTATCATTTGGCTTTCTCTCGCCGATAATTGTCCTCATTGATGTGAGCCTTTCACACCTTTTTGTCTTCCCCCTTCATCATTTTTCTCTCTTTGCCATCCTAAGTGTCGACTTTCTTGCTTACGCTCATCCATTGCATGAGTGCTCAAAATATCGAAAGAGAGTGGATCATTTTGACTTGTACCTGGCTGACGGTCTGGGGATGAGTCAAGATAAGATTCCAAAGAAGACCAAGTGTGAAACTTTAGTAGATTAAGTTCTCAACAATATAAAAACTATGTTTTACTCTCTCATATATCCCTATCCCCTTTCTTGCACGCAAACACCATTTGGAGACATTCGAGTCACGGACAGCGAGAGCTCTTGCACCTTTATGTTCTTATGTTGATTGTTACAATGCTAATATAGACTCTTGCTTGTTATGACTTGAATTGAATTACATGCCTTGATTGCTTTACTTAAAAGTTCTTATATGGTTGGTAGCATGTCACCATAGAAATTATGCTTGTTATCATTTACCTACTCGAGGACGAGCAGGAATTAAGCTTGGGGATGTTGATACGTCCAAAACGTATCTATAATTTCTGCTTGCTCCATGCTTCTTTTGTGTGATATTGCTATGATATTTATGCACTTCCATACACTTTTGATCATATTTGGACTAACCTATTAACTCAGTGCACCACAGTGCCAGTTCCTGTTTTCTGCTGTTTTTCTATTTCAGATTTCCCCCATATTAAAAGTGCTCCAAAAATTCCGGGAAAAATACAGAAAAAATCAGCATACAGGAAGCTTCGAGAAAAACCAAAGTGGGGCCAGAGGGGAGCCAGGGGCGGCCCAGGCGGCCACCCGGGGCGGCCCCACCCCTGGCCGCCCCAGGGGGGCGCCTGGGGCCCCCTCTCCGCCTCTGGTGACCCCCCTTTGCATATATATTCCTCGCGTCCCGAAACCCTCGAGGAGGGAACCATTTTTCGCGATCTCGCCTCTGTTCCGCCGCCGCAACGTTTCCAAGATCGGGAGCATCAGGAGAACTCTTCCCGGCACCCTGCCGGAGGGGAGAACCACCACCGGGAGCTTCTCCACCACCATGGACGCTTCCCGGGTGAGTTGTGAGTAGTCCCCCTTGGACCATGGGTCCATGACCAGTAGCTATGTGATGTTCTCCTCCCCTCTTTGTTCTTCATGGTTTAGACCTCGTGAGCTGTCCTACATGATCGAGGCACATATGTAATCTTTATGCTGTTGCTCTGCTGAGTTTGCTGGGATCCGATGGATTATGAGATTATGTTCAGATTGTGTTTGAGTAATATATTTGATTCACCTCTTTTATATATTTGTTCTTGAGTAATTCTTGCATGCTCTCCGTTGCTGTTTATTGCTTTGGCCAAGTAGTAGGTAGTAACTCCAAGAGGGAGCGTTATGCTTGATTGTGGGTTCATGCCCCCTGATGACTAGCTTGAGTGACAGAAACATGAGTCTAGGGGATGTGCTGTTGCCACAAGGGGGAAAACAACGGTGCTTGTACTTGCGGGTGCAAGGATTGTTTACTTTACGCAAATTTCTTTTAATGCAGTTGTCTGTTGCTTTGAGTTTACACTTTGGGTGGGATTCGCAACTTAATACCAGCGAGATGTTCTGGATAGATATCTCAAGGTGGATGATTAGTAGTAGATGCAGATGGATTTCGGTCTACTTGCCTTGGCGTACCGCCCATGCTTTTGAGCCTCTACCTTTCTTTGCAGCATAGTTAGCACTGGTTTGCGCACATAATCCTGTCAATTGCCCAGCTGTAATTTGTTTACCTCGCTTAGCTGTTTTATCGTCTTTTGGGAGAAAGACATCACTAGTGAACATCATGGGACCCCGGTCCATATTACCACCACTGATCACACCTTATATTTACTTCCTGTTTCTATTTCCTAGTTGCAGTCATAGCTATCATTATTATCTCTTGAGTTTGATCCTTTGTAAACAGCAAGGCCGGAGGGATTGACAACCTCTCTGTACTCGTTGGGAGCAAAGTTATTTGTATCTGTGTGCAGGTCCTGTCAACCGCTAAGTTTCTGGCGCCGTTGACACCTACTTGTTGGCCCTCGGAGTCTCACGGGATTTGATCCTTGGTATCTTTGCCAAGGGAAACTTGCCGTTACGCTACATCTCAAACCTTCCACTTGGGGTAACCAACGAGGGGCGAGAAACCATCACAGGCCGCCTGGGCCGCCGCGAGGGGGTCGGGGAGAACGACGCCCGCCACCGCATGGACCGTCTGGCTCGCTCCCAGGTGGTTGAAGAAGAAGATGACCTCGGTCCGGCCTGCTTCGGCCCTCGCATCCGCAACGAGCCTTTTCCCAAGGGCTTCTCGCTCCCCAGAGACACCCCCAAGTACAACGGATCAGTGAAACCAGAGGACTGGCTGGTGGACTACTCCATGGCTGTCAGCATAGCCACCGGCAACAGGCGTGTCGCGGTGAAGTACGTGCCCCTCATGCTCCAGGGCACGGCTCGGACGTGGCTGAACAGCCTCAAGCCCAACAGCATCAATGGCTGGCTAGACTTCACTGACGCCTTCACTCGCAACTTCACGAGCTCCTACAAGCGCCCTCCCAAGCCGCGTCAGCCCTCCCTATGTGTCCAAGGCCCGGACAAGTCGACCCGTGACTATCTGACGCGTTGGGCAGAGCTGCGAAACTCCTGTGAGGGAGTGCACGAGGTACAAGTCATCGAGTATTTCACGGCCGGGTGCAGAGAAGGCACCTTGCTCAAGCATCGGCTCCTGTGCGACGAGCCAGCCACGCTGGATGAGCTGCTGAGCATAGCAGACAAGTACGCCACCGCTGACTCCTCCATGAAGACCGAGCTGCAAGTGGATGCTTCTGGCAAGATGACCCCTCCAACTTCCAAGACGCCGGCTGGAGAATCCAGCCGGCGCCAGCAGACCAGCGACCAGAAGCGCAAGGCCCACGCGCCGGCTGCCAACAGCCGGCTGGTGGCAGCGGTCGACGGACAGCAGCCAGAAGCTCAAGCAGGGCCCAAGCGCCAGAAGGGCGGCAAACCGGTGTGGCAGCCGGCCTTCTCCTTTGATCAAGCCTTGGACGCCCCCTATAAGTTCCACAGCGGTGCGAAGCCCTCCAACCACACCACACGAAAGTGTCACTGGCTCACAAGGATTGCGAGGGGAGAAGCTCTGCCTCCGCCGCCTGCTGGACAGCCGGCTCCGCCTCCTAATCCGCCGGCTGCTCGTCCTGGCGGCCAGATCCAGGACGAATTCCCAGAAGAAAATGGAGCCTATGTTGTCTTCACCAGCCAGACGGACGATAGGCACAGCCGGCGCCAGCAGCACATAGAAGTCAACACCGTTGCCGTCAAGAGCCCAGAATTCATGCACTGGTCTGAAAGGCCTGTCAGTTGGAGCCGAGAGGATCACCCGGCTATCATGCCCTCTCCAGGGGCCTATGCCTTGGTCCTGGACGCCACTCTCTCCACTGACAGGCGGGCCTGCCGTTTCTCCCGAGCCCTGGTAGACGGCGGCAGCAGCATCAACATCATGTACCGAGACACCATGGAGAAGTTGGGCATCAAAGAGAAGCAACTTCATCCTACCAGGACCGTGTTCCATGGCATTGTGCCAGGCCTCTCTTGTTCACCAATCGGCAAGGCCAGGGTCGATGTCATGTTTGGTGATAAGACACACTTTCGGAGGGAGCCGGTCTGGTTTGAAGTGGTAAATCTAGAAAGTCCCTATCACGTGATCTTGGGCCGGCCCGTGATACGTCCAAAACGTATCTATAATTTCTGCTTGCTCCATGCAACTTTTGGGTGATATTGCTATGATATTCATACACTTCCATACACTTTTGATCATATTTGGACTAACTTACTAATCCAGTGCACCCCAGTGCCAGTTTCTGTTTTCGGCTGTTTTTGTATTTCAGGTTTTCACGTTTCGAGAACTGCCCAGAAAAATCCAGAAAAATTATATAAAAAATCAGCGATACGGAAACAACACTGCGTCCGAAGGGCAGCCTGGGGGGGCCACAGGGGCTGCAGGCGCCCTGTGGGCGCGCCCCCCCTGGGCCGCGCCGGGGGGGCGCCTCGGCCCCCCGAGAGTCCCCCGGTGCCCTACTTTGGCATATATTTAAAGGGTTCCCCGTAACCCTCAAAACAGGACTTCTTTTCGCGATCCCATCTTTGTTCCGCCGCCGCCGCCGCTTCCAAGATCGGGAGCACCAGGAGAACTCTTCCCGGCACCCTGCCGGAGGGGAGGATCACCACCGGGAGCTTCTCCACCACCATGGACGCCTCCCGGATGACTCGTGAGTAGTCTCCCTTGGACCATGAGTCCATGACCAGTAGCTATGTGATGTTCTCCTCCCGTTCTTGTGCTTCACTAATTAGTCCTCGTGAGCTGCCCTACATGATCGAGGCACCTATGTAATCCTTATGCTGTTGCTATGTTGAGTTTGCTGGGATCCGATGGATTATGAGATTATGTTCAGATTGATCTTGAGTAATATATTTGATTCACCTCTTTTATATTTTAGTTCATAAGTAATTCTTGCATGTTCTCCGTTGTTATTTATTGCTTTGGCCAAGTAGTAGGTAGTGACTCCAAGAGGGAACGTTATGCTCGATTGTGGGTTCATGCCGCTCGATGACTAGCTTGAGTGACAGAAACATGAGTCTAGGGGATGTGCTGTTGCCACAGGGGGGAAAACAACGGTGCTTGTGCCCGCGGGTGCAAGGATTGTTTACTTTACGCAAAGTTCTTTTAATGCAGTTGTCTGTTGCATTGAGTTTACACTATGGGTGGGACTCGCAACTTAATACCAGCGAGATGTTCTGGATAGATATCTCAAGGTGGATGATTAGTAGTAGATATTGATGGATTTCGGTCTACTTACTTTGGCGTACCGCCCATGCTTTGAACCTCAACCTTTCTTGCAATGTAGTCAGCATTGGTTTGCGTTTGTGGTCCTGTCAATTGCCCAGCTGTAATTTGTTACCTCACATAGCTGTTTTATCGTCTTTTGGGAGAGAGACATCACTAGTGAACATCATGAGACTCCGGTCCATATTACCATCATTGATCACATCCACTATTTACTTTTCGCTATTTTATTTACTATTGCAAAACACTATCTATCACTACTATCATATTGCTTTTAACCCTTTGTGAACTACAAGGCCGGAGAGATTGACAACCTCTCTGTTCTCGTTGGGAGCAAAGTTATTTGTATCTGTGTGCAGGTCCACGTTGATTGCTAATTGCGCCGTTAGCAGTTGACACCTACCTGTTGAACCTAGGAGTCTCTGGGAATTCGATCCTTGGCATCTTTGCTAGTGGAAAACACTTCTACTTACTGCATCTTACACCTTCCACTTGGGGTAACCAACGAGGGGTTCGAGGCCCATCAAGGAGTATTTTCTGGCACCGTTGCCGGGGACTCCACTCTTCAGGATAGGGGAGTTGCATGCTATCTTTTACCTTTGCTTTTTAGTCTTGTTAGTTTACCTTTCATTTTTGCTTTAGTACCTTTTTTTATCGAAAATCACAAAAATAGTTATCTTGCTTGCTTGCTACTATGGGTTCTACCAAAAACACTAAATGGGAGGAGTACACCCCTACTTCCATTGCCCCACTTATCTCTGATGGGGTTTACAAAAAAGATAAACCTTGTGATTACACTAGTTATGACGGAGAGTTATGCCCATGGCATGGTCTTCCAGGAAAAAAGTATGAGCCTCAGTTTAAAATTGCTCCTAAGCTTCCCGAAACTTGGGAAGATGTTCTAAGTTTTATAATAGAGAGCAAATTAAACAAAGAGGATGACACTACAATTCTGCCCATTAATGATAAAATTGATTTTGATAATTGTAGTATTTCAGAAGTTGTCGCCTTCCTACAAGGAATGGCTAAGGATCCCAACACTAGCACGCTTAATCTTGCCTTCACAGATCATATCACTAATGCTCTTATCAAAGCTAGGGAGGAGAAACTTAGAGTAGAAGCCTCCATACCTAGAAAGCTAGGAGATGGTTGGGATTCTATGATTAAAATTAAGATAAACAATTTCTCATGCTTTGCTTTATGTGATATTGTAGCTAGTACTTCCATTATGCCCAAAAGACTATATGATATGCTTAAATTGAAATCTTTTGATTCTTGTTCTTTTGGTAATGCTCTCGTTGATTCTTCCATAAAGAAACCTTTCGGGAGGATTGACGATGTTCTTATTGTTGTCAATGATAATTATGTGCCCGTTCATTTTACTATTATGGATATTGAATGTGATCCTTCATGTCCAATTATTTTGGGACGTCCCTTTTTGCGCACCGTTGGTGCTGTCATTGACATGAAAGAGGGTAATATAAAATTTCAGTTTCCTCTCAAGAAAGGGATGGAACACTTCCCTCGTAAGAAGGTCAAGTTACCTTTTGAGTCCGTTGTACGGGCTAGCTATTCTTTTACTCTTGATAAAACTTGATCTATGCATTATGCCTAGCTTAAAGGCATAAAAGAAAGCGCTTTTGGGAGGCAGCCCACATGAATAAATTTTTTGCTTTTGTTGTGTCTTGATGTTATTTACTGCTGTAGCATCATCATTGTATCTTTGCTTTTCATATTTGTGCCAAGTATAGCCTCTGATTGCTAGAAAGTTCAAAAGTTGTGAGGTGCTGTCCAGGAAACAGATTCTGTCCTTGGATAGAAAAATTCGTATAAAATCACCAGATCATCTTTTTGGTCTGAATTTTTTCGACAGCGTTCTCTATATAATTGTCTTTCGTGCGTCAGTTCTGAGTTTTTTTATTTGAGTTGCAGAAGTATCCCGAACAGGTCAATTACTGCCTGCTGTTCTGTTTTTCACAGATTCTGTCCTGTTTTGCCTTACCTTCACTTTGCAAATTAAGAACTTGCTTTTTCTTTGCAAAAACCTTTTGGCAATCTTGAGAAACAGTAGAACTTCAAGAATATCCTTATTTCCAGCAAGGTATAATTATTTTATTAAGGGTACTAACCTCGCTAATCAGATTATGATGAGTTATGTATGAAGGGAGTTTTCAAGTGTGCGAGGGAAGATGATAAAAAGATTCAGGAGTGTCAAGCGCTCAAGCTTGGGGATGCCCCCGTGCACCCCCAAGAAATATTCAAGGAGACTCAAGCGTCTAAGCTTGGGGATGCCCCCATGCATCCCCTTCTCCATCAACATTATCAGTTCGTCTTTCGTTCCGCTATATTTTTATCACTTCATTTGTTATGTGCTATGCTTGGAGCGTCTTGCTTTTAGTTTTCTTTTTAGTTTTTCATAACGAGTCGGAACCCAGCATTCCTTTATGTGGGAGAGAAACATGCTCCACCTCTACCTAGAACATTACATAGAATTTTCATGTCTATCTATGCTGTGTGTGTTCTTTGTCTTTTAATAGCTACTATCGTGCTCTGCTCTTATTATTCATGCTTATCTTCTCAAGAGCTTTTATTTAGTTGGTTGCTTGAACTCTCTTTAATTACCATGCTCACCTTATTAAGAGAGTTTGCTTCCGTTGCATGGGTTAATGTGTCTATGATAAAGATGCTACTTTCATGATGGTGCTTAGTAGTTCAGGTTTTCTTTTGGTTAATCTCAAATAGCTGGGGGGGTTCCCAATGTGTTATTGGAGTACCAACTTGGTTTGTTTGCCTATGATGTGGTATGGTTTAGTAATATCTTCCTTCGAGAATTTATTTTGATTGACTTGGCGTATGCTCACGCATATTCAAGACTGTAAAGAAAGTCTGTCAAGCCTTGATGATCTTTTGTTTCTGAGTAGCGATATAACTGCCATGCCTGATTCAATATTGCTTTGTCGCTCTGCATGATTATGACCGTCATTGCTCTCTTAGTTGGTTGCTCCCAGTCTTTTGCTAACCTCCACCTGCACTAAGCAAATTAACCATGCAATACATAGCTCATGGGAAAGTAGCCTAAAAACTATTGTGGTAAAGAATATGTTGCCTATGTATCTTATTTCTTATGAGTTGCTTGCTGAGCGGTAACCATGTTTCTGGGGACGCCATCAACTGTTACACTTTTGTTGAATATCATGTGAGTTGCTATGCATGTTCGTCTTGTCTGAAGTAAGGGTGATTTACCGTGGGTTGAATTAATATGCATATTGTTAGAGAAGAACATTGGGCCGCCAACCAAAGCCACGCATCATGGTGGAAGTTTTAGCTTGGACCTTAATCCTCTATCTCTCACGAGAATATGCTTATGCACTAAAAGAGGAGTCCATCATCTATTTTCTATGTTGTCCCGGTATGGATGTCCTCAAGTTGAGATCTATCAAAAACGAGAAATCAAATGCGATTTATCTCCTTGGACCTTTGTACAGGTGGCATAGAGGTACCCCTTTGTGACACTTTGTCGGGGGAAACTGTCCGCCACGAGCACCTATGGGACCGGAGCCCCTTCTACGTTGCGGTAAGGGAGCGGAGGGAGCACGAAGAGCAGATCGAGGAACACACGCGGGCAGTTTACCCAGGTTCGGGCCGCGCGGACGCGTAAGACCCTACTCCTGCTTGGATTGTATTGAGTTCTTGAGCTCGGGAGCTTGAAGAGCTAGCTACACCGAGCAAGAGAGCTATCTAGGTTCCGAACCCTTTCTACGTTGCGCATGGGCCTCCTTTAATAGCTCAAGGGGTCACCGACAGGTGTCAACGTAGAGGAGGGTAAAAACGTAACTTTGGTGGTAGTTGTAACAGTGCGGGAACAGTGCATGAACAGTGGATGAACAGTGGTCTTCACCTAACTTTGACAGTAGGGGACAAGGGCATTAAATGCCCGTCGCCGTCGACCCCAAAAGCGCCCGTCCATGCTTCTCCGTTCGCCACGGCGGTAGCCTCGTCACCGTGGCGTGCCACCGTGTCCCCCAGGCTGCACAGCCATCCGCCACGCGTCCCTGGAAGGGCCCCAGGGCGACGCGTGCGCCGATGAGCTGGAGCGCGGGCACACAGCGCAGGCTTCCCCCGGCAAGCACCTTGCCGGGGTCTTGATCTTGCCGGGCCCGGAAGCTTGTCGCTCCCCGGGTCCTGCCGGGGCGCAGGGTGCGCCGAGGCACGTCTTCTGAGATGCTGTCTTCTGGTCTTCCTGGCAAGCTCCTCTTGCCAGGGTCTTGTGTTAATGTGATAATCTTGAGCCTGGTGCGGCCTTCCCGGCAAGCTCCACTTGCCGGGGTCTTGATCTTCTGTCTTGTATACTTTGTTTTTGAATGGCTTCATAAGGACCGAAAAGGTTTCCGGCGAGCACGTGGTAAACCCTGCCGCGGGAAGCTGCTACTGCCCGTGCACAAGTTGGGGTACTAAGGTACCCCTATCTTAGTACACCGACAGGAGCCCCCGGGCCTGGGCCACACACGGTGCCGAGCGCTGTTGGGCCAGGCCCAAAACAGTGCACGGGCACACGCGGCCCACGGCACGCCGAATCTCCTTCCGTATCCGCCGCATCCCCCCCTAACGGCACGCGTTGATTGCGGCGTCGTGGGGGAGATCGTGGCCTCGTTCTTTAATGGGAAATGCGGAGCGTCCCCCACTCCCCCCTTAAAAGCAGAGGAAGCAGGGGCAGTTTCCCTCCTTCGTCTTCATTGCACTTTCATTCTCCTGAAAACTTCCGCTGCTCTTTGCCTCCACCCCTCCTCCGCCGCCTTCCGCATCCGCGGCGCCGTCGAGCTCCTCGCCTCTTCCCTCGCCGCCTCTGCCATGGCTCCGAAGAGCGAGAAGGCGAAAGCGGACAAGGCCAAGAAGGAGAAATCCGAGCAGGCGGCGAAGCTTGCCGCCCTGCGGAAGAGGAACGTGGTCTTCGCGCCGAGGCTCAGCGCGAAGGAGCTACGGAACAAGTACTATCTCTTCTGGTCCGGGGAGACCAAAGCTCATCCCCGCACCAGAGCCTTCCCCGCCGTCGCCAGAGATTTGTTTCCCGGCGGGTATTTCTTCTTTGCTGCTTTCTTCCACTGTGGATTGTGCCCTCCGTACTCGGAGTTCTTTTGCGACATTATGAACACATATGGCCTCCACCTACTAGACTTTACCCCCAATGCCATCCTTACGATGGCTGTTTTCGCACATCTGTGCGAAAACTATGTTGGGATCCATCCAAACGTAGCACTCTTTCGCCATTTCTTTATGCCTAGAGTAGAGGCTGGCGCTCCCCTCTCCGGCGGCATCTCCTGGATCTTCCGGTTGAATAAGAAGGACTCATACCTGAAGGGAGAACTCCGCGGCAAGTGGGAAGAATGGCGCGCAGATTGGTGTTGGGTAGTGGAGGACAAGCCGGAGCCCTTCACTACGCCGCGCACAACAGCCATAGTGCGCGGCAGGAACTGGAGCGAATTGGCCCCAGAGGACAACAAACTTAGCATTGCCCTTATCAGAATTATTCGTCTCCGGGCCGCCAATCTGACCATCGGAGAGGTTGGGGCAGATTTCCTCCGCCGCCGCATCGCCCCTCTACAAGAGAGGAAGAGGGCCGCATGGGAATTTGGCAATGCGGCGGATATCATGAGGCTGCGCCCTGGATTAAACTTCAATTTCACCGCTTTGGAGCTGAAAGGAATGGTTCGAGAGCTCTTCAAGCACGACCCGGCCCATCCGGAGTGGTTCAGACCCGCCAAGGGAGTGGTGCCACTATGCAACAGCACCGCCTGCGATTCCTTGCGCGCGATGATGCCGGAGTGCGACTCCCATGGCATCGTCCCCACTTGGATCGAGCCTCCGCCGGATACTGTGCTGAGCTTCTTCGATAACCTGGTCGAGAAGCCAAAGAACACCGAGGAGAACAGGGGCCTCACCAGGGCCACCACGGCGCGGGATATAGCTTACATCGCTTCTAGGATGGAAGAGGCCGCCGCAGCTGCAGCGGCGGGAGACTTTGGATGTACTGTGGACGACGCAGAAGCCGCGAACGTGTTGAGCCAAGCAGAGGAGGCTGAAATCCTCAGGTTGCTCAAGCTTCCGCCCGAGGAGTTTGCCGGGGTTCCTTCCCTGAGGCTTTCCGGGATACCCGGGGTTGTGAGCGAGGCCGCCGCAGGGAGCGAGGTTGCCGGAGGGAGCGGAGCCGCCGGAGGGAGCGGGACCGCCGGAGGGAGCGAAGCCGCCGGGCGTGGCGCTGGGCCCAGCGAGCCTGCCGGGGAGGAGGAGGAGGACGTCGAGGCCGATGAAGACACCGGCGGATCTCTGGGACTTGACGACGACGCCTCCTCGTCCTCAGAGAAATCCCCGCCTCCGGCAAGTCCTACGCAAACACCGAGGAAGCGCCTCCGCAAGGCGGCTACAGCGACGAGGACGCAGGCGCCTCGACAGTAGCCTGCTCGCCGGGCGACGCGCACCACCAGGGCGAGCCAAGCCGCGACGGAGGCGCCCCGCGCACCAGCGCCAAGCAGAGGGGGATCCTCCCAGAGCGAAGTGGCCGCTCCGCCTGCTCCTCGGGCCTCGGCGTCAACGGAGGCTGGGTCTTCGCAGCCCCCAGCTCCGGAGACCGCCAAGCGCCCGAGGGAGCCTTCTCCTCCTGCTCCTCGCGCGGGAGCATCTCAGGTGGAGTTCGACTTCTCCGCCCTTAGCTCCGACAACGACGAGGAAGAGGAGTAAGTACTTGCAACTGGTAACTTCTTTGATTTTAACTTGGTCTTTCTTGATGATTCTGATCTTGTTTATATTTTGCTTTCAGGTCCCTGGGCCAGCGGATGGCGAAGAAGGCCAAGATCCCTGTGGTCGAAGTTGAAGACGACTCGCCCGTCGCGGCGACTGGGGACGCGCCGGCGACGAACTTGCCGGATCAACCTACTGCTCCGAGGAGCAGCCCCCAGCGCAGCCCCCAGCGTAAGTCTGGTCTTGAGTTTTCTGTTCGTCGGGCGCGCTTGAGGTTTTTGCTTGTACTAATATCTTGCCGCCTTGTTTGTCTTGTGCAGAAGTGGAGCCGCAGCCGCAGGAGCAACCGGAGGTCACCCCCGAGGAGCTGTCTGTTCCACCCTCCCCGCCAAGGGCGAATTCCCCGGCGAGGGAGAACGCTCCGCCAAGGACGGGCGCCCCGCCAAGGGCGGGCACCCCGCCAAGGGTGAGCAGCCCGACAAGGGTGAGCATCCCGCCAAGGGAGGGCGCGGGCGGCCCTCCGCCAGCAGGGGCCACCACTCCGCCGCCAAGGGTGGACTCCCCGGCGAGGGAGCCTGTCGTCGAAGAAGTCCTCGAAGGTAAGTCTTGCAGCTTCTTCTTCTTGGATTTGTCTTTTTGGATATTTGCTTGATCTTTTCTTTTCTTTTTCTTCTGCTAGATCCTCCCGCCCCAGAGCGGATGGAGACGGAGGCCACCGTTGAGGAGGAGGTGCACGGCGACGGCGGCGACGCCACTGCCACTGAGGGCATGGCTGGAGCCAACGAGCCTGCCGCTGAGGAGACCGCCCCGACCGCAGATGCCGCGGGCGGAGAAGGGACCGGCGACCGCACTGCTGGCCCGGAGGCAGCAGGAGCGTCAAGCGCTGCGCCGGCCGCCGACCCCTCCGCGTCCACGGAGCGGTCG
Organism: Secale cereale; assembly: GCA_902687465.1. Lineage (NCBI taxonomy): Eukaryota > Viridiplantae > Streptophyta > Magnoliopsida > Poales > Poaceae > Secale > Secale cereale. The sequence continues at coordinate 704,400,726 of LR738709.1, read as the reverse complement.
GGCGTCTATCTTGAAGCTCCCAACGGGATCTTTATACAAGTCCCGTGGGCGTCTTCGTCGCGAGCCCCCGTGGAGGGAGAGACCTACGATGGAGAGGTCCTCGCCTCCGCGGGGTTGAAGGTCATTGAGGCGCTTGGCGGGAGCGACGAGCTCGAAGAGGAGAAGCTCCTTCGTCAGCTCCTGGCCCTGTACCAGGCCAGGCAGGCGAAACTGGAGTCCCGAGAAGCTCTCACCGCCAAGGCTGGAGCTGATTTGGAGAAGCGCGCTGTGGAGCTCCGCGCCGCCAACCAGGCGGCCCTCCGCAACTTGGCGGAGGAGCGCGAAAAGCTTGCCGAGGAGCAGCAAGAGTTTCTCCTTGAGAAGGCTGAGGCCGAGGAGCAGCAGCGATTGGCTGGCGAAGAGCTGTCCCGGCGAGAAGGAGCGCTCAACCAGTGGAAGGTCGACCTCGACGCCCACGAGGACGACCTGACCGCCCGGGAGCAGGCCATTGGCGGAGCCCTGAAGGAGGCGAAGGCTGCCGCTGCCACCGCGGAGACCGCCAAGAAGGATCTTGAGGCCAAGGTGGAGCAGCTGGAGCGGTACCTGAAGGCGAGTGCGGACAGAATCACCGCGCTCAATGTGGAGCGGGAAAAGGATGCCCACACCAACTCTGACCTGCAGGTACGCCTCTCCAAGAAAGGCGACGAGCTCACTGCCGCCAAGAATTCAATTGCTGACTTGGAATTGAAGGTCTCTACTCTTACCGATTCGCTCGACGCTGCCCGGGATCGCGAGACGAAGCTGAAGGACGAGCTCCGCAAGGAACGAGGCCTGGTGGAGAGCGCCGCCGTCTCAACGAACCAGTTCAGCCGGGCAGTGGAGCAGTGGACTGACGATCTGGTCACCTCCGCTGCCAACATTGACAAGGAGATGATGGCGCTGAGGGCGGAGCACCTCGTGTACTCTCCGGACGAGAACCTCCCCCACAGCGCCAAGATGAGTCTCTTCTTCAGGGGAATCGCGCCGGGGCTTGCACGGCTGCGCGAGAAGCTCCCCGCGCAGTTGGCCGACGAGTCGCGTCGGCTCTGCGCGGGCACCTTGGAGCGCGTCTTGACGAAGATCGTCTACCGCAATCCCGGCATCAACCTTGTCAACGTCCTCCGCTCCTTGCCGGAAGACGCTAACCGGGAGGCGTTGAAGGCGCAGGTTGCCCACATCGTCGCCAAGGTGAACAAGGTCACAAGGCGTGAAGGCGACCGCGTAGACTAGATTTCTTCCTTTCTGTTTCCCTCGCCGCTGCAAAGTATGTTATGGACATGAATCAATTAGTTATTGCGGCAAGTTATCCTTGTAATATACAATCTTATTTTGATCAATCAATGCAGTGTTATCTCCCTTGCTTTGGTCCTTTACTTTGTATACTTTTCACCCTACGCTTTTAGGGAACTTGCCGACAAGGGGCCCTTGCCGCGAGCGCTGAGTGCTGGACTCTGAGCAGCCTGCTGGCAAAGGCCTTGTCGGCAAGCAACCTCGCCGCAGCTAGTCGCAACACACTTAGCTTGCTGAGCGAACTCGAAAACGAAGTAAGGGCGCGACACTTGTCGCAGCTCTCTTAAGTCGTTGAGCGTGCTCGAAAACAAAGTAAGGGTGCGGTTAGCCACGGGTAGGTTCCTCCGCGCACAGGTTTTCCATACAAAGTGTGGTTGTTCAAGGAAGACAACTAAAATTTAAAAAATTGAATTACTCAAACTTCGGTAACTTAGCTTAGCTTTCCTGGATTGTTTGTTCCCGGCAAGGCTCCTCTTTCTTGAACAGCACTTGGTTCATCCTCCACCTCCTTCCCCCCCGGCAAACTTGTGCGCGAGGAACATTCCTTCTGCTTAAGAGGGAAAGAAAAAGAGGAGGGAAAACAAGTATAGGGCCTCTTGGCCTGCTAATGCTTACCGGGTATGCGTGTTGCACAAGATGCCAAACAATGCATGCAAATAAGAAAAGGGCATGGAAATGGCGAATAGTGCGAAACACAAAAAGCTTTACTGATGCACGGGATCTGCGCCCGGCTTTGTACAAAGGTTTACATGCAACAGCGGCAAGACTCGTACAAAAGGTGGTTGCCGGAGCGGATCACGGCAACCGCGCCTTATGGGTGAAACTTGCGAAGATGCTCTATGTTCCAGGAATTGCTCACCGGTAAGCCTTCTTCGGTCTCAAGGCGGACAACGCCGGGCCTTGTGACTTGTCTCACCCGATAAGGGCCTTCCCACTTCGGCGTCAACTTGTTGGAATTCTTTGCGGACTGAACACGCCGAAGAACAAGGTCGCCTTCCTCGAGACTCCTGGCCTTGACCTTGCGGCTATGGTAGCGACGCAAGGCTTGCTGGTATCGAGCAGCTCGTACAGCAGCCTGGAGACGTTCCTCCTCAAGGAGCAATGCATCATCTTGTCGCAGTTGCTCTTGCTCGAGCTCATCATAAGCGAGCACTCGAGGAGATCCGTATACGAGTTCCGTGGGGAGAACTGCCTCTGCTCCATAGACAAGAGCAAAGGGTGTCTGTCCGGTGGCTCGACTTGGTGTCGTTCTGATTGACCAAAGAGCCGCCGGCAACTCCTCTATCCAGTTTCTTCCGCACTTGCGCAGCCTGTCGAAGGTTCTTGTCTTGAGTTCGCGCAGCACTTCAGCATTGGCCCTCTCCGCTTGACCATTGCTCCTTGGGTGAGCAACAGAAGCGAAACAGACCTTGGCGCCAAGGTCTTGGACGTACTGCATGAAGGTGCGACTTGTGAACTGTGTGCCGCTGTCAGTGATGATCCTGTTAGGGACCCCGAAACGGCAAACAATCTCTCTAAAGAACCTGACTGCTGACTGTGCTGTCACCTTTCTCACTGGTTCCACTTCTGGCCACTTTGTAAACTTGTCGATTGCAACGTACAAGTATTCAAAGCCCCCGACAGCGCGGGGAAAGGGGCCAAGGATATCGAGCCCCCAGACCGAGAAGGGCCAGGACAAAGGAATCGTCTGGAGAGCTTGAGCTGGCTGATGAATTTGCTTGGCATGGAACTGGCACGCTTCACACTTGGTTACTTGTGCAGTTGCATCTTGGAGGGCTTCTTGCCAGAAGAACCCTTGCCGGAACGCCTTCCCGGCAAGCGCCCTTGCGCCAATGTGGTGGCCACATATGCCTCCGTGTATTTCTGCCAACAGCTTCTGTCCATCTTCTCTGGAAATGCACTTCAACCTGACACCATTGAGTCTCCTTCTGTACAGTTCATTGTCAACGAACTGGTACATACTCGACTGCCTGGTTATCCTCTCTATTTCTTCTGGCTCATCGGGAAGTTCCCCAGTTTGCAGAAAACGGATGATTTGTTGTGCCCATGCCGGAGCCCGAGGCTCAACGGCAAGGACTAAGGCATGAGGGCCGCTGCGGGAACCCCAGCTTCTACGGCAAGAACCTCTGGTTCTGCCGGAGCTGATGGTCCCCCGGCAAGCCTGCCGGGGCAAGGCTTGTCGGGAACGCTTGCTTCAACTGTACAGACCCTTGGATCTGCAGGAGCAAACTGTTCCTCAGCGTTCTGATTGTTGATCTTGGGGACCTTGGCGGCGGCCTCGGGGAGATCCGCCGGCAAGTAGTCGTCGGAGACCAACTTTCTCTTCTTGTTCTGCCCAACTGATGGTGTAACGGATGGTTGAGTTAACTTGAGCAGGAAGGTCCCTGGTTCCACAGGTAACTTCATTGCAGCACACTTTGAAAGGCCATCCGCGATATCATTCTGAGCTCTTGGGACGTGCTCCATTTGCAGACCTTCAAAGTGCTCTTCAAGCTTCCTCACCTCATCAACATAAGCTTCCATCAAAGGGCACTGATAACTCTTGTTCACTTGTCGGACCACCAACTGAGAATCTCCTCGCACAATCAACTTCCTAATCCCAAGCTCGGCTGCAATTCTGAGGCCGGCAAGCAACCCTTCATACTCAGCAGTATTGTTTGTCGCTTGTTCCCTGGGAAAGTGCATCTGGATAACATACTTGAGGTGCTCTCCGGTGGGCGCTATGAGTACCACGCCGGCACCAGCGCCTTGCAGCGAGAAAGCACCATCAAAGTACATTACCCATTCGATGGCCGCTTCTTGTACGGGGACACTTGTCTCTTGGATTTCTTCATCTGGCGTCGGGGTCCATTCCGCTATAAATTCTGCCAAAGCTCTGCTCTGTATAGTTGAAGTACTCTCAAACTTGAGACCAAAGCTTGACAGTTCCAGTGCCCACTCGACGATCCTGCCTGTTGCTTCGGGATTTTGCAATATCCTTTTCAACGGAAAGCGAGTGACCACTGTTATCTCATGTGCTTGGAAGTAATGGCGCAGCTTTCTCGAGGCCATGAGGAGGCCGAAAAGCAGCTTCTGCACTCCAGAGTATCTTGATCTAGCCCCCTGCAAGAGGGAACTTACAAAATACACCGGGCGCTGCACCATCTTCCTTCGCACCTCTCCTTGTTCCTGCGCAGAGTTGTCCTTGTCGGGGCCAGAGCTTGCCGGTGGAGCCCCCTGCTTGTCGCTGGATTCGCTTGCCGGAGGTGTGGGCTCTTCCTCTGCCTCCCTTTCCGCTACCAACGCAGCACTAACCACTTGATTGGTTGCCGCTAAGTACAGCAGCAACTTCTCTTGTGGCCTAGGTGCGACAAGTATTGGAGTGGAGGACAGGTATCCTTTCAAATCCTGCAGCGCCGCCTCTGCTTCCGGAGTCCATTTCATAGGACCTGCCTTCTTCAAAATTTTAAAGAAAGGCAAGGCGCGTTCTGCAGATTTTGAAATGAACCTGCTGAGGGCAGCCACACAACCAGCAAGTCTCCTTACGTCCTTGACGCGCTTCGGGGCTTCAATCTGCTCGATGGCTTTTATCTTGTCGGGATTGGCTTCAATCCCCCTCTGGGACACAAAGAACCCGAGAAGCTTGCCGGAGGGAACTCCAAAGACGCACTTCTCGGGGTTCAACTTGAGCTGGATCTTGCGCAGACTTGCAAATGTTTCTTCCAAGTCTTGGATCAGGGTATCTTTGCTCTTGCTCTTGACCACTATGTCATCCATGTAAGCTTCTACATTTCTGTGGATCTGTGGCTCAAAAGCAGTGTGCACCACCCTTGCAAACGTTGATCCTGCATTCTTCAATCCAAAGGGCATGCGTATGAAGCAATATGTGCCGCATGGAGTAATGAATGCAGTCTTCTCTTCGTCTTCCTTGGCCATGAATATTTGGTGGTAACCTGAGTATGCATCAAGGAAGGAAAGCAGCTCACATCCAGCGGTGGAGTTAACAATCTGGTCAATGCGCGGCAAGGGAAATGGATCCTTGGGACATGCTTTATTCACATCAGTGAAGTCTATACACAGTCTCCACTTCCCGTTGGCCTTACGCACGACGACTGGATTTTCTAACCACGTGGGATGAATCACGCCTCTAACCAGGCCTGCTGCTTCTAGCTTCTTTATCTCTTCGGCGATGAATTCTTGGCGCTCCACGGCTTGCTTCCTGACCTTCTGCTTGACGGGCCGCGCATGAGGACAAACAGCAAGCTTGTGCTCAATTACCTTCCTGGGAACGCCGGGGATGTCAGATGGTTGCCACGCAAACACATCGACATTCGCCCGCAGGAAGGCAACGAGCGCGCTTTCCTATTTGTTGTCAAGTGTAGCACTGATGGTGAAGGTACCACCAGTGCCGTCCTCCTTGGCGGACACCTTCTTGGTTGCCGGTGGAGCGGCCATCCCCTTCTTGCACTTGCCGGTGGAGCTCGATGGAACGTCCTCGACGGCAGCGCAGCACTCCGAAGAGGTGCGTTTGCCGGAGTGGGCCCCAGAGCTCTTGCCGAACTTGGTCTTGGTCTTCCCCCCGGGAGCTTCAGCGGCAAGTGTGTTGCTTTCTGCTGCGGCTGCTGCATCCCGGTATATCTTGTCGGCGCAGATAAGCGCGTCCTTCTTGTCGCCAGGGACAGAGATGACGCTTATCGGCCCCGGCATCTTGAGTACGTTGTAGGCATAGTGGGAAGCTGCCATGAACTTGGCGAGGGCAGGACGTCCAAGTATCCCATTGTATGGCAATGGGATATCGGCCACGTCGAAGGTTATCCTCTCCGTCCTGAAGTTGAGTTCCCCGCCAAAGGTCACTGGCAGAGTAATCTTCCCCTTCGGCTTGCTCCTCCCCGGGTTTATTCCTTGGAACGACCCAGTTTCTTCAAGCTCTCCGTCTGGGATCTGGAGTTTCTTGATCACAGCCGAGGAGATCAAGTTCAGGCCGGCCCCGCCGTCAACCAACATTTTGGTGACCTTGAGGTTGCGGATGGTTGGTGAAACCAACATCGGCAAGCACCCGACCGTCGTTGTGCGGTCAGGGTGATCCTCAAGATCAAAAATGATGGGCGTGCTGGACCACTTCAGCAGCCTGCGTGACTCGATGGGCGGCTCAGCTGCGTTTACTTCCCGCACCCACTGCTTGAGTTGGCGGTGGGAAGTATGCAGAGAGGCGCCTCCGTCGACACAAAGAACTTCTGTGGCCTTCTGGAACTCCTGCTCGCTGTTATCTCCTTCCTCCATGTCGTCGTCGTCGTCTTCTTCCTCATCCTTGTCGCGGCCCCGGGGAGGTCGATCACCTTGCCGCTGCTTGGCCTTGCCGCGGCGTCCTCCCCGGCCATTGAATGGCCGCTTCTTGCTTGGTTCTCCTCCGCCACCTTGGGCCTTCTCCTTGTCGCGACGCTCGTATTCAGCCTTCTGCTGTTCTACGAGGTACTCGACTCGCTTGCAGTTCGAAAGGTCGTGGCCCTTGGTGCGGTGAATCTTGCAGTATTGCTTGTCGGAGCCGTCCTGCTTGTCGGCTGCCGCTACAGGGGCAGGTTCCTTGCCGGAACCGCCAGCCTGAGCCGTCTTGGCAGGAGCCTCCTTGCCGGACTGCTCGACGACCAGCACTTCCTTGCTCTTCTTTCTTCTGTTGTTCCGCCGCCGGCTCTTCTTCGCCGGGGCGGCGTCCTCGCTGTCGCTTCCTCCTGCGCCAGTATCCTCTCCGGGGAGTTTCCTCCCCTCTTCGACGCGCGCGCACTTGTCAGCCAGAGCGTAGAGCTCGCTAACATCCCGGATCTTGGTCATGGCCATCTCTTCCCTCATGCGGCGGTTACGCATGTTCTGGTGGAACGCGCTGATAACCGCGGCGGGGTGGACGTCGGGAATGTTGTGCTGCACGCGGCTGAATCTCTGGATATACTTGCGTAGGGATTCTCCTTCCTTCTGGGCCAAGATGTGGAGATCACTCTCCTGGCCGTGGGGTTTGTGGCCGCCCGTGAAGGCGCCAACAAATTGGTGGCACAGATCTGCCCATGAAGAAATGGAGCCTTCCGGCAAGTGCATAAGCCAAGAGCGGACGTTTGGCTTAAGCACCAGCGGGAAGTAGTTAGCCAGTATCTTCTCGTCGCGTCCCCCGGCAGCCTGCACCGCGATGGTGTAGATGCTGAGGAACTCCGAGGGGTGCGTCTTGCCGTCGTACTTCTCGGGTACGTCGGGCTTGAAGTTTTTCATGCTGGGCCACTAGACGCGCCGCAGCTCACGGGTGAACGCAGGGCAACCTGCTGCGTACGACAAGTCGCCTGGTTCACCGGGCGCGTACGTGTCAAAAGCTGTCCCAGCGCGCTGATCCGATTGTCGCCGGGTCTCTCGTCGGCGCTCGATGCACGTTCGAGCGTCTTCTTGCCGCCGATCGTCGAGGACTTGGCGCTGGTCCCGACGAGCCCGCGGATCCGACGACGCCGTAGAGTCGTCGTCGACGTTAATCCGGCGGGGTGGCGTCTTCTGCTTCCGCGGTGGGGAGTGCACGGTGGTCGCACCCCCGGCGGTCTTGTCGCCATCGGCCTTCGTCTGGTCGACTTGCCGTGGCCGCGATGTCGCCGGTTGCTGCGGCGTGTCGTTGTTGGCGAAGGCGATGAGGCTTTGAATCATCGCCCTCCAATCTTCGGCCTTGTCGGCCGCTGGAGGGAAATCGAGGAGCAGTTGCGCTCTTGCTAGAGCTTCTGCTGGAGAGGAGGGGAGCGGCGGCGAGAGGTACGAGGAGCGAGATATGCTCGGACCTCTAACGGGGTTAGAAGGAGCAGTATCTCGCCCTGGCGACCGCGCCTTGCTCGTGCCAGGACGATGGCCTTGAGCATCCCGCGAGCCTCCGGCTTGTCCTTGCCCCAGCAAGCGTATGGTACCTCCTGTACCACGGCGCTGCTGGCCTGGCGTCTGCTGAGAGAGACGTGGTGCATCTACGGACACCGAGGCCTTGGAATTGGCCCAGTCGTCCGTCTTGTCCTTGGATTTGGTGGCGCCGTGAGTTTCCTCGCCGGCGACCACCCTTCCGCCGGTGTCTCCTCCACCCACCGTTGGTTCTGGTGGCGGTGGAATCGACGCAGACGGGCCTGCGAGGCTGCGACCTCCGAAGCCTTCTTCTTCGGGGCCATAATGTTGTTGCTGACGAAGTTGATGAAGCTGGAGAGGTTGATGAAGAATGCGCCCGCGTGAGCGCCGGATCAGGTTCGCACAACCTCGACGCCCCCTACCTGGCGCGCCAAAGATGTCGGGGGAAACTGTCCGCCACGAGCACCTATGGGACCGGAGCCCCTTCTACATTGCGGTAAGGGAGCGGAGGGAGCACGAAGAGCAGATCGAGGAACACACGCGGGCAGTTTACCCAGGTTCGGGCCGCGCGGATGCGTAAGACCCTACTCCTGCTTGGATTGTATTGAGTTCTTGAGCTCGGGAGCTTGAAGAGCTAGCTACACCGAGCAAGAGAGCTATCTAGGTTCCGAACCCTTTCTACGTTGCGCATGGGCCTCCTTTTATAGCTCAAGGGGTCACCGACAGGTGTCAACGTAGAGGAGGGTAAAAACGTAACTTTGGTGGTAGTTGTAACAGTGCGGGAACAGTGCATGAACAGTGGATGAACAGTGGTCTTCACCTAACTTTGACAGTGGGGGACAAGGGCATTAAATGCCCGTCGCCGTCGACCCCAAAAGCGCCCGTCCATGCTTCTCCGTTCGCCACGGCGGTAGCCTCGTCACCGTGGTGTGCCACCGTGTCCCCCAGGCTGCACAGCCATCTGCCACGCGTCCCTGGAAGGGCCCCAGGGCGACGCGTGGGCCGATGAGCTGGAGCGCGGGCACACAGCGCAGGCTTCCCCCGGCAAGCACCTTGCCGGGGTCTTGATCTTGCCGGGCCCGGAAGCTTGTCGCTCCCCGGGTCCTGCCGGGGCGCAGGGTGCGCCGAGGCACGTCTTCTGAGATGCTGTCTTCTGGTCTTCCTGGCAAGCTCCTCTTGCCAGGGTCTTGTGTTAATGTGATAATCTTGAGCCTGGTGCGGCCTTCCCGGCAAGCTCCACTTGCCGGGGTCTTGATCTTCTGTCTTGTATACTTTGTTTTTGAATGGCTTCATAAGGACCGAAAAGGTTTCCGGCGAGCACATGGTAAACCCTGCTGCGGGAAGCTGCTACTGCCCGTGCACAAGTTGGGGTACTAAGGTACCCCTATCTTAGTACACCGACACACTTGGTTAAAACATATGCAATGCAATGATAACCCATGGGGATCCGAGCTAATTAGGACAAGGAGCGAGCACTATTAGTATTCGATGCATGAGGCTTGCAACTTATAGAATGTTTTATACATGACACATATGAAGTACTACTACCGTTGACACAATTGCTTCCATGTTTCAAAATAAAAAGCTCTAGCACTTCAAGCACCAACTACTGAGAGCATGATTGTCATTCTAAGTGTAATGTGCATTGTCCCAAAGTAGCATTGTCTTTTGCATGATTGTGATATCGTTTATTCTGAAATGATTGTATCTAGTCATCACTTAAACCTTGAAGGTGTGAAAGTGCAACTAATCCCCGGGTGGTTTTGGTAATTAATAACAACATATATATCATTGAACTAATGGCTACTTGAGAATCATTTCAGAGAAGTTCGATGATATGGGTATGGAAATGTCTGAAGAAGTGGACCCCTCAAAATGCTAAGACAAGCATTGGCAAAAGCTCAAGACTCCATTTTTGGTTTAGTGATCAAAGATCACATTGAGTCCATAGGAAAAGCCAATACTATTAAAAGGGGATGAGGTTGTGTTGATGATCTGGTTGCTCAAGTGCTTAGTGATTTAGCTCCTTCAACTATCAGCAATCTTCACTACTTAACACACTCATAAGTAATCTCGGACAAACCGATTCTTCCAACTCAGTCCCACCGAGATGAACCACCTCAGCTATTTTCCAAACCCTAGATATTTCGGTCCATCCGATTTTGAGTTCGGTCTCACCGAAACTGGACTGCCAACCTTCTGTAACCGTTTGACATCATTTCGGAATATCCGAGTTGTTAATTTCGGTCCCACCGAGATGGCAAGCTCCTACCTTTGACTCATATCGGACACACCGAGACGGTATTTTCGGTCCCACCGAAAACCCCAACGTTCACTATATTTGAACTTTCGGTCTGACCGAGCTTTCACTTCGGTCTCACCGAGATTGCTCAATTATGTGTGTAACGGTTGGATTTTGTGTGGAGGCTATATATACCCCTCCACCCCCTCTTCATTCGTGGAGAGAGCCATCAGAAAGTATACCACTCCTACCTTACACTTTCTGAGAAGAGAACTACCTACCCTTGTGTTGAGATCAAGTTGCTCCATTCCTACCATATGAAACTTGATTTCTAGCCTTCCCAAGTTGCTTTCCACTCAACCCTTTCTTCCACCACAGCCATATCAGTGAGGAGAGTTGAGTGTTGGGGAGATTATCATTTGAAGCACAAGAGCAAGGAGTTCATCATCATCAACCACATCTATTACCTTTTGGAGGGTGGTGCCTCCTAGATTGGTTAGGTGTCGCTTGGGAGCCTCCGTCTTCGTGATGTGGAGTTGAACCAAGAAGTTTGTAAGGGCAAGGAGATCGCCTACTTCGTGAAGATCTACCCCGAGTAAGGCTAGTCCTCCGTGGGCGTAGGCCATGATGGAATAGACAAGGTTGCTTCTTCGTGGACCCTTCGTGGGTGGAGCCCTCCGTGGACTCGCGCAGCCGTTACCCTCCGTGGGTTGAAGTCTCCATCAACGTGGATGTACGATAGCACCACCTATCGGAACCACGACAAAAATCTCCGTGTCTCCAAACTGCGTTTGATCTTCTCCACCTCTCTTTACTACATGTGCAATTTACTTTCCGCTGCTTATACTCTAGAATTGCATGTGTAGGGTGATACTTGAATTGATCATAATTGTGAAACTGCCAAAAACTGTTCATGATCTAAAGGCATATTTTTTATATTGTAAAGTAGTCTAATCACCCCCCCCCCTCTAGACATACTTTCGATCCTACAAGTGGTATCAGAGCTTTGGTCTCCATTGTTTTGGTTTCCATTGCATTGGACTCCATAAGCTTGGTTTCACAACCTAGGAGAGTATGGCGTCTAGTGAGGGTAATTATCGTAGAGGTCCTTACTTTGATGGTACAAATTTTGCTAGTTGGAAGCATAAAATGAAAATGCATATTCTTGGTCATAACCCAGCCGCATGGGGCATTATTTGTGTTGGTATGCAAGGTGATTTCTTCGAGGAAGGAAAAGTTCCGGATCGCGAAGCTACACCGGAAGAGTTGCGGATGTTGCAAAACAATGCTCAAGCTTGTGACATTCTCTTCAATGCTTTGTGTCCCGAGGAGTTCAACAAAATCAGCCGTCTTGAGAATGCTAAAGAGATTTGGGATACTTTGGTTGAAATGCACGAAGGTACTGAATCTGTGAAGGAACCAAAGCTAGATATTCTTCAAGGTCAACTTGACAAGTTCAAGATGAAGGATGGTGAAGGAGTCGCTGAAATGTACTCTAGGCTTGCTCTCATCACAAATGAGATTGCCGGCTTAGGAAGCGAAGAAATGACCGACCGTTTCATCATCAAGAAGATTCTAAGAGCTTTGGATGGAAAATATGACACCGTGTGCACTTTGATCCAAATGATGCCAAACTACAAGACTCTCAAGCCAACTGAAGTCATTGGAAGAATTGTTGCTCATGAGATGACACTTAAGGATAAGGAAGAGCTTCACAACAAGTCAAGTGGTGCTTACAAAGCTACAAGTGATGCTCCCACTACCTCAAGTGACAAGTTAATTTCCAATGAAGAGATAAGCCTAATGGTTAAGAACTTCAACAAGTTCTACAAGAATAGAGGCAAAGAAAGAAGCTCAAAGTCTAGATCATATGATGAAAAGAGATCTTCTAGTCGTGATCGAAACTGCTACAATTGTGGAAGACCCGGACACTTCTCAAATGAGTGTACGGCTCCCCACAAGAGAAGAGAAGAATCTCCAAGAAACAGAGCAAGAGATGAGTCACCTCGGAGAGAGAGAAGGAGTAGAGATGATCGTTATGAACGAAGACCCTCTCGGAGAAGCAAGGATTCGGAGAGGAAAGACAAGTCATCAAGGAGCTACACAAGAAGAAGACATCAAGCTCATGTAGGTGAATGGGTCTCCGGCTCCGACTCCGACAGTCAATCCGATGGAAGCTATCACTCCGACTCCGACTACAGTCAAGATGAAGGTGTTGCCGGACTTGCACTCGTATCCGCCAACTCCAACTCCTACGACTTATTTGATTCACCAAATGAGGGAATTGGAAGATGCTTCATGGCTAAAGGCCCCAAGGTAACACACCCTGAATTCATTGACTTTGATAGTGATGAGGATGACTTGCTTGGTGAAGATGAGCTCTTGCATGATAAATCTAGTGAGCTTAGTAATGATGAAAATGCTAGTAGTCTTTATAGTCGAGAAGAGTCGAATGACAATGCTATGAAGGAGATTGAGCGTCTAACTAAAGAACTAAACACTCTTAAGTTAGCTCATGAAACAACTCAAGAAGATCATAGAGAGCTCCTAAGATCTCATGAGAAGCTACGCTTCGAGAAGCTCACTCTAGAGCAAGAACATGAGTTTCTAAAAGCGATCAATGACGATCTTCGAAAGAAGAGTTCTTCATATCTTGCCAAACGACTTCTCTTGTCTAATTTCTTGCCACCTATTAAGACTAAGCATGACAAGCATAAGAAAAATTCTTCCTCTAGTAGTAACAATAACCATGTTAAATCAAATGTTGTTACTTCTAGTAGTTCTCTTGATTCCACTAACAATGTTTCAAGCCAAGTTACACTTGAGCAAGAAAATAGCTTATTGAAGGAAATCATAGAGAAGGGTGTCTACAAGAGTCTTGCCGGAAGCAAGAACTTTGAGGAAATTGTTCGCAAACAAGGAAGACACCGGAAGAATCAAGGGATTGGTTTTGAGCGAAAGTTCAACGCCGAAGGTGTTGAGTGGGAAGAAGGTCAATACCCTACTCCACAGTTTGTTTCACAAAAGGAGAAGTATGATCCTACTTCTTCCAATGTGGAACAAGCTCAAGATGACCTTCCACCACAAGACCACAAGCTAAAGGCCAAGGACAAGCTTCAAGAGGAGATTGATGCATTCATTGAAGCACCTCAAGCCATGGTCAAGTGGGTTCCCAAGGACACATCAAGTTCTACTTCGTCAAGCTCAACTACAACTCCGAGGATTCCCATCAAGATGATGTGGATCCCAAAGAAGAAGAACTAGAAGGTTCTTGAGGGTGACTCCGCCAACATATTTCACTCATATTCATTTTGGCAAGAACTTGTGCAATCAACTTCCACATCATGCACTAGTTCATGGAGTCACAAACCCTCTTGTTGGTAAGTCAAGGGACAAGGTAATCATTGCTTTCATGGACATCATCTTTTGTGAACTTCAATCTATGTCTATGGATATCCTTGTTTGTTCCTTGTGGGACTAACCCATGTAGGTATTGAAAGTGCCCTAATCCAAAGGATAGCTCCCAACTCTTGATGATCTACATCAACTTTGAGCATCCACATCTTCAACATCTACATGAAGTCTTCTACGACAACCCAAGGTTAGTTTGACCCTTTAAAAGGGGTTCTCACATCTAGGGGGAGCTTTGCTCTAAAAATTGAGCTAAAGCATCTCCAAATGATGTGAACACATAAATGCTTTATGTAAAAGTGGTAACCCCACTTGTGCTTAAACGATGAGTATGACCTATGATCAAATGTTCTCATTTGGCTCCTAAGTCAATATACTCATATATAGATGACCTAGTCATCGACAAATTGTGTGCTAGTAGCTAGAGTGTTAGTTGTGCATGTTTGACACATATTTCAGTTGCTATCTTATTGTGTGAGCAAGTTGAATGCATGATTTTATCCATTCAAGGACATCCATTTGTTGTTTTGATTGTTTTGATTTTTCTGGCCAAATGGATGGACAAGAATGCCTAAGCACCTTCCCTAGCTATCTATGCTTTCTTGTCTCAAATTCCATTCATGCTCATATCACAACTTTGAACAAGTCATTTTCGGACCCTCCGAGTGAGGAGCACTCGGAGCCACCGATCCGTCTAAGGCTGACTTCCAAAACCTTCTAAGTCAATTTCGGTCTGACCAACTTTTCCATCTCGGTCCAACCGAAACGCTTAGACTGATCTAGGTTTCATCTCGGTGAAACTGAGTTCAAAATCTCGGCGTGACCGATATGTGTAACTGCACAGCAGTTAGCCATTTCGGTGTCACCGAGTTTTTCAACTCGGTCCCACCGACAGTACGGGGATATATATACTGAGGGCTGCGCGCGATTTAATTCTTCAAACCGTTTCGCCCCCAAGTCCCCTGCTGCCGTCGCCCTGGTCTTCGGATCGTCGCCGTCGTCGCCTGTGCGCCCTCGCCGCAGGCCTCCGCCGCCGTCAACGGTAATCTTCTCCGCGCCGTTGCCGCCGTAGAGGGACTCCACCAAGTTAGGGTGAGTCCCCATCCCTCTCGTGCTCCCCATCTGATTCTTGCACGATTGGTTTGCCATGTATCTATCCACGCTTGAGATATTCCTTAAAACATCAGATCAGATCCTTTTAGTTTCGAGCGAAATTCTTAGGTTTAGGTTTCCACGGAACACATCTCGGTGAAACCGATTTTGAAAAATCGGAATGACCGATTTGGCCTCTGGCCATTGCACTGCACCGTTCGGTCTAACCGATTCGTGCAAATCGGTGTGACCGATGTAGAGTCTCAGTGAAACCCTAGTGTTTCGGTAGGACCGAAACCCATTTCGGTCTGACCGAAAGTGGTGTGTAGGTTTCTGTTATACACTTCGGAATCACCGAAACTGAAAATCGGTTTGACCGAAATGCATTCTGTGAAAACTCAAAACTAAGATTTGAACTCATTTTTTTTTTGCAAAAACCTCTGCAGTTGTGATAACTCTTCTACTCTGCCTATACCTTATCTTTTCACAGGTTGTCAGCCATGTCAGATGCCAGTGACAGCCAGAACAGGTCTGAGTCACCGTTTGCAGAGATCCCTGAGGCAGATACTAGTCCTGAGGCTAGTAGTTCCAGTGATGATGGTGAGAGGAGCACCCCTAGTGGTTTGCCACCTGCAGCCACCAGGACCAGGAAGAAGAGAAATTCTGATGATGAGGACTCTGACTTCGTTGCTGAGGAAGTTACCTCCAAGCCCAAGAGGAAAGTTGTTGCCAAAGAGCACGAAGGGCAGCAGTCAAAGAAAGGCACCAGCAAGGTCAAGCAGTCAGCTGTTGCAAAGAAGCTGAACTTGGAAGAGCCAGCTCCAAGTAAGGTGAAGAAAACTTCCAAGAGGAAGAGGGTAGTATATGTTGAACCTCATGTTGATGCAGCTGCTGATGAAGAAGAAGAAGATGCACCCCAGCCTCCTCCTCAGAAGGCTAAGTTCATGGGTGATGCTATTAGGGCTCAAGCCACTTCTAAGCCCAAGAAGCCTGCTCAAGCCAAGGCAGCTCCAGCCAAGCCCAAGAGGACAACCAGGAGCATCCCAGCTTCTGAGAAGAACAAAGGAAACTTGCCACCGTCTGAGTCTGATGAAGAACATGTGTTGTTGAAGCTCCGTCCAAAGTTGCCACTCCACAACGATGCTCATCCTCAAGCCGAGGATATGAAGGCAAGGAAGGATAGAGGTCTCAGGCTATGGAGACAGTCTGATCCATATGCTGTGAGGAGAAGGACTGCTGTGGACCCAAGATTCCACACCAGAGAGCAGCAGGACTTCTATGAGACCGTGCTGATGGATAAGAAGCCTATTGTTGCTGACACCAGGTATGTTGACTGGAAGTACATTGACAGTGAAGAGCACCGAGACTTCTTTCCCCATGTGCATGAGAGCTTCACTGCATGTGGAGTTGATGAGTTCGTGGGTCAGAAGCTGACAGATTGGAATGACGAGATGATCATGCAGTTCTACGCCACAGCCCACTTCTATCCTGATGGCAAGATCACCTGGATGACTGAAGGTCAAAGGTTTTCTTCGTCTGTTGAAGAATGGGCAGAACTTCTGAATGCTCCAGTACAGAGAGAGGACGACATTGATGTCTATGGGATTCCTAAGAAGAACCATGATTCCATGAAGAACATGTACAAGGAGATCCCCGCCGCTGATTTGGAAGGATGGAAGCTTGGCTCAGTGTACTATCTCCAGGCAGGTCTGACCACCACAAACACTATTTTGAGGCATACCTTGATGCCCAAGTCTGGAGACCACCGCATGATTCGAGGCTATTCTATCAACATGCTGTACATTCTTGATGAGAAGGCACCTTTCAAGGTGATGGACTTAATGGTAGAGACCATTAAGAGGACTGCAGCTGACCAGAAGAGGTCGTGTGGATTTGCTCCGCAGATTCAGATGCTCATCAATGCCAAGTTTGGCACGGGCAAATTCATGTTGGATAGGAAGCACTTGCCACTGCAGCCAGAGCATGAAGATAACGTAGTTGTGATGGATGAGGAGGATCCAACCTCAGTTGAAGGTCAAGCCAAAATTGAAGCTGCGAAGAAAGCCAAAGCTGACAAAGAGGCAGCAGCAGCAGCAGCTAAGCCAAAGAGCTTCGGAGAGCAGATTCTTGAAGCTACCTAGAGGATTGAACAACGCCTGGCCAGCATTGAGCAATCTCAGGAAAGCCTAGAGAGGATTGTTGAGGACAAGATCCACGCTCTGGACGTGAAGCTGACTGAGATTCAGGTGTCCGTCAACAAGCTTGAGGCGGACATGGAGGAAGCAAGGCAGGAGAGAGCAGAGCTCATGCAGGATGATCTAGTCCAAGACTCTCATCGCCAGACTGCTCAGGTTCCCAGAGGATCCCGATCTGCAGCTATCCCAGTGACTGACTCCAGGGCTACCACTTCAGCACCTCCTACAGCTCCAGCAGTTACTCCAGCTCCAGCATCCACTCCTCCAGCACAGACATCAGCAGAAGTCTTCGCCGATGCCGTCATTTCTACTCCGACATCTACCCAGACGGGAGCCGCCAGCAGAGCCCACAGTGACGCTTAGCTCTATGCTTTTTCGAACTTTTTGGTAACTTGTTGCCAAAGGGGGAGAAATTGTATAGATCATAGGGCTTCGAGAGAGAGAGTGCTCTTTCGTTCTTTTGCCGGTTTTCTTTGAGATACACTTGGTTCTTTTGGTTCTTGATACTTTCAGTGTGCTTGCTACTACGTTTGATGCTACCTTAATGAGTGCTTGGTCATACTATGCTTTAATGAGTGCTTAATGCTTATCATATGCTATTCCTTCTTGTATGATCATTTACTCATGTCTTGGTGATTGAGTGCATGTTATTCATTCTTATCATTTTGTGCGCTCCACCAAGATGTATGTGACATGGAAGAGTGACCCATAATCCTAATCGATTGTGCATTTGCATTCAAACGCAAATTTTAAATAATGCACAAATTTAGGGGGAGCTCTTGTTTATCACATACTTCTCAAAGCGACGATATTATTCATTGATTATATCTCTTGTCGAAGCTTTGATCTATATGTTGTCATCAATTACCAAAAAGGGGGAGATTGAAAGTGCAACTAATCCCCGGGTGGTTTTGGTAATTAATAACAACATATATATCATTGAACTAATGGCTACTTGAGAATCATTTCAGAGAAGTTCGATGATATGGGTATGGAAATGTCTGAAGAAGTGGACCCCTCAAAATGCTAAGACAAGCATTGGCAAAAGCTCAAGACTCCATTTTTGGTTTAGTGATCAAAGATCACATTGAGTCCATAGGAAAAGCCAATACTATTAAAAGGGGATGAGGTTGTGTTGATGATCTGGTTGCTCAAGTGCTTAGTGATTTAGCTCCTTCAACTATCAGCAATCTTCACTACTTAACACACTCATAATTAATCTCGGACAAACCGATTCTTCCAACTCAGTCCCGCCGAGATGAACCACCTCAGCTATTTTCCAAACCCTAGATATTTTGGTCCATCCGATTTTGAGTTCGGTCTCACCAAAACTGGAGTGCCAACCTTCTGTAACCGTTTGACATCATTTCGGAATATCCGAGTTGTTAATTTCGGTCCCACCGAGATGGCAAGCTCCTACCTTTGACTCATATCGGACACACCGAGACGGTATTTTCGGTCCCACCGAAAACCCCAACGTTCACTATATTTGAATTTTCGGTCTGACCGAGTTTTCACTTCGGTCTCACCGAGATTGCTCAATTATGTGTGTAACGGTTGGATTTTGTGTGGAGGCTATATATACCCCTCCACCCCCTCTTCATTCGTGGAGAGAGCCATCAGAAAGTATACCACTCCTACCTTACACTTTCTGAGAAGAGAACTACCTACCCTTGTGTTGAGATCAAGTTGCTCCATTCCTACCATATGAAACTTGATTTCTAGCCTTCCCAAGTTGCTTTCCACTCAATCCTTTCTTCCACCACAGCCATATCAGTGAGGAGAGTTGAGTGTTGGGGAGATTATCATTTGAAGCACAAGAGCAAGGAGTTCATCATCATCAACCACATCTATTACCTTTTGGAGGGTGGTGCCTCCTAGATTGGTTAGGTGTCGCTTGGGAGCCTCCGTCTTCGTGATGTGGAGTTGAACCAAGAAGTTTGTAAGGGCAAGGAGATCGCCTACTTCGTGAAGATCTACCCCGAGTAAGGCTAGTCCTCCGTGGGCGTAGGCCATGATGGAATAGACAAGGTTGCTTCTTCGTGGACCCTTCGTGGGTGGAGCCCTCCGTGGACTCGCGCAGCCGTTACCCTCCGTGGGTTGAAGTCTCCATCAACGTGGATGTACGATAGCACCACCTATCGGAACCACGACAAAAATCTCCGTGTCTCCAAACTGCGTTTGATCTTCTCCACCTCTCTTTACTACATGTGCAATTTACTTTCCGCTGCTTATACTCTAGAATTGCATGTGTAGGGTGATACTTGAATTGATCATAATTGTGAAACTGCCAAAAACTGTTCATGATCTAAAGGCAGATTTTTTATATTGTAAAGTAGTCTAATCACCCCCCCTCTAGACATACTTTCGATCCTACAAGGTGCCCTTGCATTTATGTTTTGCATCACTAAAGGGGGCAAGCTAGATATCACTTGATCATATTTGCACATCATGTTCATTGCAAATCTTTTTGATGTTTCAGTTTCATGTTGTAAAACTTTCAGTCATTTGTGATTTTCTCTTGAGACAACTTAGTTACTTTAGAATCATTGTCTCAGTAAGCTTTTGTCATATGACTATGAGAAAGTCTTATATGGTTAATAGCATGTCACCACAGAAATTATTCTTGTTATCATTTACCTACTCGAGGACGAGCAGGAATTAAGCTTGGGGATGTTGATACGTCCAAAACGTATCTATAATTTCTGCTTGCTCCATGCCACTTTTGGGTGATATTTCTATGATATTCATACACTTCCATACCCTTTTGATCATATTTGGACTAACTTACTAATCCAGTGCACCCCAGTGCCAGTTTCTGTTTTCGGCTGTTTTTGTATTTCAGGTTTTCACGTTTCGAGAACTGCCCAGAAAAATCCAGAAAAATTATATAAAAAATCAGCGATACGGAAACAACACTGCGTCGGAAGGGCAGCCTGGGGGGGCACAGGGGCTCCAGGCGCCCTGTGGGCGCCCCCCCCCCCCCCCC
>LR738709.1:704328249-704380635 GCA_902687465.1 Secale cereale | reverse complement strand
CCCCCCCCCGAGAGTCCCCCGGTGCCCTACTTTGGCATATATTTAAAGGGTTCCCCGTAACCCTCAAAACAGGACTTCTTTTCGCCATCCCATCTCTGTTCCGCCGCCGCCGCCGCATCCAAGATCGGGAGCACCAGGAGAACTCTTCCCGGCACCCTGCCGGAGGGGAGGATCACCATCGGGAGCTTCTCCACCACCATGGACGCCTCCCGGATGACTCGTGAGTAGTCTCCCTTGGACCATGAGTCCATGACCAGTAGCTATGTGATGTTCTCCTCCCGTTCTTGTGCTTCACTAATTAGTCCTCGTGAGCTACCCTACATGATCGAGGCACCTATGTAATCCTTATGCTGTTGCTATGTTGAGTTTGCTGGGATCCGATGGATTATGAGATTATGTTCAGATTGATCTTGAGTAATATATTTGATTCACCTCTTTTATATTTTAGTTCATAAGTAATTCTTGCATGTTCTCCGTTGTTATTTATTGCTTTGGCCAAGTAGTAGGTAGTGACTCCAAGAGGGAACGTTATGCTCGATTGTGGGTTCATGCCCCTCGATGACTAGCTTGAGTGACAGAAACATGAGTCTAGGGGATGTGTTGTTGCCACAAGGGGGAAAACAACGGTGCTTGTGCCCGCGGGTGCAAGGATTGTTTACTTTACACAAAGTTCTTTTAATGCAGTTGTCTGTTGCATTGAGTTTACACTATGGGTGGGACTCGCAACTTAATACCAGCGAGATGTTCTGGATAGATATCTCAAGGTGGATGATTAGTAGTAGATATTGATGGATTTCGGTCTACTTACTTTGGTGTACCGCCCATGCTTTGAACCTCAACCTTTCTTGCAATGTAGTCAGCATTGGTTTGCGTTCGTGGTCCTGTCAATTGCCCAGCTGTAATTTGTTACCTCACATAGCTGTTTTATCGTCTTTTGGGAGAGAGACATCACTAGTGAACATCATGAGACTCCGGTCCATATTACCATCATTGATCACATCCACTATTTACTTTTCGCTATTTTATTTACTATTGCAAAACACTATCTATCACTACTATCATATTGCTTTTAACCCTTTGTGAACTACAAGGCCGGAGAGATTGACAACCTCTCTGTACTCGTTGGGAGCAAAGTTATTTGTATCTGTGTGCAGGTCCACGTTGATTGCTAATTGCGCCGTTAGCAGTTGACACCTACCTGTTGAACCTAGGAGTCTCTGGGGATTCGATCCTTGGCATCTTTGCTAGGGGAAAACACTTCTACATACTGCATCTTACACCTTCCACTTGGGGTAACCAACGAGGGGTTCGAGGCCCATCAGCCCGCTCTTGCAAAATTCATGGCAGTCCCCCATTATGCCTACCTCAAGATGAAGATGCCTGGTCCCAAGGGAATAATCACCATAACCGAGGACTACGAGAAGTCCATTGCATGCGCGACGGCCAGCAGTCGCCTGGTAGAAACCCTTGTTGTGGCTGAGGAAAAGCGTCGTCTGGAGCGGCTGGTGGCAATGGCTGGCGAACACCCGGCCATACCAGCCGATCCCAAGGAGGCGGAGCCGCAAGGCTCGTTCCAGCCCTCCAAGGACACAAAGAAGATTGCCTTGGACCCGTCTCACCCAGAGCGATTTGCTGTCATAGGGTCAAGTCTAGACAGCAAATAGGAAAGCGAGCTCGTCGATTTCCTCTGTGAGAATCGGGACATCTTTGCATGGTCCCCCAAGGACATGCCTGGTGTCCCGACGAAATTCGCCGAGCACAAGCTACACGTGAGAGAAGACGCAAAGCCTGTCAGGCAGCCACTGCGCCGCCTGTCAGAAGAGAAGAGAAGAGTCGTTGGGGAGGAGGTCGCCCACCTACTAGCAGCCGGCTTCATCATGGAAGTCTTTTATCCCGAGTGGCTGGCGAATCCAATCCTGGTGCTGAAGAAGAACAATAAATGGCGCATGTGCATTGATTACACCAACCTGAACAAAGCTTGCCCTAAAGATCCGTTTGCTCTACCGCGAATAGATCAAGTGATTGACTCCACGGCCGAATGCGAGCTGTTGTCTTTCCTTGATGCTTATTCAAGGTACCACCAAATCAAGCTTGATCCAGCTGAACGTCTGAAGACTGCCTTCCTCACGCCGTTTGGGGCCTTCTGCTACCTTACCATGACGTTCGGCTTGAGAAATGTCGGCGCCACCTTTCAGCGTTGCATGCAGAAGTGTCTCCTCAAGCAGCTTGGCAGGAACGCGCATGTTTACGTGGACGATATTGTGTTGAAGACGGAGAAGAGAGGAACCCTTTTGGAGGATCTCCAAGAAACATTTGAGAACCTGCGCCGCTTTCGGATTAAGCTAAACCCAGATAAATGCGTCTTTGGGGTACCAGCAGGCCAGCTCCTTGGCTTCCTGGTATCCGAGCGTGGCATTGAGTGCAGCCCCGCGAAGATCAAAGCCATTGAGAGGATGGAACGACCGACCCGTGTGCGAGATGTCCAGAGATTCACGGGGTGTCTGGCATCTCTCAGCCGCTTCATCAGCCGGCTGGGAGAAAAGGCACTCCCCCTGTACCAACTGATGAACAAGACCACTTGCTTCGAGTGGAACGACCAGGCGGATGAAGCTTTCCAGTAGCTCAAGTGACTGCTGTCCACCCCGCCTGTCCTGGCAGTGCCAGCAGACAAGGAACCCATGTTCCTTTACATAGCCGCCACCAGCCGGGTGGTCAGCACTGTCATTGTGGTTGAGCACCCAGAAGATGGCAGATCCTTGCCCGTCTAGAGGCCCGTCTACTACTTGAGAGAAGTTCTATCAGCGTCCAACCAGAACTACCCCCATTACCAAAAGATGTGCTACGGCGTGTATTTTACCGCCAAGAAACTCAACCAGTACTTCCAAGAGCATTCTGTCACGGTTGCCTGCACGGCCCCGCTTGCTGAAATCATGGGGAACAGAGATGCCTCAGGAAGAGTGGCCAAGTGGGCCATTGAGCTGGCCCCCTTCACCATTTTCTACCAGCCGTGCACCACCATCAAATCGCAAGCGTTGGCCGACTTCCTCGTCGATTGGGCTGAAACCCAGTACCTGCCGCCCGTGCCAGACTCAACCCATTGGCGGATGCACTTTAACGGGTCAAAGATGCGCACCGGCCTGGGAGCCGGCGCGTCCTCACCTCCCCCAAAGGCGATAAGCTCAAGTACACCCTGCAGATCCACTTTGCCACCTCCAACAACGTGGCTGAATATGAGGCACTTATCCACGGGCTCCGGATGGCCAAGGAGATTGGCATCCGCCGAGTGCTGTGCTACGGTGACTCTGACTTGGTTGTCCAGTAGTCGTCTGGGGACTGGGACGCCAAGGACGCAAACATGGCAAGCTATCGCTTCCTTGTCCAGCAGATCAGTGGACACTTTGATGGCTGCGAGTTCCTCCATGTGCCACGAGCTGATAACATGCAAGCAGACACCTTGGCGCGAATCGGTTCCACCCGCCAAGCAATACCAGCCGGCGTATCTCTCCAATGCCTGCGCAAACCGTCTATCAAGCCTTCACAAGAGTCGGAGTCAATCTTCATACCAGCCGACCCCGGGGCAGGCGGCCTCACGGTTTCGGCTGCTGGCCCAGAGACTGCCACAGCTGGCGGCCACGCCACTCCAACTCCAACAGACGGACCACCACAACCATGCCACCTCCTGGCCCGGGGACTGCTCCAGCAGACGGCCAGGAGACGCCGGCTACAGCAGACGGCTCTGAGACTTCGGATACACAGCAGGCGGCTCAGCCTAGCCCTCCACCTCCTAGCCCAACCACCCTGGTCTCTCTGGCCGAAACAACTGGAGTCTCAGCGCCGTCTTGGGCACAGCCAATCCTCACATTCCTGCTCAAAGAAGAGCTGCCAGCAGAAGAAACTTTGGCACGACAAGTCCAACGCCGAGCCTCAGCTTACACCATTGTCAACAAAGATCTCTTCAGAAGGAGCACGACGGGCGTCTTCCAACGCTGTGTAGAGGCAACAAAAGGGCTGGCCATCCTGAAGGACATTCACCAAGGAGAGTGCGGCCACCACGCGGCCTCAAGATCTCTTGTGGCCAAAGCTTTCCGCCACGGTTTCTTCTGGCCGACTGCTTTGGACGATGCCAAAGATTTGGTGAGAAAGTGCAACAGCTGCCAACGCTTCAGCTCCAAGCAACACTTGCCAGCTTCTGCACTCAAGACTATTCCGATCACTTGGCCATTTGTCGTCTGGGGTCTGGATATGGTAGGACCTTTCAAGACTGCCAGAGGAGGCCTGACACACTTGCTTGTGGCAATAGATAAATTCACCAAGTGGATCGAAGCCATGCCAATCAAGAAACTCAATGGCCCAACTGCTGTGACATTCATTGCAGACATCACAGTCCGGTATGGTATACCGCACAGCATCATCACCGACAATGGCACAAATTTTGCCAAAGGCGCACTCGCCCGTTTTTGTGCAACTCAGGGCATCCGGCTGGACCTAGCGTCTGTTGCCCACCCACAGTCTAACGGCCAAGTCGAGCGCACCAACGGCCTCATCCTATCTGGCATCAATCCCCGGCTGGTCGAACCTTTGGAGCGGTCGGCCGGCTGCTGGGTCGAAGAACTGCCGTCTGTCCTGTGGAGCCTCAGAACCACTCCGAACAAATCCATCGGCTTCACCCCTTTCTTCCTCGTCTATGGGGCCGAGGCCGTCATCCCAACGGACGTTGAGTTTGACTCGCCTCGCGTCACCATGTATACGGAAGCTGAAGCCAAAGAGGCACGCGAAGACAGCGTGGACTTGCTGGAGGAGGCCCGGCTGGTAGCACTCAGCCGCTCCGCCATCTACCAGCAGGGCCTCCGCCGCTATCATAGCCGGCGAGTAAAGCCACACTCCTTCCGCGATGGAGACCTTGTGCTCCGGCTGATCCAGCGAACAGCCGGCCAGCACAAGCTCTCGGCTCCTTGGGAAGGACCGTTCATCGTCAGCAAGGTACTAGGCAACGACACCTACTACCTCATCGACGCCCAGAAGCCAAGAGCGCGCAAGAGAGACGACTCAGGCAAGGAGTCGGAGCGCCCATGGAACGCAAACCTTCTTCGTCGCTTTTATAGCTGAAAGACAGTATGTGTCGTGCTATCTAAAGTTATTTTGAGAATCAGTGGGAACCCCGAGGAGTTCTCGGGGACTGCCCAACCCTTTATCTATATGATAAGAATTACGCCTGTGAATGATGGTTGTTCACTCCTTCGTCCGGCACCGGAGCCTACCAGACGGCCCGGGGACTAGCCGCCTAGCCCTATGTCTAGGGAATTCTCCTTAAAAAGTCATACAAGTAATGTGATGGCATCCAAGCCCTCTCATGTATCCAGTCACAGACTCGTAGAACGCGGCTGTCCGGCTGGCAGGAGCCAAAGGCAAGAAGTGGTGCCCACATGAAAAATGGCTAAGGACAAAAGATATAGGGCCAACCGGCCCTTAAAACTAACAGCCGGCTGCCAAGCAGCCGGCCAGCCAGTTCTAGGCTTGGCTAGACCGCCTTCCAGAGGGCGAGATACTTGCCCACCCCGAAAACAGCCAAGTCCCTGACCCAGCCACAGAACCACGGAGTGGCCGTCTGGCTGGCAGGGCGGCAGTACAAGGGGTTGGCAAGGAGAAAATCGCCACAAGGAACTAGGGCAAGGCTAATCCTAGGACTCGGCAATGCATAAAAATGATGCAGCATTAAAAAGAATATTTACATCCAAAAAGCCTTAAGAGACGCCTTGCAGCAATAACCTACTAAATACACCCAGCGGGTGGAATTGTTCGGATTAACCCTACGAGTCTTACAGAAAGGCAGAAGATACAAACAAAAATCCTAAGGAGCAGCAGGCTGGGCAGGTGGCACGACGGAACCGGCTTCCGGGGAGGCCGCCTGGTGGGTCTCGGTCTGACCGTCTCCTGCAGCAGGCGGGGCCGTTACTCCCGGTCCGCTTGTTGAGTACTGGTCAGGCTGGCGACTGGCCGCTGGGTCCGCCTCCTGGGAGCTGGTCTCCTCGTCGCTGCCTTCCTCTTCCTCATCACCTTCGCTGGAGGCGATCTCCTCGTCCAGCTCTTCCGACGCCGCCAAGTCCAGCCCGAAGTTACCAGGCGGCACCACATGGCCCCTGTCATCCAACTCCGGGATGAAGAGGGAGGTGTCGGCGTATTCAGCAAGGGCGGCGTCACGTTGGACGAGCTCTTTCTGCTCTGCAGCCAGCTCCGGCTGGGCCTCCGCGCGGAAAGTCTCTAGCTGCTCAAGGCTCAGGCCAGGATACCAGCTCTTGGCAAACTCCAAGGCGGTTCGCGCGCCAGCCCTTGCTGCGGAGCCCTTCCAGGCCTCGAAGCGCTGGCCGGCCGCCTCCAGCCAGGCGGCCGGCCGGCTGGGGGTGCGAAGCATTGGCACACCTGGCCAGAGGGCGGCCAGGACCTGGGCGCCAGCGCGCTGCAGCCGGCGAAGAAGACGACGAACTGGTAGAAGACGCACCCGAATGGCAAGAAGCTCCTCGGCCGGGGTCATGGGCGCGTTGGGTGCGATTTCCCGGCCCGCCTGGCGCCTCGCAGCACGCTCGGCCTCGATGGCCTGGGTGGCTGCCACAGAGTAGCCCGGGAAGAACTCTGCCAAGACTAGAACAAGGATTAGAAGAAAAGCAAGATGGCTGCTGCAAACGGCGAAAACATAATAAGAGGGTAGACGTCTCACCGTCGACCATGTCTCCAATGGCTACATAGCCATCTTGGAAAGCCGCCTCTTTCTCGGCCCAATTCGAGCGCTCAGTCTCGAATTCGGCCCGCAGAAGGGACTCAGCGTCAGACATCTTGCCGAGCTCGGCCTTGTGAGCCGCCGCCTGGTCCGCCAGCTCCTTGGCCAGGCAGTCGCGGTCCTGAGCGGCGAGACCACGCTCCCGCTCCTTAGCGGCCAGCTCTGTCTGGGCCTCGCCCAGCTGGTTGCGGAGATCGGCTGCGACCACTGGCAAGGGAGAAAGAAAAGAGCGAAGGTCAACAGCAAAAAATATAACCTTGGAGTTCCAAGCCGCCTGCTCAGCAGCCGGCTCGAAACTCGGGGACTACACCCAGCGGGTGCGCTGACGCGCCCCCGCAAGGAGAAGAGGAGGCACTCACCTCGGTTGTCTGCCAAGGCAGCCTGCAGCTGCGCCAGCTCCTGGCGATGCGCGTTGTAGGAGGCCATGCGGAGGTTGCGGAGGTTGTGGTACTCCTGCAACAAGAAGCAAGGTCAGATCTGGATGTACACTTTGGAGTTCCAAGCCGCCTGCTCAGCAGCCGGCTCGGAACTCGGGGACTACACCCAGTGGGTGCGCTGACGCGCCCCCACGGAAAAAATTGAAGGAATAAAAACAGAGGAAAACGAAACACACTTACCCGAACGGAGGACCGCGTGGCGATGAACTCCTGCATCGCCGTCTGCATGACGTTGCCCAAGGAGTTCATGCGGTTCAAGACGTCCCGCGACGCGACGATCCACGCGCCGCCTCCTCCGGATCTCCAGCTCGATGGCGCCGCGCTGGTCGCCTCATTCTCCGGCGCGGACGAGCTGGCCCCGCCGACCTCCACCTGCTGGGGCATAGAAGCCGCCCTTGCAAGGCGCCGGCGGGCTGGGCCTCGGGGGGCCGGTTGCGGGCCAACCACCAGCACACCCCCAACCGGCGGCACCTCCGTCCCCACCGGCCGGCTGCCCTGCTCCACAGCAGGCGTCGCGGGGGGTGGTGGCGGCGTCTCCAAGATAACGCATTCGTCTCCCCCGTCGCCTGGAGCCGGCTGCTCGTCAGCAGCCGGCACCTGGGCGGGTGGCTCCTGAGACCCTGATGCCAGGCGGACGACGTGGCCCGCTGGCTGCTGGGGGCCATTTCCCCGCTCTCGGACGCGGGCGGCATCTGCCTCGGCTCGCTCACGCTCCGCGGCCTCGCGCTCCGCGCGTGCCTCACGGGCGTTCCTCTCTGTCGCCTCCCGGAGCGCGGCAACAGGATCCACGCGAGGGGGCACAGGAGGGGCATCTGGGCCTCCTACTACAGAGCCCGCTAGCACCCGCGATAGGGAAAGCGGCGCGCTGCACGGACGTTCCAAAGAAACAAAGAATCAAGCAAGAAAGGATCAGCTGTGAAAAAAGAATAAGACGCAAAGAAGGAGTGAAGGATACTTACCCGGACACGACCGGCCTAGCCTTGGGCTTCTTCGGCATGTTCGCCCTAGCGGCCGCCTCCTGACGCCTCGTGGCGGCGGTTGACAGCCGAAGCTTCTTGGGTGGGGCACCAGTCGGCCCCGACGAGGACCGCCGTTTCCCACCACCGGCTGTGCCAGACGGCCCCGCCTGCTGGCTGGCACGGACGGGTGCCTCCTCCATCCCCTCGTCATCATCCGGCCAGCTCTCGAGGCCGCCTTCTGGCTGGGCACCCGATGGCTGCTCCCCGCCGCCCGTCACCTCTTCCTCCTCCATGGCGGCGGCGGCCCCAAGATCGGGGTCGCTCGTATCGCTCTGGGAGCGATCCGGCTCTAACGGGCGGCCCAGTTGGTTGGAGCCCGGCGCCGGCTGGCCTGGGAAGATCTGAGCCGGGTATTAGCACCAGACGGCTACAGCAGCCGAATAAAGAAGAAAGAAAAAAGAAGGACGAAAAACTTACTACGGCCGGCTGGTTGCTACGGCTGTACAGAGCTTTGCCGAAGGCCCAGTCGGAATCGAAGACTTGGCAGCTGGAGATGTGGTTCACCAGCCGGGCCACCTCCCCGTAGGGCAGGGGCTTGGTGCAGGTCCGGCTGGGGTCCCGGCGCCCGCTCATGTCACAGATGAGGTGGGGCCGGTGCTGCAACGGCAGCACCCGGCGCTCGGCAAATGTCAATAGTAGATCTGCGAAGTCCAGGCCCTCGTCGTCTCTCAGCTCCCGGAGACAGCGCAGGGCGACGGAGGCGCCTTCAATTAGGGCGACGGGCCGGGTCCTCCAGGAGTCCCGAGGCTCAGCAGGCGGCCCCGACACCCACTCCGGCAGGCAGATGAAATCTTCCTCGGGGTCGACGTTGGAGACGTAGAAGTACGTCTTCTGCCATTGCTTCACCGATCCAACGAGTTTCGGCGCCGGGAAGAAATTCTTCGCCCCGGTGCGCTTCACAGCAATGCATCCCCCACACTGAGCGGCCACGCTCTGGACGGCGGTGCCGATCTTCACATAGAAGAGCTCCGTCCAGAGCTTGATGGTAGGAAGGATGCCGAGATAAGCCTCGCAGAGAACGACGAAGGAAGAAATGGTTGTCACCGTGTTTGGCGTGAGGTGGTGAGGTTGGATGTGGAAGAAGTCGAGGAAGGAGCGGAAGAAGCCGCTCGCCGGCAGGCCAAACCCGCACGGAAAGTGGGAGCGGAAGATGACCCGCTCGCCTTGTTGCGGGGCCGGCCTGATCTCCGTCACCGACGCCAGGCGCACGGCGACCCTGTCGGCCGGCGGCAGCTTCCGCGACCGTCGGAGGATGTCCATGTGCTCTTGCAAGACATCGCTGATGTCCCATTGGCCGTGGCGTCGAGGAGGCGCTGGACCAGACATGGCTCGGGCGGTGGTTCGCTGTGACGGCAACGAGGAAGAGCGAGGAAGAAGATGAAGGATGGGGGAGAGTGAGCGCGAGAGCGGCGCCAGCCCTCTCCCCCGGCCTATATATATGCCCGGGCGACGAAGGCAAGGGGCGGGCGTGGGCTTAACCACCCCACGTCCTGCACGACCCCGGATTTTCTCGCACTTAATCCGCGCGCATTAAATGCGCGTGGGAGGGTAATCGATTACCCCTGCCCCTGTGGATCCGCGTGGGGCCCGAGGCCCTTAGTTGCGGGCCCCGGCCCACTATTACGTCCTGTCACACGCGTGGGCTGGCAGGCCGATGCGACAGGACGGTGACGCGTGGGCGCTGCCAACGGTCCGCGGGCCTGTTCGACTGTCCGCTGACCAGGCGGCACCTTCCCGCCGAAGATTCTGAGACGGCGATGCGGCTGCCAGGGGCCGGCTCCAGCAGCACAAAGCCGGCTATCGGCAGACGGACTCCTTTAGCAGACAAGTGACAGACGATGAGCATGCCTGAGCGGAGAAGCTGCCGGAACCCCTCGGCATCTCCAACGCCCGCATCGGAGTTCCACCAGCTTCGGGGACTACTGTCGGAGATATTGACCATGGGTGCCCTCGGTGACTACCCTTGGTATTTTAAGACAACTGACAGCCGCCTGGTCAGCAGCGGCCGCCTGCTCCTTGAGCCGCCTCCTAGGGTGGCCTGCCCTAGGAGCCGGCTACCAGCAGGCGGCTGGGACCCAGCAGGCGGCAACACCAACATCGCCAGCCAGCAGACGGCCCCGCACTCCTCCCTCAGGGAACACGCTGAGGGGGGTCCCAGCGTGGCGTGGGCGTGGCTACAGGAGAACGTGTCCTTAGAAGATCTGTAAGGGTGTGGCTACAGTGGTCGTGTACCTTATAAATATCCACTAAGCGGCGGGTCACTATAGCCACGAAGCTCGTGACCAAGCAATGGTCAGAGGAGGCCACGATCCCACTACCCGCAAACGGCGGGGCCAGCAGGCGGCTGGCCCCATCGGTCAGTGGGCAAGCTCACGAACAAGCCGCCCCTAGTAGGCGGCTAGGGGAGGCGGCCGTCTGCTAGCAGACGGCGAACCCCACCCTAGAAACCCGAGCCTCATCAAGACGACGGGACGGGGCGAGGCGGCAGCGTACGGCGAGGGGCGATGGCACTGTAGCCATCTCCTTCCTGACAAGGCTGTCGTCAGCAAAAGCACCCCCACAGTGAAAGACAATCACGAGGGGCCCGCAGACGGCGAGCCCCAGCAGACAGGCGGCGAGGCCGGCGCTAGAAGACACTGACGGCTGGGGGCCATGCCGTCGAATTCACCATTGTACCCCTGGGGGTAGGCCTATATAAACCCCCCAGGGTCCTCCATGAGGGGTGGTTGGTTATTAAAAGATCACAAGACAAAAACCCTAGATAGAGAGAGGAGGTGAGCTAGCCTTGTTCATCCTCTTCCTTTGGACCTCACAGCTCAAGGAGCAATCTTGTAGCTACTCTAGTGCTATCAGTCATGACGCGGAGCCCCCGCAGAGCAGGACTTGGGGTGTTATCTCCTCGGAGAGCTCCGAACCTGGGTAAGATTCGTAGGCGTCCTAAGTATCGCTTTATCCCGCTTCCTGAGCCCGACGACGTTATTTTGACCCCATGCATGATAAGCCATCCGTTGGCATATGTCGTCCCAAAACCCCGACAGGCTGTCATGGCGCGTGGCAGAGGCAGCGGGCGGTGACATCATACGTGCGGCGACCGCGGAGGCCACCGATGCGCTGCGTGGTGGCACGCCGGCGCAACACGGCGTGGCGGCGTGGAGGCACTGCATGGTGGCATGGAAGCCGCGGCGGTGCAGGGCAATAAGCCGCGGCGGCGAGCCGGGCGCGACCGGTGCGTGTTATGGGTGCGCACTAGACGCGTCGGTCGCGTCGGGACCGCAGGCGCGCGGTGAGCTTCTGGTGCGGTCGGGTGCGTCGGATGCGCGTGGGACGTGCGGGACGCACTGGCGTAGTCGGGCTCGTCGGGTGCGCGCGGGACGAGCGGGACGCACTGGTGCGGCCGGGCTCGTCGGGTGCGTCGGGGGCACGCGGGACGTGCGGAGCGCGGAGGGACGCCAGGCGTGTGTCGCCGGCAGAGAAGGAGCTCGGTGTGTGTCGCCGGAGTCGTGACGGAGCATGATGCGACCGGCGTCGGTGCGCCAGGTCGGGTCTACGGGCTGGGTCACGGCCGTGACAACGAAGACGGAAGTTGCAACAACTTCGGGGACGGCAAGTCAAGATTAAAAGGGAAAGTGTTAGTATTAATCTTGATGCATGTAGGTAGTTGGTTAATGAATCGATTAGTCTGGTCCGTGCGTGCCGTTGGGCGGGCTAGGTAAATGGACATGCATGTGTTAGTGCGTGCGTGGGAAGCGGTCAAGCTGGTAGTGGCCAAGTGCAGCAGCAGGCCTGTGTGATGTGCGTGGGAAGCGGACAAGCTGGTAGTGGCCAAGTGCAGCAGCAGGCCTGTGTGATGTGCGTGCGTGCGCGTTGTGTGCGGAGGCGCTGCGTGGCCAGGCTTCAAAGCCGGCTGCATTAGTCCAGGTTGTTAGCGAGCGAGGGGTGCGTCGGGTGAGCACCCGGGTATAAAATCCCCCATAGTGTATCGATGTAAAGTGTGGGTGTAGCTTTCAGCCGTGATGTAGCCTGTGTGCTGAATATAAAGGAGACGTTTGGGCGCCGGGGCGTTGGTCGCCGGGAAAAAAAAAGTGTGCTCCTTCTTTCACCTCCGTCCGGCATGAGAGAGAGAGAGGGGCAACAACATATTTCACTGTGTAATTGGGGGAATGGTATGAACCGCTAGATTTGGTGAAGTAGGCGTCCCGTCCCCCCTTTCTTCACGCTGTATGAATCGCTAGATGTAGTTTCAGTGGGAGAGATGATAACTTGTACTCCCTCCGTTTTATAATGTAGTGCCTATAGATTTTTGCAAAAGTCAAACATTACAAACTTTGTCCATATTTATTGAGAAAAATAGGTACATCTAGAATACCAAAGTGTGGTTTTCTATAGCTCAGGCTACATGGAACCTCTTATCCTCAACCCTTCAGCTTTGCTTTGAGATCCATACTCTTCAACTAACTTAAAACATGAAGATTTCTCTTTTTTGTTTCTCTCAAACGACACACCATATGAACTTCAAACTTTGCAGATCGAACAAACATTAGAACATCAATGTGTGAAAAAACTTTCAGATTTTTTGGTCCGATATAAATATACAAAATGACATTTTCTTTGACTAAAAATATTATTTAAAAAATTTAAAATGCATGAAAAAATCTAAAAGTTTTTTTCCCACATTGATGTTCTAATGTTTGTTCGGTCTGCAAAGTTTGAAGTTTATATGTTGTCTCGTTTGAGAGAAACAAAAAAGACAAATGCATTCGCACGGATCGCGATGCAGAATTGAATGGTGAAGATAAGGGGTACCACGTAGCCTGAGCTACAAAGAAACTTTGTGAATACCAAATGCACATCATTGAATACATCATGAGTTATATTTTTAGAATGTACATGTTTGATATTGTAGATGTAGACAGTTTTCTTTCTACACTTGGTCAAAATTGGCAAAGTTTGACTTTCATAAAAATTTATAGGCACTACATTGTGGAATGGAGGGAGTATGTGCTCAACCTGCCCATATCTCAAGCTTGGTGTAATTTATAAGTTGGCTTGGCTTTTCATCGTCCAGTCTTCGTCCGTTACATCAATCTATCCCACTGAAACTAAAGATCAAAGAAGAAAGAGTTTCCGACGAGCCTTTTTCAACCTCCATGGTGAGGCTCTCTATCTCTTGCTCGTAGCGGACAAGGTTTATGCCAGAGACGGTGGCATGAGCATCACCGACGAGGATGCTCGTTTCATTGGCGCCGGATTGCAATTTTGGTTCTACTTCAAGATTCTTAATGTGCAAAAAGAATGAGATGGTTGTAATTATATTTCTCCAATGATCCTTTTTTGTGTTATAACAATTTTGATATAAAACGAAGGCTCTATAACCTCATGGACCCTTAAACTTGTTAAAATAAAGTCGCCATCTCTCTTACTTTTGTTTTATCATGACAATGAATATGCACCTCACAACACATGACGCGTCCCCTAATTTGTTTCTTCTTCTTGACTGTAGTTCATGGGTTTCAAATCATTTTTGCCTCCAAAGGATGACTATGTGGTGCCTGACATCAGACACACACATGGATCAATGGAACCCTGAAGGCAATGAAAGAATGCAACCCGCGACCGGCAATTATACACACTAGATCATTGATGGCACGCGTTGCCGCGGCCGTCCATTTTGAGAGTAGAATGATAGGAATTGTTGTAAATATATGCAGTCAAAAACTAAATTAACCAAAATATGAACTACTGGACACTAAAATATGTTGAAATAAGTTATTCCAAGCATGTTTCCATTTTGTTTTGACATGAGAGATACTCCAATCAGTAGTAAGTAGAAATTGAAAAGGAGAAGATATGTTTTGTTCACAATAACAAGAATTGAAATTGCCCAACATCTGAACTCTTTTGTGTCAGCTTATATACATGATGATATACTTATTAAATATTTCCACGAGCCTACCTCTAGAGCACCGGTTCAAAGCATGAGCAACTACTCCGTCGATTAACACAACACTTGTAGTTGATATTATAATTGATATATCACTTTGAAGTTACAATGTACAATGAAGAGGATCCTCCATAGTTGGTAGTATTTAGCAGTGTCCATCAAATGAAGACATTCTAAAGCTACATAAAGTGTGCACATGAATCTACAACATGTCGTGATTTGGAGAGGGCATGTGCTGCATAACCTAAATATTAGGATATACTCATGTGAAAGGATCCTAGATTTTCATCTTCAAGGCTACTGATTCCAAAATCATTTTTATAATTCTTCAATCCCTGTTAATAAGAACAATATTATTTTCAGGTCAGATTGAAAAACGAACTACAAAGTGTATCAAATGATAATGGATATCAATTATTTTTTATCATCGTTCCTTTAAGAGTTTGAGTGCCGGTTGTGGATCGGCATTCTCATACTGTTACTTGCAATGTCGAGAACATGATAAACACATAATATTAGAATTAAGTGAGATGTTAGTAGGTTGCAGAATTATAAAGCTAAGAAATCTAGCAATCATCAATGCTCGAATGCGAGAAACCCGCTCTTTGGTACTCTTATGTGAAATTGGATCACATGGTTTAGAGAGAGATAATTAATCTATCGGATGATGGTGTCATGGTGATATATAGAGTAACATGGATTTAAGATGTTGATAATGATCACATATAGTGTGCAACATAATTGACTGATTCCAGCATATATAGTCAATGTTTGCATTTTACTGTCAAAAAAAACATTGGTTTGCTTTTAGTTGTTTAAACTGAAGAGAAGAGGGGAAGAAAAAGGTAGGGGAAATTCAAATGGAAATACAAGAAGTACGCGAAAAACACTACCTAGAGGTCGAATGAAATATTAATAAATTTTGGATTGCAAAGTAAGGAATCAAACATCACGTACTTGCACTGGAACTAAGTTGCTGCATAAGCTGGAACCAAGTCATTGTTTTGTTGGTACCTTATCACCCCATTGAAACCGAAGAGATGGCATAGAAGGATGTTATTTGACTTAAGAATGTTGAATGAATTTGGGATTATATAATATACCTGGTTGGCTTCAGATTTATAACATCAATATAGTGCATCTATAATAGATTTGCAACATGTCAAGTAGATCATTAAAAAGCTTTCTTCTTGGTCACTCAGGATTGCCTTTTCGGAAAGCATATAAGCATGAAATACAAATTCATTGAGCCACATATTAGTTCATACAAATGCAAACCAAGATAGGTCAACTCACATGGACGGTGTCCTTTGTAGGAGTTCGCAGGAGATCTGGCCTAGCAATACAATGTGATGCACCATGGCATGCCATTTCTCAAGTGAACAATAATTTAATCCATGTCTGATCAGAAAAATGGAAAATAAATAAACATATAAGAAGAAGACAATTTACACAAATTTATGATAAATAAAATCTTTGTTGATGTATATTTAATTATGAGAAAACTTGCTAGGGCCCACCTTGAAAAGAAGTGAAAGGGGTCATAATTATATAAAAATGGAATCAACAATATGGGAATTTAATTTGGAAAAGGGATTTCAAATGGCATACCATGAGAAGAAAATGGTCCGATGGGTACAATTCCTAACCAAGAACAAATTATTGAAGCCCTGCAGAAGCAAATCAGAAAATAAATTTTGAAGGCACCAAACATATCTTATAGGGGGTGACCGAGCGAATGACAAGGCTACACCTGCATTAGAGGAAGGGAGCGAATTATAAGGATTCACCTGCAATTTGTACGAATGTGAAATGTGGTTTCTAATCACCAACGACAAGCTAGCAACATGAAGAAACAAAAAAACAAATTAAGGCTAGTAAAATACTTTGGAGTCATCACCTTACTTTCATAGAAGTATTGAAGTGGGGATTTGAATTAAACATCAGTACAAATGGGGATTTAGGCCTAAAAAAATTAGGTTTAAAGGGGAGAGTTGGATCAGATCGAATATATTTAGTACTACTAACAAGTATATAATCTAAGTACACGCATATTAATCTGGGATTTTGGCTCAGCACACAAAATAGCAATTTTGGTTCCATAATATCTAGATAAAGTAAAAGGAGATGCAAAGGTACCGGAAGGGAAAGAAATCACCAAACGGCGGTCCATGCCGGAGCCGTTCTGCCATGGCCGCAAACTCGAGCTCCACTGCTCTAGTGTGTTCCATCCAGCTGCACCGTTGCGGCCACAAAGACCAAAATCAGCTATGAATTAGGAATTTAGGCCATTAATCGACGTGCAAATTAAAGGAGTAGCACGAGGGCATAAAAGGGGGTCGGGATATGCACGGTCAAACAAATCATTTTATTGCATAACCGTTGCATAAATCAACAAAGAACAGTGCCCATCGGCAGTAGAACATAATAATGAAAAACAAACATTATGTTTCTAAGGGGAATTTACCGATTGATATGAGAAGTGCCACCCGATGGAAGCACACTATGAACGTCAACCGGCATGACTGATCGCCACGTACCCCCAACGAAACAGCACCCACCTGCATTAGAGGAAGGGAGAGGAGAACACCTCGCATCAGAGAAAGGGACGAACTATATGAAATAAAACATGGTGAGGGAGGGTGAAAGGCTGAAATCACATCGACCTCTGATGGCACCTTACTTAGGGAAGTTGTTTCTAGCGGCGCGACCTCAAGGCTAGCTGGCAAGTCAAGGTTGGCTCCGCTGCCTGAGGTCAACGACGCGGGATTGGCGTTGCCGCTTCTGCCCAGCTTCGTCCACCAAACGAGGGTTTCCTCACGAAAGCAAGGAGGAGCGACGCATCGGTTTAACACCAGACGGGGAGTCGTACAGCAGAAAGCCCGTTGGGCCCAATTTAACACCTGACGCTCAAAATTGTCATCAGACAAGCAGCCTCATACCGTTAGCGCTCGTTCCCAGTTATCTATGCATTCAGATGTGGGATTAAGGGCTAATCTGATGGCCGGTAACACCTCAAAGTCAAGATCAGAAGACTACAAAGGTTAATGACCTGAGAGGACAGGAAAAGTGAAGGAAATATGCCCTAGAGGCAATAATAAAGTTATTATTTATTTCCTTATATCATGATAAATGTTTATTATTCATGCTAGAATTGTATTAACTGGAAACTTAGTACATGTGTAATGCATAGACAAAACAGAGTGTCCCTAGTATGCCTCTACTAGACTAGCTCATTGATCAAAGATGGTTATGTTTCCTAGCCATAGACACGAGTTGTCATTTGATCAACGAGATCACATCATTAGGAGAATGATGTTATGGACAAGACCCATCCGTTAGCTTAGCACTATGATCGTTTAGTTTTACTGCTATTGATTTCTTCATGACTTATACATGTTCCTATGACTATGAGATTATGCAACTCCCGAATACCGGAGGAACACCTTGTGTGCTATCAAACGTCACAACGTAACTGGGTGATTATAAAGATGCTCTACAGGTGTCTCCGAAGGTGTTCGTGGTGTTGGCATAGATCAAGAATAGGATTTGTCACTCCGAGTGTCGGAGAGGTATCTCTGGGCCCTCTCGGTAATACACATCATAATAAGCCTTGCAAGCAAATGACTAATGAGTTAGTCAGGAGATGATGTATTACGGAACGAGTAAAGAGACTCGTCAGTAATGACATTAACTAGGTATGGTGATACCAACGATCGAATCTCGGGCAAGAAAACATACCGATGACAAAGGGAACAACGTATGTTGTTATGCGGTTTGACCGAGAAAGATCTTCGTAGAATATGTAGGAGCCAATATGAGCATCCAGGTTCCGCTATTGGTTATTGACCGGAGATGAGTCTCGGTCATGTCTACATAGTTCTCGAACCTGTAGGGTCCGCACGCTTAATGTTTGATGACGATCGGTATTATGAGTTTATGTGTTTTGATGTACCGAAGGTAGTTTGAAGTCCCGGATGAGATCGGGGACATGACGAGGAGTATCGAAATGGTCGAGACGTAAAGATCGATATATTGGACGACTATATTCGGACATCGGAAAGGTTCCGAGTGATTCAGGTATTTTTCGGAGTACCGGAGAGTTACGGGAATTCGTCGGGGAGTATATGGGCTTTATTGGGCTTTAGGGGAAAGAGGGAGAGGAGGCTGCGCCCTCCCCAAAGCTTAGTCCGAATTGGACTAGGGGGAGTGATGTAGGGTGGAACCCTAATCGGCAGATCTTTCACGAGATGGAGGGGATCCCACGATGAACACGAAGAACACAAGGAAAACACGGAGAAATACGCGAGAGGAGAAGCTCAAATCAACACGAATACGGTCACACAGGTGCTAGATCCACGATACACATCAAGATACACGATCCATAGTCAACAACGACGGTACAAAGATAGTCTTCTCCCGGAGGAGGTCTTGGGGTATCCCTTGGGATCTTCTCCATGGTGGAGGTCTTGAATCCGAGGTGGATCTTCTCCGAAGAGGCCGTGGTATCGTAGGAGAGGAACCACAAAGGTCTATGATATGAGCTAACACCAAGCTAACCCTAGATAGTTTAGGTAGAGTGCTATATATAGGCTAGGAGGGGCGAAGGGGTACATGGGCCTCGGCCCAACATCATGCGCGCAGGCACTGTCCGGATGATCCAGACGTTTGTCCGGATGATCCGGGCTTCGGGGGGCCGGATGATTCGGGGCGGCGTCCGGATGATCCGGACACGCCTGATCTGCTGCGGGTGGCCCGCATGTCCGGGTCTTCGTCCGGATGTCCGGGGGTGTCCGGATGATCCGGGACGGGGTCTAGATGATCCGGCTTCGGCGTGGAGCTTCGGGTGACTTCGGGCGCATTTGCCGGATCGTCCGGACGGATGTCCGGATCATCCGGGCCTCGGCCGGATCGTCCGGGACATCGTCCGGATCGTCCGGGCAGGCTGAATCCTGGTTGTTCTTCTCCTCCGTCTTCCTCCTTCGATTCTTCTTGTTCCTTGACTTCTCCATGGTTGCTTCCGAGGTGCCTGAGTATGCAAAGAGTCTCTGATGAGGGTAGCAGCCATGTCTCATGTGAATCAAAGTAACGTAGAGAGAGGAGTGAAGTCACCTCGGCCTCGAGAACTCGTGCTCGAGCACGTGTCATGGGTCCACTTGGCACTTGGTGAGACGATGGTGGGTCCATGGGGATGACCTTGGGATGCTCCGCATCATCTCCCCTCCCTTGGGAAAGATATGACCTCGGATCGAAATCTTCATCACCATGGAAGGTGGAGAGATCCTTGACGTTGAAGACATCGCTCACGTTGTACTTGTCGCGTGGAAGGTCGAGCTTGTACGCATTTTTGTTGTAGCGTTCGAGCACCTTGAAGGGTCCGTCGGCTCGAGGTAGTAGTTTGGACTTGCGCTCGTGGGGAAAATGGTCCTTGCGAAGATGTAGCCATATGAGATCTCCCGGTTGGAACACCATAGGCTTCTTGTTGGCGTTGAGCTTGGACACTAGACGATGTACTTGCCTCTCGATCGTTGCCCTTGTATCTTCATGCACCTTCTTGAGATAGCTTGCTCGAGCACTTGCATCCAAGTTTGTGCGTTCTTGTAGAGGTAGAGGTAGAATGTCCAAAGGAGACAAAGGGTTGAAGCCGTAGACGACCTCAAAAGGGGACTTGCCGGTAGTCGAATGTCTTGCGCGGTTGTAGGCGTACTCGGCGATGGGCAAGCATTGCTCCCATTCTTTGATGTTCTTCTTGATCAACGCGCGAAGAAGCGTCGAAAGCGTGCGGTTCGTCACCTCCGTTTGGCCGTCGGTTTGTGGATGATTGATGTCTACACACGCTTCTACTCTTGTAGACTATGTTGGGCCTCCAAGCGCAGAGGTTTGTAGGACAGCAGCAATTTCCCTCAAGTGGATGACCTAAGGTTTATCGAACTCAGGGAAGTAGAGGTTGAAGATTGTCTCTCTCAAGCAACCCTGCAACTAAGATACAAGAAGTCTCTTGTGTCCCCAACACACCTAATACAACTAGGAGTTGTATAGGTGCACTAGTTCGGCGAAGAGATGGTAAAATATGGATGATAGGAGTGGCAAAGCAAAGTAATATAAATCTGTAATAAAAAGTGCAGCAAGCAAACAAGTGGTAAACGTGAGCACAAATGGTATTGCAATGGTGGAAACAAGGCCTAGGGATCATACTTTCACTAGAGGCAACTCCCAACAACATTAACATAATCGAATTTCATGATATTTCCCATAAAACATGCAATGGAGACGCACCCGGAGGTCATTCCTTCGTGGTCAAGAGAGGACGAGAATTATGTAGGGCTACAAAAGCACACCTCAAAGTTCGTAGTTCTCAATCTAAGGATTTCCCAATGTCACCGCGGCCATCCAAAGAGAGTCCCACAATCACCACAACATATCTAAAGGATAGTCAAAGACAAGCACCAAGAGACTCTCAATCTTCAATCAACACACAAGAGAGGAAATCACTCATTAAAATATTTTTCTAATCCATGTCCAATAGACCGCTGTCACCTTGGTCTCGGGGATTATACTAGATAAAGACAAGTGAGTACATGAATCCAATATATAGAGGAAGGGGAAATATCATGGGATCACCCTAGATTAACATAGCCTATGATCGCAACGAAGATCACATCATGGGAGAGAGAGATAACCACATAGCTACACGTACGAGCCCTCGGCCCCGGAGAAGACTACTCACACATGGACATGGTGAGGAGGAGGTTGATGATGGTATTGATGGAGAGGTACAGCCCCGCGAGGAGGAGACGGCCGGCGGCAGCCACGGAGGCGGCGGCGGCGGCCCTTGGGGGTGCGGCGCCGGCGGCGGCCCTAGGGGGCGGCGGCGGCCCTCGGGGCGGTGGCGGCCCTAGGGGGCAGCGGCTCCTTGGCCCCCCTTCTTCCTTGTGGATGGTGCTGCAATGGTGCTGGTCCTCCCCTCCAAGACGGCGGCTCGGGAGGAGGAAAATTCGTGGCCCTTGGTGACCTAGGTTTCCTCTCTTTATATAGACTCTCGGATTCCCGTCATCAGATTTTGGGCCTCAGTAAAATGGGCTTTACTCGGTCGTCCGGACTCCGATTTGGACGAATTTTATATCCAGAAGCATCGCCTCGAAATTCCACACAATTTTCGCAACTAGACTTTTTCCGTTTGACGTCGTGTTCGGGCCGGAACGTGACCATCTTTAAAAAACGTTCTCAGACAGATTTCAGGAAAGTCAGAGTCCTACTCCAATACGACTCCTTTTGTGTTTTTGTCAATGTCCAAGTAATTCCTACACAATAAAGTGTAAAACAAGAACATTGTGCAATTTTGCAACCATTAGTAGGTTAGTCCAAATATGATCAAAAGTGTATGGAAGTGTATAAATATCATAGCAATATCACACAAAAGAGGCATGGAGCAAGCAGAAATTATAGATACGTTTTGGACGTATCAACTTCCCCAAGCTTAATTCCTGCTCGTCCTCGAGTAGGTAAATGATAACAAGCATAATTTCTATGGTGACATGCTATTAACCATATAAGGACTTTTCACAGTCACATGACAAGTGCTTACTGAGACAATGAATCTGTAGTAATTAAGTTGCCTCATGAGAGAATCACAAAGAACTGAAAGTTTTACAATATGATACTGAAACACTCAAATAGATTTGTAATGAGCATGGTGTGCAAATATGATAAAGTGGTACCTCGCTTGCCCCCTTTAGCAAAACATAAATGCAGGGGCACCTCCAAGGTTTAAGTGACGACTAGATACAATGATTTCAGAATAAACGATATCATAATCATGCAAAAGACAATGGTACTTGGGACAATGCACATTACACTCAGAATGACAATCATGCTCTCAATAGTTGGTGCTTTAAAAAAGGTGGAGACTCTCGAACCGTGGCTTTTGATGGCAAGGTTGAAAACCCGTGGTCGGAAACAAAAACTAAACATGTACCAGAGCTCTTGGTTTTAAAAACAGAGGTAATGATTATTTTTTGGATATGCATATTTCGTCAACGAATGCTAGCAGATAACTCAATTACTTCTTGAGC
The DNA here is from genome assembly GCA_902687465.1 of Secale cereale. Lineage (NCBI taxonomy): Eukaryota > Viridiplantae > Streptophyta > Magnoliopsida > Poales > Poaceae > Secale > Secale cereale. The sequence continues at coordinate 704,358,394 of LR738709.1, read as the reverse complement.
TGGACAAGTTTCGAGGAACGGCTCCCGAATGAGGACGATCACATCCTCTTAATCTCCTTTGTTTATCACTGCCAAAGTTTTCTGATTTCTCATGAACAAAGCGTGAAGGAGGGTTTGTTTGTTGTTTTATTTTTTTAATGAGCCGGGCGCACTCTATGCCAGTTCCTTCTCGTATTATGGGTTTGCACATTAGACATGCAATCCCTGGGTGAAGCTTGTCCAACTTAAAAAGATCATGAATTAACTACTACTTCCTCATGAGCTAAAACAGAGGCACAAAAGAGAAATGCTTTTTTGAATAAGTTCGAGATGGTACATGAAAGTCTTCGTTAGGAATGGCAGGTAAATACCATGTATAGGAAGGTATGGTGGACTCATATGGCATAACTGGTTTAAAGGATTTTGGATGCACAAGCAGCGAGTCCGCTTAGTACAGGCGAAGGTTAGCAAAAGACTGGGAGCGACCAACTAAAAGAGCAATGACGGTCATAATCATGCAGAGCGACAAAGCAACATTGAATCGGGCATGGAAGTTATATCGCTACTCAGAAATTAAAGATCAGCAAGGCTTGATAGACTTTCTTTACAGTCTTAAATATGCGTGAGCATACGCCAAGTCAATCAAAATAAATTCTTGAAGGAAGATATCACTAAACCATACCACATCATAGGCAAACAAATCATGTTGGTACTTCAATAACACATTGAGAACCCCCCAGCTATTTGAGACTAACCATAAGAAAACATGAACTACTAAGCACCATTATGCACATAGCATTTTTATCATAGACATATCAACCAGTGCAACAGAAGCCAGATCTCTTAACAAGATAAGCATGATACTAAAGGGAGTTCCAGCGACCAACTAAACAAAAGCTCTTTAAAAAGATAAGCATGAAAACTAAGAGCTGAACATGATAGTAGCTATTGAAAGACAAAGAACACACACAGCAAGGATAGACATGAAAATTCTATGTTATGTTCTAGGTTGAAGTGGAGCGTGTTTCTCTCCCACACAAAGAAAGCTGAGTTCCAACTCGTTATGAACAGCAAGCAAAGCTAAAGAAAACTAAAAGCAAGACGCTCCAAGCATAGCACATAACACATGAAGTGATAAAAATATAGTGGAACGAAAGACGAACTGATAATGTTGATGGAGAAGGGGATGCACGGGGGCATCCCCAAGCTTAGACGCTTGAGTCTTCTTGAATATTTCTTGGGGGTGCATGGGGGCATCCCCAAGCTTGAGCGTTTGACACTCCTGAATCTTTTTATCATCTTCCCTCGCACACTTGAAAACTCCCTTCATACATAACTCATCATAATCTGATTAGCGAAGTTAGTACCCATAATAAAATAATTTTTCCTTGCTGGAAATAAGGATAATCTTGAAGATCTACTGTTTCTCAAGATTGCCAAAAGGTTTTTGCAAAGAAAAAGCAAGCTCAAGGTTTGCAAAACGAAGGAAAGGCAAAACAGGACAGAATCTGTGAAAAACAGACCAGCAGGTAGTAAATAATTTTTTCGGGCCACTTCTGCAACTTAAATCAAAAAACTCAGAACAGACGCCCGAAAGACAATTGTATAGAGCACGCTTTTGAAAAAATTCAGACCAAAAAGATGATCTGGTGATTTTATACGAATTATTCTATTCAAGGACAGAATCTGTTTCCTGGAGAGCACGTCACAACTTTTGAACTTTCTTGAAATCAGAGGCTACACTTGGCACAAAGCTGAAAAGTAAAGATACAATGATGATGCTACTGTAGTAACAAACATCAAGACCACTAAAAACTGAAAGAACAAACTGAAAGCAAAGATAACAAGGGTTGTCTCCCTAGAGCTCTTTCTTTATAGCCATAAAGATAGGCTTAAGACTTTAATGATGCTCTCGTAGGAATAAGAGTTGAAGAACAAAGGAGAGCATCAAGAAGCAAATACCAAATACATTTAAGCCTAACATGCTTCCTATGCATAGGAATATTGCAATAGAATAATTCATTGAAGCACAAAGCAATAAGCATAGGAAGACAAAACAAGTGCAGCTTCAAAACCTTCAACATAAAGAGAGGGAACTTAATATTATTGAAATATCTATAAGCATATGTTCCCTTCTCATAATAATTTTCAGTGGGATCACGAATAAACTCAACAATATAAGCATCACATAAAGCATTGTTACCATGATCCACATGCAAAAAGGTACTCTTACTCTCCACATAAGCATCTTTGGGGAGCCCATGGTTAGGACTTTTTAGCATTAATGTTTTCAGTCTCCCCCAAGCTTGAGCAATGCTTTCTCCGTCACGAGACCTAAAGTTATAGATATAGTTCATGTCTCGATGAATTTCATGAAGAGGATAAAACTTAGTATAAAAGAGAGACATAAGCTATTGCCAATCAAGCAAGTGCGAGTTATCGAGAAGCTTATATCAATCTGAAGCTTTATCTATAAGTGATACGGCGAACAATTTCCTCATGACAAACTCCATTGATACACCTGCAAGCTTAAATAATGAACATAGTTGTGACAGATATAGCAAGTGTTCACCGGGATGTCTGTCTCCTGCATAACGATTAGCCAAAACATAATCGATAATACCAGCTGGTATTTTATAGGGCACAATTTCAGTAGGGGGAGGAGCAACCACCACAGGTGTGGGGCGTCTTCCCACAAGCAGCGAACTAAGATTGCGGTTTTCCATAAACATAACTAGTGAAATAAAAACAAGAAACAAAAAGATTTAATTGCAAGATCTAAAGATATACCTTCAAGCACTCACCTCCCCAGCAACGGCGCCAGAAATAGCTTGATGTCTACACACGCTTCTACTCTTGTAGACTATGTTGGGCCTTCAAGCGCAGAGGTTTGTAGGACAGCAGCAATTTCCCTCAAGTGGATGACCTAAGGTTTATCGAACTCAGGGAAGTAGAGGTTGAAGATTGTCTCTCTCAAGCAACCCTGCAACTAAGATACAAGAAGTCTCTTGTGTCCCCAACACACCTAATACAACTAGGAGTTGTATAGGTGCACTAGTTCGGCGAAGAGATGGTAAAATATGGATGATAGGAGTGGCAAAGCAAAGTAATATAAATCTGTAATAAAAAGTGCAGCAAGCAAACAAGTGGTAAACGTGAGCACAAATGGTATTGCAATGGTGGAAACAAGGCCTAGGGATCATACTTTCACTAGAGGCAACTCCCAACAACATTAACATAATCGAATCACATGATATTTCCCATAAAACATGCAATGGAGACGCACCCGGAGGTCATTCCTTCGTGGTCAAGAGAGGACGAGAATTATGTAGGGCTACAAAAGCACACCTCAAAGTTCGTAGTTCTCAATCTAAGGATTTCCCAATGTCACCGCGGCCATCCAAAGAGAGTCCCACAATCACCACAACATATCTAAAGGATAGTCAAAGACAAGCACCAAGAGACTCTCAATCTTCAATCAACACACAAGAGAGGAAATCACTCATGAAAATATTTTTCTAATCCATGTCCAATAGACCGTTGTCACCTTGGTCTCGGTGATTATACTAGATAAAGACAAGTGAGTACATCAATCCAATACATAGAGGAAGGGAAAATATCATGGGATCACCCTAGATTAACATAGCATATGATCACAACGAAGATCACATCATGGGAGAGAGAGATAACCACATAGCTACACGTACGAGCCCTCGGCCCCGGAGAAGACTACTCACACATGGACATGCTGAGGAGGAGGTTGATGATGGTGTTGATGGAGAGGTGCAGACCCGCGAGGAGGAGACGGCCGGCGGCAGCCACGGAGGCGGCGGCAGCGGCCCTTGGGGGCGCGGCGGCGGCGGCGGCCCTAGGGGGCGGCGGCGGTCCTCGGGGCGGTGGCGGCCCTAGGGGGCAGCGGCTCCTTGGCCCCCCTTCTTCCTTGTGAATGGTGCTGCAATGGTGCTGGTCCTCCCCTCCAAGACGGCGGCTTGGGAGGAGGAAAATTCGTGGCCCTTGGTGACCTAGGTTTCCTCTCTTTATATAGACTCTCGGATTCCCGTCATCAGATTTTGGGCCTCAGTAAAACGGGCTTTACTCGGCCGTCCGGACTCCGATTTGGACGAATTTTATATCCAAAAGCATCGCCTCGAAATTCCCCACAACTTTCGCAACTAGACTTTTTCCGTTTGAAGTCGTCTTCGGGCCGGAACGTGACCATCTTTAAAAAAAGTTCTCAGACAGATTTCAGGAAAGTCAGAGTCCTACTCCAATACGACTCCTTTTGCGTTTTTGTCAATTTCCAAGTAATTCCTACACAATAAAGTGTAAAACAAGAACATTGTGCACTTTTGCAACCATTAGTAGGTTAGTCCAAATATGATCAAAAGTGTATGGAAGTGTATAAATATCATAGCAATATCACACAAAAGAGGCATGGAGCAAGCAGAAATTATAGATATGTTTTGGACGTATCAATGATATGCCGAAGAGAAGAGTAGCTTGATTCCGAGTTTGGCGCATAGAGTCTTACAAAAGTAACTCAAGAACTTGACGTCCCGGTCCGACACGATCGTATTGGGCACTCCATGTAGACGAATGATTTCCCTACAAAGGAGATTTGCCACATGTGAAGCATCGTCGATCTTGTTACAAGGAATGAAATGAGCCATTTTAGAGAATCTATCCACGACAACAAACACGGAATCTTTTCCATTTTGAGTCCTAGGCAATCCAAGTACAAAGTCCATGCTAATGTCTTTCCATGGATGGAATGGAATAGGAAGTGGCATGTAAAGACCATGAGATTGAGCTTTTGACTTAGCTTTGCGACATGTTGAGCATCGGTTGGTAAGGCGTGAGACGTCACGTAGCATCTTGGGCCAAAAGTAGTTCTTGGAGAGCGTAGCAAATGTCTTGTCGCGACCAAAGTATTCCATGAGTCCTCCTCCATGAGATTCCTGCAAAAGGAGCAAACGAAGCGAAGACTCGGGAATGCAAAGTTTGTTAGCTCTCATAAGATATCCATCTTTGATGTAGTAATGTTCCCAAGAAGTGTGAGTCAAACACTTAGCATAATGATTTGCAAAGAAAGGATCATGCTCATATAAGTCTTTTATGTGCTCAAAGCCAATAACATTCAACTCAAGTTTTGTAATAAGCATGCATTTGCGGGAAAGCGCATCCGCCACAACATTTTCTTTGCCTTTGATGTACTTGATGACGTAGGGAAAAGACTCAATGAACTCACTCCACTTAGCATGATGCTTGTTCAACTTAGTTTGACCCATGAGATACTTGAGAGTCTCATGGTCCGTATGAAGAATGAATTCATGAGGTCTAAGATAGTGTTCCCAAACATGCAAAACTCTCACCAAGGCATATAACTCTTTATCATATATGGGGTAGTTAAGTTGCGCTCCGGATAGCTTCTCGCTAAAGTACGCAATGGGGCGTTTTTCTTGCATGAGCACGCCACCTATGCCGGTACCGCTAGCGTCACAATGAATCTTAAAAGGCTTATCAAAGTTCGGTAGGGCAAGAAGTGGTGCGTGCGTGAGCAGGTCTTTTAGCTTAATGAATGCGGTGTCTTGCGAAGGACCCCAAACATATGGTGCGTTCTTCTTGCTCAAGGCGTGTAGAGGCATAGCAATGGTGCTAAAATCCTTCACAAAACGTCGATAGAAACCGGCTAAACCAAGAAAGCTACGCACTTGTTGTAGATTCATTGGTTGAGGCCAAGTTTTAATTGCTTCAATTTTAGTTTCATCAACGTGAACACCTTGGGAAGAAACGACGAATCCTAAGAAAACGACCTTGTCAACACCAAAAGTGCACTTTTCCATATTAGCATATAAGCGCTCTTTCCGAAGGGTTTGCAAAACCATACGGATGTGTGTCACATGGTCCTCAAGCGACTTGCTAAAAACGAGAATGTCATCAAAGTAGACCACTACAAAGACGCCTATGTAGGGTCGTACACAAAAATGCATAAGACGCATAAATGAACCGGGTGCTTCCGATAAACCCATTGGCATGACAAGCCACTCATATAACCCAAATTTGGTTTTGAAAGCCGTTTTCCACTCATCACCCTCTTGAATGCGAATTTGGTAGTGACCACTTTTAAGATCAATTTCGAAAAGATGGTGGCACCACATAATTCATCAAGCATCTCGTCTAAGCGTGGGATAGGATAACGATATCTAACGGTGATAGCATTTATCGGGCGGCAATCGGAGCACATGCGAAAACTTCCATGTTTCTTAGGCACGAGAATAACCGGAACGGCACAAGGGCTTAAGCTTTCACGTACATGACCTTTGTTGATGAGTTGTTGCACTTGCCGTTGTATATCCTTGGTTTCCTCGGGGTTGACGCGGTAAGGAGCCTTGTTTGGAAGTGGTGCGCCGGGTATTAGGTCGATTCGATGTTCGATCCCGCGAAGTGGAGGTATACCCGAAGGTAGCTCATCGGGAAAGTGATGGCTTCTCGCCCCTCGTTGGTTACCCCAAGTGGAAGGTTTGAGATGCAGTGTAGCGGTAGTTTTCCCTTGGCAAAGATACCAAGGATCGAATTCCCCTGAGACTCCAAGGTTCAACAAGAAGGTGTCAACTGCTAACGGCGCCAGATATTTAGCAATCAACTGGACCTGCACACAGATACAAATAACTTTGCTCCCAACGAGTACAGAGAGGTTGTCAATCCCTCCGGCCTTGTCATTTACAAAGGATCAAACGCAAGAGATGATAGTGATATGTATAACTGCAACTAGTAAGTAAAAACAGAAAGTAAATAGCGGATGTGATCAATGATGGTAATATGGACCGGGGTCCCATGATGTTCACTAGTGATGTCTCTCTCCCAAAAGACGATAAACAGCTATGTGAAGTAAGGTAGAGGTTCACCCCGGGATTATGTGCGCAAACCAATGCTAACTATGTTGCAAGAAAGGTAGAGGTTCAAAGCATGGGTGGTACGCCAAGGCAAGTAGACCGAAATCCATCTGCATCTACTACTAATCATCCACCTTGAGATATCTATCCAGAACATCTCGCTGGTATTAAGTTGCGAGTCCCACCCATAGTGTAAACTCAAAGCAACAGACAACTGCATTAAAAGAACTTTGCGTAAAGTAAACAATCCTTGCACCCGCGAGTACAAGCACCGTTGTTTTCCCCCTTGTGGCAACAGCACATCCCCTAGACTCATGTTTCTGTCACTCAAGCTAGTCATCGAGGGGCATGAACCCACAATCAAGCATAACGTTCCCTCTTGGAGTTACTACCTACTACTCGGCCAAAGCAATAAATAGCAACGGAGAACATGCAAGAATTACTCAAGAACATAAATATAAAAGAGGTAAATCAAATATATTACTCAAACACAATCTGAACATAATCTCATAATCCATCGGATCCCAGCAAACTCATCATAGCAACAGCATAAGGATTACATATGTGCCTCGATCATGTAGGGCAGCTCACGAGGTCTAATTAGTGAAGAACAAAGAGGGGAGGAGAACATCACATAGCTACTCGTCATGGACCCATTGGTCCAAGGGAGACTACTCACAACTCATCCGGGAGGCGTCCATGGTGGTGGAGAGGCTCCCGGTGGTGATCCTCCCCTCCGGCAGGGTGCCGGGAAGAGTTCTCCTGGTGCTCCCGATCTTGGAAGCGCGGCGGCGGCGGAACAGAGATGAGATCGCGAAAAAGGGTTCCGTCCTCGAGGGTTTCGGGACGCGGTGTAAATATATGCCAAAGGGGGGCGTCAGAGGGGGCCTGGGGGGCCCAGGCGCCCTGGCGGCGCGGCCTAGGGGGGGCGCCCCCTGGCCGCCTGGAGGCCTGGTGGCCCCCCTCCAGCCCTACTTTGGCCGCATGGAAGCTTCCGGAACGCTGATTTTTTATATATTTTTCCCGGAATTTTTCTGGCAGTTTACGTAATGGGAAAACCTGAAATACAAAAACAGCAGAAAACAGAAACTGGCACTGGGGTGCACTGAGTTAATAGGTTAGTCCAAATATGATCAAAAGTGTATGGAAGTGCATAAATAACATAGCAATATCACACAAAAGAGGCATGGAGCAAGCAGAAATTATAGATACGTTTTGGACGTATCAACATCCCCAAGCTTAATTCCTGCTCGTCCTCGAGTAGGTAAATGATAACAAGCATAATTTCTGTGGTGACATGCTATTAACCATATAAGGACTTTTCATAGTCACATGACAAAAGCTTACTGAGACAATGAATCTGTAGTAATTAAGTTGCCTCATGAGAAAATCACAAAGAACTGAAAGTTTTACAATATGATACTGAAACATCAAATAGATTTGTAGTGAGCATGGTGTGCAAATATGATAAAGTGGTATCTCGCTTGCCCCCTTTAGTGAAGCAAAACATAAATGCAGGGGCACCTCCAAGGTTTAAGTGACGACTAGATACAATTATTTCAGAATAAACGATATCGTAATCATGCAAAAGACAATGGTACTTTGGGACAATGCACATTACACTCAGAATGGCAATCATGCTCTCAGTAGTTGGTGCTTTAAAGAAGGTGGAGACTCTCGAACCGTGGCTTTTGTTGGCAAGGTTGAAAACCCGTGGTCGAAAACAAAGACAAAACATGTACCAGAGCTCTTGGTTTTAAAAACAGAGGTAATAATTATTATTTTTAGAATATGCATGTTTCGTCAACGAATGCTAGCAGATAACTCAATCACTTCTTGAGCTGGACAAGTTTCGAGGAACGGCTCCCGAATGAGGACGATCACATCCTCTTAATCTCCTTTGTTTATCACTGCCAAAGTTTTCTGATTTCTCATGAACAAAGCGTGAAGGAGGGTTTGTTTGTTGTATTATTTTTTTAATGAGCCGGGCGCACTCTATGCCAGTTCCTTCTCGTATTATGGGTTTGCACATTAGACATGCAATCCCGGGGTGAAGCTTGTCCAACTTAAAAAGATCATGAATTAACTACTACTTCCTCATGAACTAAAACAGAGGCACAAAAGAGAAATGCTTTTTTTCTGAATAATTTCGAGATGGTACATGAAAGTCTTCGTTAGGAATGGCAGGTAAATACCATGTATAGGAAGGTATGTTGGACTCATATGGCATAACTGGTTTAAAGGATTTTGGATGCACAAGCAGTCAGTCCGCTTAGTACAGGTGGAGGTTAGCAAAAGACTGGGAGTGACCAACTAAAAGAGCAATGATGGTCATAATCATGCAGAGCGACAAAGCAACATTGAATCAGGCATGGAAGTTATATCGCTACTCAGAAATAAAAGATCATCAAGGCTTGATAGACTTTCTTTACAGTCTTAAATATGCGTGAGCATATGCCAAGTCAATCAAAATAAATTCTTGAAGGAATATATCACTAAACCATACCACATCATAGGCAAACAAATCATGTTGGTACTCCAACAACACATTGGGAACCCCCCAGCTATTTGAGACTAACCATAAGAAAACATGAACTACTAAGCACCATTATGCACATAGCATTTTTATCATAGACATATCAACCAGTGCAACAGAAGCCAACTCTCTTAACAAGATAAGCATGACGACTAAAGAGAGTTCCAGCGACCAACTAAACAAAAGCTCTTTTAAAAAGATAAGCATGAAAACTAAGAGCTAAGCATGACAGTAGCTATTGAAAGACCAAGAACATACACAGCAAAGATAAACATGAAAATTCTATGTTGTGTTCTAGGTTGAAGTGGAGCGTGTTTCTCTCCCACACAAAGAAAGCTGAGTTCCAACTCGTTATGAAAAGCTAGAAAAGCTAAAGAAAACTAAAAAGGAAACTAAAAGCAAGACGCTCCAAGCATAGCACATAACACATGAAGTGATAAAAATATAGTGGAACGAAAGACGAACTGATAATGTTGATGGAGAAGGGGATGCACGGGGGCATCCCCAAGTTTAGATGCTTGAGTCTTCTTGAATATTTCTCGGGGGTGCATGGGGGCATCCCCAAGCTTGAGCGTTTGACACTCCTGAATCTTTTTATCATCTTCCCTCGCACACTTGAAAACTCCCTTCATACATAACTCATCATAATCTGATTAGCAAGGTTAGTACCCATCATAAAATAATTGTTCCTTGCTGGAAATAAGGATATTCTTGAAGGTCTACTGTTTCTCAAGATTGCCAAAAGGTTTTTGCAAAGAAAAAGCAAGCTCAAGGTTTGCAAAATGAAGAAAAGGCAAAACAGGACAGAATCTGTGAAAAACAGACCAGCGGGTAGTAAATGATTTTTTCGGGGCACTTCTGCAACTCAAATCAAAAAACTCAGAACAGACGCCCGAAAGACAATTGTATAGAGCACGCTGTCGAAAAATTCAGACCAAAAAGATGATCTGGTGATTTTATACGAATTTTTCTATCCAAGGACAGAATCTGTTTCCTGGACAGCACGTCACAACTTTTGAACTTTCTTGCAATCAGAGGCTACACTTGGCACAAAGCTGAAAAATAAAGATACAATGATGATGCTACTGTAGTAACAACATCAAGACACAACAAAAGCAAAATAAAATTTTATTCATTGTGGGCTGCCTCCCAAAAGCGCTTTCTTTTATGCCTTTAAGCTACGCATAATGCAAAGAGGAATCAATAATCATCATAATAATCGGAGTTATAAATTGCTTCAAATGGTTCCTCAACAAGTTCACTCTTGTTCCTTCTAGGAAAGGGGTACATACCTTTTGCCTTCCCGCGTAAGCGGATTTGTCCCTTACCTATATCGATGAAGCCTTTAACTGCTCGGAGGAAGTCCCTTCCAAGCACTATATTTCCTTGGTTTGGCTTCATGATGAAGAAATCAACCATTGTAATCCCTTTAAGGAATGTAACTGGCACATCTTTTATTCTTCCCTGGATCTCAGAAATATCTCCATTAGTGTGTTCATGATAAGATGATAATCTATCCATGTTAAATTTTAAAGAATCATGAACAATTTTTGGCATAGTAGAAACCATAGATCCAATATCACAATAAGCAAGGAAGTCTTGATTAGAGATGCTAATCCTAACAAAAGGCTCCCAATCATTGTCTATTTCCAAAATATCTCTCTTATTGGGTTTGGGTTTCTCTACCTTCATCAAGTCTAGAGCATCCATTCTTTTCTCAATAGCAGCAAGTCTATCTATGACAGTATCAAAATTATGATCATAAACAAAGTAACTAGATAGACCATGTATAATTTCAAGAGCTCTAGCTTCATCACACTCTAGGAAATCTCCTTCAGCTATAATATCAAGAGAGTGTTTACACCATTTAAAAAGACCGTGATAAAAATTTCTAAGCACAATTTTTATAGGTATCCAAGGCATAATTCTCCTATGTGCATCAGAAATTCTGTCCCATGCCTTCTTCATATTTTCTCCATTCCTTTGATGGAAATCTAGAACTTCTGATTCCCTCAAAGCACCAAATCCTAACATGCTTGACTAAACAGAAAGGACTACTAGCAGAAAAGCAAATAATTTTTTTGTAATTTTTGATAGAAGACACTAAAGCAAAAACTGAAAGGTAAACTAACAAGACTAAAAAGCAAAGGTAAAAGATAGCGTGCAACTCCCCTATCTTGAAGAGTGGAGTCCCCAGTGATGGCGCCAGAAAACTTTGCTTGATGGCTTCTCGCCCCTCGTTGGTTACCCCAAGTGGAAGGTTTGAGATGCAGTGTAGCGGTAGTTTTCCCTTGGCAAAGATACCAAGGATCGAATTCCCCTGAGACTCCAAGGTTCAACAAGAAGGTGTCAACTGCTAACGGCGCCAGATATTTAGCAATCAACTGGACCTGCACACAGATACAAATAACTTTGCTCCCAACGAGTACAGAGAGGTTGTCAATCCCTCCGGCCTTGTCGTTTACAAAGGATCAAACGCAAGAGATGATAGTTATATGTATAACTGCAACTACTAAGTAAAAACAGAAAGTAAATAGCGGATGTGATCAGTGATGGTAATATGGACCGGGGTCCCATGATGTTCACTAGTGATGTCTCTCTCCCAAAAGACGATAAAACAGCTATGTGAGGTAAACGAATTACAGCTGGGCAATTGACGGGATTATGTGCGCAAACCAATGCTAACTATGTTGCAAGAAAGGTAGAGGTTCAAAGCATGGGCGGTACGCCAAGGCAAGTAGACCGAAATCCATCTGCATCTACTACTAATCATCCACCTTGAGATATCTATCCAGAACATCTCGCTGGTATTAAGTTGCGAGTCCCATCCATAGTGTAAACTCAAAGCAACAGACAACTGTATTAAAAGAACTTTGCGTAAAGTAAACAATCCTTGCACCCGCGAGTACAAGCACTGTTGTTTTCCCCCTTGTGACAACAGCACATCCCCTAGACTCATGTTTCTGTCACTCAAGCTAGTCATCGAGGGGCATGAACCCACAATCAAGCATAACGTTCCCTCTTGGAGTTACTACCTACTACTCGGCCAAAGCAATAAATAGCAACGGAGAACATGCAAGAATTACTCAAGAACATAAATATAAAAGAGGTAAATCAAATATATTACTCAAACACAATCTGAACATAATCTCATAATCCATCGGATCCCAGCAAACTCATCATAGCAACAGCATAAGGATTACATATGTGCCTCGATCATGTAGGGCAGCTCACGAGGTCTAATTAGTGAAGAACAAAGAGGGGAGGAGAACATCACATAGCTACTGGTCATGGACCCATGGTCCAAGGGAGACTACTCACAACTCATCCGGGAGGCGTCCATGGTGGTGGAGAGGCTTCCGGTGGTGATCCTCCCCTCCGGCAGGGTGCCGGGAAGAGTTCTCCTGGTGCTCCCAATCTTGGAAGCGCGGCGGCGGCGGAACAGAGATGAGATCGCGAAAAAGGGTTCCGTCCTCGAGGGTTTTGGGACGCGGTGTAAATATATGCCAAAGGGGGGCGTCAGAGGGGGCCTGGGGGTCCCAGGCGCCCTGGCGGCGCGGCCTAGGGGGGGGGGGGCGCCCCCTGGCCGCCTGGAGGCCTGGTGGCCCCCCTCCAGCCCTACTTTGGCCGCATGGAAGCTTCCGGAACGCTGATTTTTTATATATTTTTCCCGGAATTTTTCTGGCAGTTTACGTAATGGGAAAACCTGAAATACAAAAACAGCAGAAAACAGAAACTGGCACTGGGGTGCACTGAGTTAATAGGTTAGTCCAAATATGATCAAAAGTGTATGGAAGTGCATAAATAACATAGCAATATCACACAAAAGAGGCATGGAGCAAGCAGAAATTATAGATACGTTTTGGACGTATCAGAAAGACGTCCGAGAATTCCTGCAACAATTTAGACAACACTAAAGGTGGAGGTGGTGAAGTGTTAGTAGGTTTGGCTTCCCCTTTGCATAAAAGCACATGGTGAAAGACACTTGATGGGTTCTCACACACTTCTCGCATCTCACTTTTGGTGGCGAATAGCACTAGTTGTTTCTTGTCACTCATCGTGGAGTCTCTCATATTTGGATTGTGGCTCTCACTCTCCTTTTGGTGGCTCACTCTCTCACCATTCTCTCCACGATGGTTGGTAGGTAAGTGTTTGTCGTCGGCTACTTGACTTGGTGACATGGGACGTAGCAGGAACTCCTTTCCTTTCATCTTGAAGCTATAGTGGTTCGTCCGTCCATTGTGTGTGATGACACGATCATATTGCCATGGTCGTCCAAGAATAAGGTGGCACACGGACATGGGGATCGCATCACACTCAAGTGTGTCCTCGTAGGCGCCTATCTTGAAGGAGACTTGCACGGTGTGCTCGACTCGAAGAGTTCCGGCGTCGTTAAGCCATTGTACCTTGTAGGGATGAGGGTGCTTTGACTTCACCAAGTTGAGCTTGTCGCAAAGCTCTTCGCTTTCCAAGTTGTGACAACTTCCTCCATCGCTGATGACCTTGACGGAGCGTCCATTGATGCCGGCCTTGGTATGGAAAATATGACATCTTTGATCGTCATCTTGTTGATGTTGGAGTGTCAAGACCTTGGAGACAACGAGATTGGGACTCGAGTCATTGTCGCAAAACACTTGATGGTCTTCATCCTCATTCACTTGTCGATGCATAGCCACATGCTCAAGTGCTTCCATTTCATCATCGCTCATTGAGTCATAAGATCCGTCATCATTGATGATCATGGTTCGAACGGTCTTGCACTCAAATGACTTGTGGCCTCGCCCTTGGCACTTAAAGCATTTGATGGAACTCGTCTTGGAGTTTTAGATGATGAAGCTCTTGGCTTGAAGTTGTTGGTAGAAGGTGGACGACTCGATGTAGTCGCATTCTTGTAGTTGGACTTGTCACCGAAGTTTGTGGATGGCTTGGTAGAGGTTGGAGTAGCCGAAGTTGTTGAAGCTTGGTTATTGTAGCCGAAGTTCTTGGAGGTGAACTTGGAGTACTTGTAGTCCTCTTGAACTTGTCGCTCCGCTTTGGTAGCTTGATGTACTAGCTCGAGGAGATTGGTGTATGGTTGAAAGTCCGCAATCTTCTTGATGGGATAGTTGAGTCCATTCAAGAATCTCACCATCGTTTGTTCTTCATCCTCCGTGATGTTTGCTCTTATCATGGCAATCTCCATCTCCTTGTAGTACTCTTCAACGGACTTGGTACCTTGCTTGAGGAGTTGTAGCTTCTTGAGTAAGTCACGGTTGTAGTGTGTTGGCACGAAATGTGCTCTCATGACTTCCTTCATTTGAGCCCTAGTAGTGATAGGAGGTTCGCCTTTTGCTTCTCTTCTTTCAATGATTTGCTCCCACCAAATGAGAACATAGTCTTGGAACTCAAGGGAGGCCATTGCAATCTTCTTTTCTTCATCGAAGTTGTGAAGGCGAAAAATCTTGTCAACCTTCAATGCCCATGAGAGGTAGTCTTCGGGATCAATGCTTCCGGAGAACTTTGGCATGGTGAACTTAAGCTTGCCATAGCGATTCTCTTCATTGTTTGGTTGCCTATTGTGAGGGCGTTCTTGATTTTGATGATTGTCAATCTCGTGTTGCTCTTGGCGGAGAAGATGTTCATTTTCATGGTGTAATTGCCAAGCTTGTTGTTCTTGTTGAAGTTGTTGCACTTGTCGCGCTTGAGGACGAACTTCTTCTTGCATTCTTCCATGGTGGCGCCTCTCTTGCATCTCATCGCGAAGGGAATCCTCTTCTTGACGAGTGTGTCGAGTGCGAGCTGCCACATTGCGATGTGCATCACGTAATGCTTGTTGCGCCTCAAGAGCTTGAGCTTCTCGACGTTGTTGTGCTTGACGGTTAGCTTCGGCATCTTGTTCTTCTTGGTATTGACGTGCTCGCTCTTGTTGTTGTTGGCGTAGTCGTTGCCGTTCTTGTGCTTGCTCAAGTGTGGCTTGGTTTTGACGATGTCGACTTTATTGTTCGTCGAGTAAGTCTTGGGAGCTCTTGTCATGAAGTGGATTCTGGTTGTCATGTCGAGCTTGACGTGCGGCTTGACGAAGAGTGTTTGATGTAGGGGTACTTGAGCCTTCCGTGGAGTCGGCATGTCGACTTGAGCGGCTTCGTCTTTGAGAAGATGTGGAAGAAGAACGTCGGTTGACTATCAAAGTCCTTAGCTCGTCAAATTGGGTAGACATGTTGGTGTTGATGATGTCGAATTGCTCTCTTGTTCTTGCTTCAAATTGGTGCGCGTCCTCGGCGACTTGACCAATGTACTCGCGCATAGCTTCACTTTCTTGATGGAGAGCTCGTTGGACACCGAAGAGATGTAGTTTGGTGACGTAGTTGTTCGCTTCTTGAGGATCGTCGAAGATCGGGTTGGAAGATGTACTTGGCCTATCCATCATCACAAGCAAGTATGTGAGTGGGAGAAAGGAGAAGACAATACCAAATGTACCTTAACCGAAGTGGAAAATGGATCAATGATCACTCAATAATGTAACCCGGAAATAGCACTATTGGTACCACTTCGCGTCGATTCTCACACCTACACAAGTAAATCTTTTAGAGGAGCTTGGTTAGGATGGTGGCAAAATTCAATGTAAAAAGTGAGTAAGATTCAATGATGTTGAAAATGATTCACAATTGGCTCATGCAACCAGTAGATCACAAGCAATAGGTAGCACGCGGAACACACGCACGGATAGATAAATGTGCTTGTGCAACCAAAAGTGAGCGAAAATGTGGAATCCACGGAAAATGCTCGTGTTGCACAATGCTAGAGAGACGCTAACCAATTGCTTAATAGGCGGATACGCACTTGTGCACGACCTATAAGAGCAATGTAACGACTTCCTATCACAAGTATGCTATGAGTGTATGATGTGCCGATGCTTGTAGCACAAGATGAAGTATTGCTATCTCCTATGATCTCTTTGGATGCAAGGCGTTGGATGCTATTGTGCTTTTGTGTATAAGCTTTGGATGGCTCTTTTGCTTAAAAGCTTGTGAGCTCTTTCTTTGGCCACTTATGCATGCTTCTCGGATCAAGGTAGCTATTGTGTATGCGGGACACTCTTTTGTCACACGGAGATATGACAATGTAGTATGCAATGTCTATGATTAACACTAAGGTGCACAAGTGTCGTGGCCCGGCAATACTCAAATGGCTAGTCTCGCAAGGAAAGCTACGCAAAATGGTCGATGAGGGTCTATCAATGCAATTGCGAGGTAGTAAACTAAGTGTCGTAGATGTTACCGTCCTTGTCGAGGTTGAGAAGTGGTCTTGTCGGTGTCGTTCCGCTCCGAGATAGCCGAAACACAAACGGAAACGGAGTAAACCACAACTCAAATGATCCAAGACACAAAGGGGTAAGACCGTAGTGATATTGGTTAGGTAACGGTGGTGGGGGTGGAAGTGTCGAGGGTATAGCGGAAGAGGTGGCTAGGGTGTTTGCGGTGGCGGAAAAAATGGCGAAGAAAAGCTGTAAAATGCAGTTTCGACACGCGAAGCCGGATGATCCGGACGTCTGGCCGGATGATCCGGGTGGAGCCGGATGATCCGAGTGGTCAGCCGGATGATCCGGGTGGGTCAATTCGGTCGGGATGAGCGCGTGGTGGTGGGAAAAAATTGGGGAAAATTGATTTTTCTCGGGTGTTTGGTGGTTTTTGAGGGTGGGGGAGGTGGAGAAAAGGGTAAACCACTTGTCACACAACTCAACCACGGATCACAAACAACAAAATCTCATCAAAACACACAAATCACAAATAAATTTGTGGGGCTATTTTTGTGGGGATTTCCGAATTTGGACGAAAAACAACAAAAACAAGCTAGAAAACAAGGTGTGGGGCTCCAAATTCGTGATCAACCTAGGCTCATGATACCATAGATGATGTAGGGTGGAACCCTAATCGGCAGATCTTTCACGAGATGGAGGGGATCCCACGATGAACACGAAGAACACAAGGAAAACACGGAGAAATACGCGAGAGGAGAAGCTCAAATCAACACGAATATGGTCACACAGGTGCTAGATCCACGATACACATCAAGATACACGATCCATAGTCAACAACGGCGGTACAAAGATAGTATTCTCCTGGAGGAGGTCTTGGGGTATCCCTTGGGATCTTCTCCGTGGTGGAGGTCTTGAATCTGAGGTGGATCTTCTTCGAAGAGGCCGCGGTCTCGTAGGAGAGGAACCACAAAGGTCTATGATATGAGCTAACACCAAGCTAACCCTAGATAGTTTAGGTAGAGTGCTATATATAGGCTAGGAGGGGCGAAGGGGTACATGGGCCTCGGCACAACATCATGCGCGCACGCACTGTCCGGATGATCCGGACGTTTGTCCGGATGATCTGGGCTTCGGGGGGCCGGATGATCCGGGGCGGCGTCCGGATGATCCGGACACGCCTGATCTTCTGCGGGTGGCCCGGGTGTCCGGGTCTTCGTCCGAATGTCCGGGGGTGTCCGGATGATCCGGGTCGGGGTCCGGATGATCCGGCTTCGGCGTGGAGCTTCGGGTGTCTTCGGGCACATTTGCCGGATCGTCCGGACGGATGTCCGGATCATCCGGGCCTCGGCCGGATCGTCTGGGACATCGTCTGGATCGTCCGGGCAGGCTGAATCATGGTTGTTCTTCTCCTCCGTCTTCCTCCTTCGATTCTTCTCTTTCCTTGACTTCTCCATGGTTGCTTCCGAGGTGCCTGAGTATGCAAAGAGTCTCTGATGAGGGTAGCAGCCATGTCTCATGTGAATCAAAGTAACGTAGAGAGAGGAGTGAAATCACCTCGGCCTCGAGAGCTCGTGCTCGAGCACGTGTCATGGGTCCACTTGGCACTTGGTGAGACGATTGTGGGTCCATGGGTATGACCTTGGGATGCTCCGCATCAGGGAAGGGCTGAGCCACCTCCTTCCTTCTCTTCTCTTTCCCTTTCCTTCTCTCCTACTCCTACTACTTGGAAGGGCTCCTAGTTCTACTAGGAAAAGGGGAATCCTACTCCCGGTGGGAGTAGGACTCCCCTAGGGTGCGTCAAAGAGAGGGACAGCCCTCCCATCCTCCACTCCTTTATATACGGGGGTACAGGCACCCCATAGACACACAAGTTGATCAGTTGATCTCTCCCAACCATGTGCGGTGCCCCTCTCCACAGAAACACACCTCAGTCATATCGTTGTAGTGCTTAGGCGAAGCCCTGTGCCGGTAGCTTCATCATCTCCGTCACCACACCATCGTGCTGACTAAACTCTCCCGCGAAGTTCTACTGGATCAAGAGCTCGTGGGACGTCATCAAGCTGAACGTGTGTTGAACGCGGAGGCTCCGTACGTTTGGTGCTTGATCGGTTGGATCGCGAAGAAGTTCGACTACATCAACCACATCACTAGACGCTTCCGCTCCCGGTCTACGAGGGTACGTTGACACACTCTCCCCTCTCGTTGCTATGCATCTAGTAGATAGATCTTGCGTGATTGTAGGAATTTTTGTGAAATACTACGTTCCCCAACAAAAAGTGCTCAGTTTTAATGTATCTAAATAAAGACTAAGTGTTACGAGTCTCATACTTACTAATGTATCTGCCTCCCACCTACCCTCACATCTCACCGAGCTCTCCCTGCCCCCAATCCCCATCTACGGATACTCATGGCTGGGGCACGACGTCGCGGCGTGCGGGTTCGCCGGTGGCACGAGTAGCGGAGCCAAGGGCGCTTCCGCCTCCTACAGCGGCGCCGCTGCCCGAGATTGACCCACACTCGCCGGAGGCTCGCCGCGAGATGCGGCGGGCGGTGCTGGAGCGCTTCCCCGACCGCGATGACTGGGGGGGGATTCACCTCCACATCCTCCGCCACGCGAACTTCGTCGAGCGCGCGCGCTTAATCAGCGACGACGGCTGCGAGGACCTGGAGCTCCTCTTATGGGCGATTCAGGAGGTGGAATCGCCGGATCCGCGGCATGCCTCCCGCTGGGAGAACTTCAGAACGACGAACCCATCAAGGCTCAACATCCGCCCGCCGTCCTGGGAGGGCATCGCCAACATCCCGCCGGAGTTCCTTCCGCCGGGGACTGTTTGGCCTCCGCGACGTCAGTAGACCGACTGCCCCGACTGGTTCAGACACAACGACGACCCATCGATCCCTCGCCTTGGCCTGGTGAGTTTGGTATTCATCTTCGCGTTGATTCCGCTCGGAGGGCCAGGTTGAGGGATTTTCGTTTACAGCATCGGGGGATTCAAGTTCCTGATGCGATTTCTCAGGTAACTGATCAGGTTTCGGTAGTGGAATCGAGCGATCTCCCTCCTGGTCCGAGTATTAACAAGGAATGTGTGATTGCTTTTGCAGCAGAGGCGACCTCGTTGGAGTTGAGCTTCGGCGAGGGGCTCGGCCGTGGTTTGAATTCCATCCCCAAACCTGGGATGGTATGTCCGTGCCGTTCCCACCGTGGGAATCCAGTGTTGGCCCCACCCTCAGTTTACATGTTGTTGGAGAGAAGATGGGTAGGCCAAATGGATTACGTAAAGTTGAAACCCTAGAAAACGTGGAGGAGTACTTTGGCCAGCTTTGGCTCATTCCCTCTCCCCTTCGTCGCCGCTCTCCTACAAAACCTACCCAGCAGCCGCAAGACCCTCCCAAAACCGGATTCCTTTGTTGGATCCGGAGAGATCTGGTCGAGAACAAATCCTTCTCGGCCGCGGATTGTTTTCCTGCATCCCGCCGGCCATTTAACCCACCTCCAAAACAAATAAAAGTAGCGCGCGAGGGGATTGGTCCTGGGTCGATTTCCTTTGCGAAAGCTGTCAAGAGAGGGTTGAAGATGGCAGATCGCCGTGCAGGGAGCGGCAATCTTGCTGCTGGTCAGTCCAAGGGCCCCGGGCAGAAAATCACTATGTTTGCCGGGCGGAAGCCTGCTGCGTCTGCGGCAAAGGAACAAGCCCCTGCCCCCAAGCCTGCTAGATCCACAGCCTCGACTGCTGGTTCGACTCAGGTACAATCATCCCAGTCTGTAGAGGTCGAAGTAGAACAGGTTCTTGATCCTAGGTATAAGGATATGATCTGCTTTAACTGTGGTGGACCTGGGCACTATGTGGGAAACTGTGTGAAGCCTAAAGCCTGTTTTATTTGTCAACAAAACCACAACGTCAACAATTGTGCATCTTGGTCTAGGATTCAACCTACTGCTGCCTTTTTTGGTAGTGGAGCTCAAGGTCTTGGTTTCTACCATGTGGATGTCCAAGTTGCAAATGAATCTAAGTGGTTAAACTTCCAGAATTGTGCAGTGGTGAATATCTTAAAAGGAGAAGTGGATTGTGCTAAACTGATGGAACTCTTATCTGCTACTTTCTGTAAGACTAAACATTGGCCCTGGCAAATCATAGGGCTCTCCAGCAAGACCTTTTTGGTCAGATTCCCCCCATGGAAGAATGTGAAAGATCTCATTGAACTGCCTGGTTTTTCCCTAACACAGGATGTCAATGTAACACTAACTTAGTGGAAGAGTGGATGTGACCCTTTTGGATTACTGATTGAAGCCTGGGTACTGATTGAAGGGATCCCCCCAAAGTGGTGCACTTGGAAAGTGTTTGCGCAAATTGCTTCAATATTTGGAGTGATTACAGATGTGGACTGGAATGGAATGTTCAAAACTTTCTTTGAGAATGTCATAATCAAAATAGCCTGCAAAGACCCAACCAAAATTCCCTTTGAAAGATTGATTGAAATGAAGAAGAAACTATTCTTACTTGGTTTCACTGTGGAGGGTTTTGAGCAGGTAGGTGGGGCTGACTCTGTCATTGACATTGAGGATGGTGATGATGGTGAGGAGGAAGATGGGAGAACTGAGGAAGAGCATGGAAAAGATAGTGGAAATCAGGTAGAACATGGTTCTGATGGTTTAGGTGGGGTGATCTTGCCATTGATGAACTAGATAAGGCCAACTTCTCAACTAAGCATGGATCTACAGATAAATATGGTGTTCAGAAGAGGGTGGTTACACCTGTGGAGTATGGGAATGATGTTGATCAAGAGGAATTCATCCTGGAATGTGCTCTGGCTGCTACTGACCTTAATGGTGCATCTTCTGATGGACATGGGACTAAAGCTGATTGTGCTGGTATCCTTGCAGAACAGAACAAAAATACTAATGAGGGAGAGAAGAAGAATGAAGATATGGTCTTCCACAAAACTCCTTCTCCATCTGGAAAGTCTAATATCCATGCAACTCATGAGAAGCATGGAGATAGTATGGAATACTGTGTGGATCTGTTAAGATCTGTAGATGTCTATGAATCTGAAAATGAGGAATCAAAAGAAGAGGAACTGGGGGTTCTCCCTCCTGAGGCTATCCAAATCCTTCAAAGTGAGACATGGATGAGGTCTCTGCTGGAATCACTTAACCAAAGCCAGAGTGAGAAGACCATCCATGAGAAGGAACCCAGATGGGGTCATGTACTAGCTCAAAAGCCTGCTACTAGGGGCCATGACAATGTTAACATCATGGAAAAAGTTGTTGCATACAAGAGGAAGAAGAACTTGGAAATACCACAAACTTTCAAAGGTAAAGCCTTCTCTACTATGGATAAAAATGTTCTTACTAATCAAATGAACCTGATGGTTGGGGGGATGATACTCAAAAAAAATCTCATCATTGATGATATGATAAATATGGAGAAAGAGAGATGCTTGGTATTTGCCAATAATAACCCTGAAATTGTTCTTCCAACCAATCTTGACATTGAGTATAATGAATTAGTTAGCACTCCTGAGGGTGCCTTCTCCCTAGAGCCAGTGGGCACTGCTGATGCTACTAGGGGTACACCTGCTGTTCTAACTAAAGTGAAGCCTCGTGGCTTATCCCATCCTTTTAGAATTAATTGATGATGTGTCTTATCTGGAATATTAGAGGTCTAGGTCAACATGGGAAAATACAGTGCCTTTGTGATACTATTGCTAAGTCTGAACCTGACTTTATTGGGTTCCAAGAAACAAAGAAGGAAAATATTTCGGAGGGTTTCCTCAAAGCTATTGACAGATTTGACAATTTTGTGTGGCACTTCCTGCCAGCTGAGAATACTGCTGGTGGGATCCTTGTGAGTTTGAAGAAGATGATGTTTGAGGTAGTTGGTTTTATTAACCATGGATTTTCTGTTGTTGCTACTGTTAAAAATAAACCTGATGGCTTTGTATGGCATATGGTGTTAGTTTATGGATCTACTTACCCTGAACTTAAGATAGATTTTGTGGCTGAGTTACATGATATTTTATCAAATGATTCTTATCCTATTATGATTTGTGGGGATTTTAACCTGATTAGGAATGATAAAGAGAAAAGTAGTGGTTTAATTCATCAACAAACTGCACTTCTATTTAATGATTGGATCAATAGATGGGCATTGATGGAGATATCTGTCTCTAATAGGGTGTTTACATGGTCCAACAACCAGATGTCACCTGTGTTTGCTGTATTAGATAGAGTGTTCACTTCTGTGGACTCGGATGCCCATTTCCCATTTTCCACCTTGTCAGCCCTGCCAGGGTGGGGAGTGATCATACTCCTCTGGTCCAGGACACTGGTGCTAGGGCCCCATCCAACCCCAAACCTTTTAGGTTTGAGAAATGGTGGCTCTCCCAACCAGATTTCCAACAATTGGTCATAGAAACCTGGAATTATGTGTCCTCTTCCAAATCCTCTGCTGATAACTGGATGACTAAGACTAGAATTCTTAGAAAGAGGACTAAAGGTTGGAATATTAATAGGGAGGCATCTCTGAAGAAAAAGAAAAAGGCACTCCTTCTAGGGTTTGACATCCTTGATGTCATGTCTGAAAACCACCAATTGTCTGTGTCTGACTTTGATAGAATGAAAGAGATTAAGAAGGAATTAGATGAATTATGGAAAAAAAGAGGAGACTGCTTTGTGGCAGAGATCCAGGGATAGAAAAATTTTAGAGGGTGATAGAAATAATTCTTATTTCCAAGCCTTGGCTAACCACAGGCATAGGAAAAACCATCTGTCTGAACTAAATAGCCCTAATGGTGTGGTCACTTCGACCAAGGAGATGCTTGAAGTTGCTACCTCGTTTTACAAGGAGTTGTTTGCTTTTGAACCTAAACCTGATATCCATTTGGATGCTAACATTTGGTCTGAGGGTGAATTGGTGAGTAACACTGAGAGAGAGCAGCTTGAGAGATCCTTCTCTGAAGAGGAAATCAAACAAGCTGTGATGGGCTCCTATGCTAGTGGTGCCCCCGGCCCTGATGGGTTATCCTTTTTATTCTACCAAACTTTTTGGGATCTGATTAAAAAGGATTTTATGTGGATGGTTAGAGATTTTGAAAATGGTGAGCTTGATATATATAAGTTAAACCATGCCATTATTACTCTTATTCCTAAAGTGCCTATGGCTAAAGATATGAAAAACTTTAGACCTATCAGCCTTAGCAACTGTGCTGTTAAAATTTTCTTCAAATCTATGACTACTAGGGTTTCCCCCTTATGTGACAGGCTAATTTCCTCTAACCAAACTGCATTTATTAAGGGCAGATTCATTTTTGAGAGTGTTGTTATGGCTCATGAGGACATTCATGAAATTCATAGGTCTGGAACAATTGGGTTTGTCCTTAAACTAGACTATAAAAAGTCATATGATAGAGTTAGCTGGGACTTTTTGAAAGAAATGCTTCTTACTAGAGGCTTTGGCAGTAAATGGGTGGAGTGGGTTATGTCTACCATCCACCAAGGAACTTTTCAGGTTAGGATTAATGATTCTAATGGTCCCCAGTTCTCTGGAGGGAAAGGATTGAAACAGGGTGACCCTCATTCACCCCTTTTATTCAACCTGGTGGCTGATGTGTTTTCCAAAATGTTTCATAAGGCTGCCAATAGTGGCTTGATCCATGGACTGCTCCCCCATGCCATCCCAGGTGGAGTAGTCAGCTTGCAATATGCTGATGATACCATTCTATTCTTGGACAATTCACTAGAGTATGCCAAGAATTTGAAATGGATTGTCTCCTGCTTTGAAAACCTATCTGGTTTGAAAATCAATTTTCACAAGAGTGATCTTCATGCTATTAACATTTCTGAGCAATTAGCTAATGATTTTGCTCAGGTTTTCTGTTGCCAGCTTGGGGGTTTCCCCTTTAAATATTTAGGTGTCCCCCTTCATTTTAAAAAACTCAGGAGGGAGGACCTCCAACCCATCATTGATAGGATTATCAAGAATATTTCTGGGTGGTTGGGGAGATTTCTTTCATATAGGGGGGAACTGATCTTGCTTACCACCTGCATTGCCAGCATTTCTGCTTATTTAATGTCCATTGTGAAATTTCCCAAGTGGGCTATTTATATGATCACCTCCCAAATGTCTCATTTCTTCTGGGGGAATGTGGGTGACAACCACAAATATCACCTTGCTAACTGGGGCTTGATCTCTAGAAGGAAAGAATTTGGAGGGATGGGAGTCCCCAACCTTAGAGAATTCAACATGGCCCTTTTGGCCTCATGGGGAGAAGGTTCTATGATGATAGGGATAGTGACTGGAAGAAGATTCTGTCTTACAAGTATAAGACCTCTAGCCCTAATTTCTTTAGTACTAGGGTGACCCTAGGATCTCCATTTATGAAAAGTCTATCTTGGGCTCTTGCAGCTTCAAAAAACTTTTATAGGTGGATCCCTGGGGATGGTAAGAGCATTGCCTTCTGGCATGACGTCTGGGTTGGGAGTTGCTCTCTTAAGACTGCATTTTGGGACCTATATACCATTTGTCAACAGCAAGATTCTACCCTTGCACAAGTCTGGGTGGATGGTGAAGTGTGTTTAACCTTTAGAAGATGTGTTGGGGAAAGTACTTTAGTCAGATGGAGAGAGCTCACACAGGTTGTTGAGACAGTGTGCCTCTCTAATTCCCCAGATCAGCTTTGTTTGGATGTTAGATTCTTCTAACAAATATTCTGTCAAATCCTTAAGTTGATAAACTTTGGTGGTATATCATCTGTAGCTAAAGATGATATATGGAAAATTAAAGTTCCACATAATATCCACGTTTTTCTTTGGTTGATTTACTATAACAAGAGCTTGACCAGAGATAATCTTGCCAAGCGCAGGCATGTAGATGATGTGTCGTGTGTCTTCTGCAGTGAACCTGAAACTATCCAACATTTGTTCTTTGATTGTATTGTTGCTAGGCATATCTGGGATTTTGTAGCTGATAGCTTTAATGTTACTGCGCCTGATTCATTTGTTCTGTTGGCTTCCTTCTGGAAGAGGAGAAAATATTTGAAGCATTAAATATTGTCACTACTGCTACCTTGTGGAGCTTATGGCATTTCCGAAATGAAATGGTTTTTCAGGGGCGAAGATGGCGAAGTATACGATGTGTCTTGGACCTGTTGGGGGCAATGATCAGGCAATAATGGAAGATATTGTGTTTAGAGGCTCAGGGTGCGCTTCTTCTCCGGTGCTTAAGGCTGTTGGACCACCGAAGAGGGGAGTTGCTTAGGATTGCCTGGCGCTGAGACCATCTTCAGGGCATCGCTGGGGGTGTGTGGCCTGCTAGTTTGCATGTTTTCGCTTTGATCTTGTGTAATAGGCTGGCGTGCTGCTCTCCTAGCTATGTTTCCCTGGCTAAATTGGTAATAAGGTAGCTTAAAACTTGCTTTTATTTGTGGCAGCTACTCTGGCTAGCCACCGAGCGCTGTTAAACAGTCTGTGTTGGTTGACGTTTGCCTTGGCTTTATATAAAGTTGGGGTGGGGGGAAACCCCTTTTGGTTCAAAAAAGACTAAGTGTCCCTAGTCAAAGATAATTCTGATGTTTGGTGTCATTATAGTTGCTAGTTAGAATAACACTTATTTATACTAAATTCTTCTACTAATGTATTGTCAGTTCACCCAACATATGTTTCAAACATTATATATTTTATTATAGTCATTAAGTTAACCATATAATATATATTTTTCAATACTTTCAAAATATAAAATTTATATTTTCCATCACAGCTATACTTTCACTAAGTTGAAAACATATTTTGTTAGTAAATTGAAGTTTGTTGTTTGACATTTGAAAACCCATGCCATAACTAAGCTTTGGTTAAATGTATATATTGAATACCTGGACGGAATAAAATTAAAACCAAAAAATCCCATAGATTGTTTTGTATCATTTGGATGAATTATTTTCTTCTTGGTACATGTATGTGTTCACATATTAATTTTACATATTTTTACTATCTTGGCAGACAGCTCTACATCGAAGGGTCTAAAATATCTTGATAGATATATTCAAGTGCTCGATTATATCTATCTAACGTGTACATAAGTGAGAAAACTCTAGAGTATATATGGTATCTACCATGGTTTGCCCTCGAATTGTCGCCATTACTCCTTGAGATAAGTCCATATTACAACCTCAAACTACCATCAAAGTCTAAAACACAACCCTGAACTATGAAACCGTCTAGTTTACAACCCTGAACTTTCAAAACCGGACAAAAAACCGGGGTGGTATTTGACTGGTTTTCACCGGTTTTGACCAATCAACAACCCAGTCAGTGCCAACTCATCCGCCACGTCCACCTTTTTTCTACTAGGCAAAATTTGTGGATATTTAAGAATTTTTTTGACATATTTTTTGAGCAAAAATTGACCCAAAATGGCTCTGAATTGGAATTTTTGCTCTATTTTTTTATGCTCGGCGAAAATTGTTGAAACTTTCCCAAATTTATTATGAGGGTTGTGTAGATTTTTTCGAATTTTTATGCACACTTTTGTTTTGCCAAAATTTGACCAGAGGAGGACGTGGCGGATGAGTTGGTGCTGACTGGGCTGTTGACTGGTCAATATCACCCCGCGGTTGTAAACTAGACGGTTTCGTGGTGCCAGGTTGTATTTTAGACATTGGTGGTAGTTTGAGGTTGTAATATGGACTTCTCTCTTACTCCTTTATTGACTTGGACTATGAGGCGATGTTGTGACTTCCTTTGAAAAGATATATCTTCCATATTTCTAGATTCAACGGTTAGCTCAAAACACCACAATACATTTTACTTTTTATTGGAACAATATAAGGCAGCTCAATTGTATCACATGCATGCTCTGTACGTCATAAAATAGAGTCACTTGTTGTTGATGTGTAGTAAAATTTGTATATCCGGTTTGTCGTTGTTTGATTTGCAACTTACAGAGTCTAATTCAAACCTTAAAATAACAATGTTTCACATTCCATCTTAACCTTGATTAAAATCGATCAAACTCATCAAAACTTGTGCGTTCATTATTTGATTTGAAAAACAGCCGCCTCACAAGCTCCCCAAGAACACTCATATAATCGTTGCACCATTTTTGTTATATTACATACATGTTTGATATGTACGAATTGGCTAAACAAATCGGTCTAAGCAAGCATCCATATGTTTCATGACATACATCCATCGCTCGCATTTTTGGTACATGCCAGATGCAACTACCAACTTCGTGGATAATTTTCGTTTATCAGGTGAAACTAGGCCTATACGTCTTATGATTCATTGGCCAACTAAGGAGACAAAAGTTTGAAATTTTGACACTATAAGGACCTGCGATTTGGGAGCATCTCTAGCCCTTCCCCAAAGAAGCTTTAATCCCGTAAGTGTTAGTTTTAGGAACTAACATACACCTAACCTTCCTTCAAAACCCTTTACTCCCATAAAAACATGCCCCCCTCCAAAAATATTTTCGTTCCCTCAATAGACTCCCATACAAACTTTCATTAAAATATCTCTCGTCCCACCTCTCTCTCTCTCTCTCTCTCTCTCTCTCTCTCTCTCTCTCTCTCTCTCCTCGATCATGTTCCTCCCGACCATAGCCCTGACAACCATGCACCCCCGCCGACCTCCATGGATATTTCAGCGAACATTTGTTTTCACCTTTTTCATCTTTCCCGCTATCTCCGACAATGGCGACACTACTCCCTGTTGTCCCTGCGCGATGGCGCTCATCCCCACTAACCTCAGTCATGAGTAAAAGAGGACCACGCGTGGAGGAGCACATATATAGGAAAAATACCACATACGAAGAAACATGGCCGTTGGCCGTCATCCCCAATTTTGATGAATCGTTGTGTTTTGCACCACACCGTCATGTCACTGGGAGAAGAAAAAAGAGAAGTCATTCAGATGAAGAAAAGCCCAAGCCGTGGCCCCTGGAGGATGAATTTCGCCCACTTTCACAGCCGCTTACACGCGCGCGTACATCGCTCTCGGTGAACCTCTATCAAAATTACTTTTGCGAGTAATCTATCATAGGCCTTAGCTAGCTAATAGATATCATCTACTGATGAGAAGTTGCCATTGTCCGCGTGGAAGGAGGAAAAAAATGATGAGAGTTTCCATGTGGGATCAAGCTCGTAGCTTGAGGGATTAATTTTAGGGGAAGGTCTAGGTGCGCCAAAAGTTTAGTGCCTTATATATTGGGGATTAAATGATAGAGAGGAGTTTACGAAAGTGAAGGATACGTAAAGGCTAAAGATGCTTATGGTATTCAAAAGTTGGCACTGTCCATAAACTAAGCCGTCAATGATAAGCTAAATAAAAAGTTCTCTCTTTTGTTTCATATATAAAGTAGTGTATATAGATTCTTTGTAAAAGCCAAATTTTGACCCAAGTTTATATACAATATTTATATATATGAAAATAAATTTCATGATATTCAATAATATGTATTTGATATATTAGATGTGGATTTTTCTTCATAAATTTGATTAAAGTTTGTAAAATTTGATTTAAAAGAAATTATTTGCACCGCATTATAAAACAGATGGACTGCAATTTTAGTCATTAATTGACTGATTTAAGTGTTTTCTTCATGGCCAACGCTACGCGTCGGCCGGCGGATCTTTTTAAAAGATCCGCCGCCTCGCGAGCCGTGGGATCAGACTGATTTAGTGACTGAGCGTCATACTCTATTCTTGCAACACAGGTGGTGTTGCGGAAAATTTCCGCAACACGGGTCATGTTGCGAATTTTTTTGCGAACATAGGTCAAGTTGTAGATATTTTTTTCCATGTTATTTTTGCAACAAAAGCTCTGTTACAATTTTTCTGGTAACAAAGACATTGTTTCAAAAAAGTAATTGCAACGGATCCGACGAATTGAGCGACCGAGCGTCACCCTTTATCATTGCAACATAGGTTATGTTGCGGGAAATTTCTGCAACACGAGTCATGTTGCAGAAATATTTGCAATATTTTTTTTTTGGCAAGAGAGGTCTTGTTGCAATTTAGTTTTTTTGCAACGGAGGTCTTGTTTATTTTTTTGCAACAGAGGTCTTGTTGCAATTTAGTTTTTTTGCAACAAAGGTCTCGCTGTAAATATATTTTTTCTGAAACAGAGGTCTTGTTGCAATTTTTACTGCAACAGATGCCTTGCTACGAAAACTCATCGTAGTGGAGATTGAGCAGCGAGTAGTGGCCACGTTGACCCAAAGAAAGAAAAAAGACTGCTCCCTGGGACACGTGTCGTAGGAACGAGCCGGCGGATGCTCGCGTGCGATCCGCCGGTAGAAGCCAAGAGTTTTCCTTTCTTCATTAAAATTGGGAGTTTTATTAAATAACTAGCATACGGTCCCAGTCCGCCCAAAGGCTACTAACAAGAAAACCTGGGCTCGTCTCAAGCCAGCAAGAGTGCAAGCATGCCTCACACACCAATGCGCTGGCTCGTTATAGTCTCTCCTAACATGAACAACCGAAAAGGAAACATTGAATGGTGGG
>LR738709.1:704282442-704319469 GCA_902687465.1 Secale cereale | reverse complement strand
GTCATGGAGATAAAACTGGGCTACAGCCCCCCCTTACCGATGTGATTTTTTCTAACTACTACTAGTAATACTTACAACCTGGCCCAGCCCATCACGCCACATGCCTCAGCCCACTTGTAGCACCGCTTGCCGCTCGGTAGCAGATCGAGCGAACCTGCGAGCCACCCGTTCCCCAATCCGCTGCCAATCCCCACCTTCCTGCCTCCACGCCACGGTCCCCGCCTCCGCCGCCGGCGACCTGATTCCTTGACGACGACGGCGGCAACTGGCGAGCAGATCTCAATCGTGACTATGAGTGTTCATGTGTCCGCACCTGGCTGAGAAGGGGATTGGACAGCTGCAGTGTCCGCACCCGCGGCGTGGCGCCCATCGGGCAAGTGCGGCGAGCCGGCGACCGGCAGTTCGGACTGCGCGGCTGCGCCCACAGCCACAGGCCACAGCGGCTGTTCTCCTCTCCACTTCTTGCTAGCCTTCTAGGTACAACCTTTGCTTATTTTGATTCATTGAATTTTGATGTTCTTGTAGAGTTCTAGTCACCATTGCTGCTGGTCACTTATTCTGTTAATTCACATGTGACGAATTAAGATGCCTGATAATTTTGATGTCTACCCAATTGATTATTGCATAGAAATTTTGATGCTTTATAATTTTTTGTTTAGGTAGCAATGGTGAAACAGCGGAAGATGTCGTCTTTTTTTAGAAGAAAAGGGGATGATGAAATAGCTCCTGATGCTCTAGCTTTGGTGCCATATATGGGTGAAACACGACATCAAGATGCACAAGAAGGTCAAATGGAAGATGATAATGGGCAGGATAATCAGATGCAAGATGACGATGTGCAGTATGAAGAACAAAGAGCAAACGAACATGTAGTATTTCGAGGCATTGAGCTATTGGAGCGAGACCCTGCACTACGTCCACAAGTTTGGCAGTACCCCCCAAACCAGAGAGATGAAGTACGAAGAGCTTACTTGAGGCTGGGTCCTAATCAACCTAAACGGAGGAAATATAAAGCTATTGGAAAACCAGGACACAAAAGGCGTTTTCAGTACAGCTATTTCCGTGATTTTCCATCATGGCTGGAGTATTCATTGACCTCTCATTGTGCATATTGTCTCTATTGCTTTCTCTTTAGCAAAAATAGAAAGAAAAGAGGTGGGTTTGATGTCTTTACAACACAAGGTTTTGATAATTGGAAGAAAGTTCATGACGGACAGAAATGTGCACTTTTAGTTCACATGGGATCAAGTCCTTGCTCACAACATAACAATGCAGTGAGAGATGGCCATGCTTTATTGGATCAGTCAAACCATTTGGAAAATATCTTCGAGGTGAACAACAAGGAGGATAAAGAAAAGGATCGTTTGAGGCTAAGAACTACAATTGCGGTTGTAAGGTGGCTCACATTCCAGTCTTGTGCTTTAAGAGGCCATGATGAGAGGCCGGAATCAAGAAACAGAGGTAACTTTCTTGAGATGTTGAAGCTTCTTGCAGAATTCTGCCCTGATGTTCAAGCTGTAGTTCTTGGGAATGCTCCACAAGTTTGCAAATACACATCACATGAAATTCAAAATGAGATCTTGAGCATTTATGCTATGAAAGTCAGGGAGCATATTCGAGCAGAAATTGGGGACTCAAATTACTCTAGTCTTGTGGATGAAACATGTGATGTGTCCAAAAGAGAGCAAATGGCACTAGTTTTCAGATTTGTTGATAAAGATGGTTATTCCCAAGAAAGATTCTTTCATCTCATACATGTAGCCAACACAAAAGCACTTACACTAAAGATGGAGCTGTGTTCAGTATTATCAAAGCATGGATTTGATGTACAAAATCTTCGAGGCCAGGGATATGATGGGGCAAGCAACATGAGGGGGGAGTTGAATGGATTGCAAGCGCTATTCATTAAAGATTGCCCCTATGCATATTATGTTCATTGCTATGCACATCGGTTGCAACTCTCCCTTGTTGGTGCAGCAAGAGATGTGGTTCCAGTCACCCAATTTTTTCAGAAGCTTCTCTTTGTTATAAATACAGTTGACTCCTCTTCAAAGCGACATGATGAGCTACATGACGCCCAAGTGGTTGAGATTGCACGCTTGCTTGCTATCGATCAGATTGAAACAGCCAAAGGAGCCAATCAAATACGCTCATTGAAGCGACCAGGAGAGACTAGATGGGGTTCCCACTTAGGTTCGATTTCTAGTCTTATGCATATGTTCAATCCAGTGAGAGTCGTTCTAGAAAATTTAGCTGCAGATTCATCGGCTGGAGCAAACCGAGCTGATGGTGATACTTCTTTCACCTACATGACCTCCTTTGAGTTCGTATTTATCCTATCACTACAGGAAATCCCCTTTTAACCGACGGTTAAATTACCGTCGGATATTTTAGTTCACCGTCGGATATCCCTATAATTGACGGTCCACCGTCACCCATCTCCCGTCGGCTATGCTTTGTCGGCCATTACCCTAATAGCCGACGGTACAGTCGGCTAATACATTCGCCCACGGTAATAAGCCGACGGTGAGCCGTCGAGTATGTGTTGGTCTCCAGGAGGCTCGCAATAACTGGACGACGCTTATAGTCGAGGGTTACCCGTCGGGTATATCATCCCCGATAGTAATTGCACACCATCGGTTTTCATAATGGTCGACAGTATATTTCACCTGACGGTGTTTGTTATTACCACGAGGAGAACCAAACCCTCAACTAATATATTTGCCAACCGTGGATACACCCCTTTGGGGATTCTTTTATTTGAGAGTCGGGTGAACACTGTCAATTTATTATTCACGTATGGTGTTAGTGATCCCTCATGTATTGCTTTGACCGAGGGGTGTTGCACAATAGGGAAGTGAGATTCAAAATAGTAGTATTTCATAATATTGGCTTTACAAATACATCTCATAAGTACACAAGCGCACATCACAAAAGACCATAATATATATTTATTTAGCATAGCCTCAGAAAGTATCACAGGCCTAATTAGTTGCATCCAAATTACATTGACCATAATGATCCATCTTGAAATTGTCAAATACAAAACGAGATAGTAACTTGTACAAACATTTTGCATAAGCTAAATTTGCCACGAACTTCAGAACTTCTCTTTGTTGCATTATTTGAAGAGAACATCAAGTTCATCACCGTCATCACCATAGTATCATATTGCTCATTGCCACATGGATCATCATCACCCTCCACATAGATGTCATATGCCACCTTGCCACCCTCCAGTCTTGCTTCACATTCCCTAAGAAATGATAATACTAATAGTTGTAAGAGGGATTGAAGTATAATGTACTGAAATTGAAATTTAGTTGACCTATAAGAACCAAACTGAATTGTTCAAATTTAAGTGAATGTTGCTTGGTGAGCGAAATACCAACATGTAATGTATATACAACTTCGAAATAGGAAGAGACTCGATGTTATACCGCTAAGCTCAGGTAAATTTACAAAATCATAATTAGTGCTATATTTAGACCAAAATGGCCAACTGATACAGGTACAAAAATCCTTATCTGAAAGATAATCGTTGTGTGGATAATCAGTTCATTGGCTTTAACTTGAAACGATTTTATCGTACTGTATGCTTTAACTAGTACAGCTACTAGCATGGTGCTAATTAATTGAAATCCTGAAACTTGCAATTTTGTGCCGTGGCTTAACTAAGGTGTGAAAGTCCTGGCCTCAGAACATGAAACTCTTGCTGGCACAGTAATACCTGGGATGTAAAATGAAAACAAACACTAGGCTAACATGTTTATTTCACTATGAAGTATAACCTGTGCTGGTTTTCTAGAGATCTAGCTCCTCCTCTAAAACTAGAATTTTTGTTACTGAAGTACAGCTCTCCTGAAAATTATCATGTGTGTATTGTTGATCTTTAAAAGATAGCAAGCTTCAGTTTAGTTCCCAGTAATCAATTTCTACAGACATTTGTAGAGATGTGCATATGCAAATGGAAAATTTGATTTTATCATTATGGTCAAAGTAAGGTGCAATAAACTGTGGTTAGCACGACGACATATGCTTTTAATAAAGTGCAAGAAGCCAAGCACTTCATTATGCTCAAAGTAAGATGCAACAAACTGCAGTTTAGCTCCCTCATAGTTACCTTGCATTGCTACTGCAAGATCTGAAGAAGAGAAACTACAGAGTGGGGTTTCAACCTTGCGGCAAGCCAATTAACCTACAAGAGATTATTCACACAAGATACGCAGAACAAACCTTAAATACTTCAATAATTTTCTGCTATATATACACAGCAGAGTGAAGTGATGTGAACTTGGCAAGTGATATAATGAAAGCATCACTTTGAGTCTTCATCGACATAGCTGTGGTGACATGTATTGTACAACGAATCCCTGGAGGCACTGCCATGTAGCCTTCTACCTGCTGCTTCACAGATGACTTGTCCATCTAATTCTAGATGACCCAGGGCAGTGGAGAAGAGATGGGAAAGGTAAGGGATTAGTAACATGATATTAATCATGGTCAGAGAAGAGTATAAATGATTTGCTAGCAAAAAATTTGATTGCTGACTGCACACTCTGAACTATACACGTTTGAAAATGAATTAGACTCTTGCTCTTGGAAATTTAGAGCTACTACATTGTTGATTTGTAAATAGACATGCTCACTTTCTGGTTTTATTTAGGTGTGTGTAGCAAAAGCTAAAATTGTACCACAATCTCAGGTTTAGGGATGCACATGCATGGTCACTGATCACAAAATGAATTAGAACCAAGTGCAACTCTGTAATTTTCAGCAAAAGAAAGATAAATACAGTTAGCTGTTTCAGATTTTAAGAGACACTTTAGCCATATTTCTGATAACTTGGAACTATTGTAGCATTCCTCTTATATACGAATATCATGTTTCCATGCTTGTATGGATAAAACGAAAATTGTAGAGAGGAACTAAACCATGGTACTGATAAATCAAGGAGCAAGAAACAACAAGGGTTAGTTTCCTGTTAGAGTAATAGTTGATGTATATTATGGGACGAGGGGAGTAGAAGTTAGCCTCACGGTCCACGTGTTTTAGATAGCAAGCTAATTTGAAGCCTCCACATTATGACACTACTTGTTAGTATGTGCTTTGACTGGCTGAACAAGGCTACTTACATATTTCTGAACTGAAATATATTAAAGTTCATATTCCTGCTAGCATATGACATATATGGTTGCCTTGTGAAATAATAGTTTTTTCTTCTAAAAAGCTAAGGGTGCTTACTTCAAATGTACCTTTTACAAGACATATTCAAGCATTCTACTTCGGAGATTGGTGACACGAAACAATATCTCAGAGACGAATTTGGAGGCAATCGACTATTTGACCACAGTAAGAAAACTTCTAACCAATGTAATTGCCGTGAGGCCCGTGAAAGCCCGATCAGGACTAATTAGTATGCAGCAAGAGATATTTGGCAAGTTCTAACTGCCAGCGATCATGGCTGACGGGTCATGCCCTAACTAAGATTCATCGAACAATTTATCTATTGCTGCACAAAACGAATTGCAATGGGAAAACTATGTACAAGCAGCGCGCGCACACACACACACAATCAATTACTTATAATTCAATCAGGGGTGTGATAGAGATGGTGAGAGGGGTGAAAGGGAGGGGAAGAAGAGAGGGATACCTTGGCGCCCCACTGTGATCGTTGCATGCCGACTGATCGGCCATCCCAGAGGAAGCAGAGGATCGCCTGGGGCACCCGTCAGAGTGGAAGCAAACGGACGCCTGGGCACCCATCGCAGCGGAAGCAGGCGACCATGGACCTTCGACCGGTTTTGGAGAACGAGGGTGGGTTTGTTTTGGAAGAGGATGGGGACTCAGGAGACTGCGGGAGTTTCGGAGAACGAGGGCCTTTTAGTTGGGTGCGTGGTGCGGCGGTGCGCGGGAATATTTTGTTGGTCTGGCGCGCGAGATTTTCAGCAGAGGCGGGCGTTATTTATTTTCCAACAAACAAAATTACAGTCAAAAATCAAAGTAGTACGAAAAATCAGTAAAGATGCGATTAATTAGTTTTTTTTTTACGGGGATGGAGAAGCGTGTGCTCACCGCCGGCAGCGCGCCATGGAGGAGACAGGGACGAGCCGAACAAACCGATCCAGTGGGGACGAGGATTGGAGTGGAGGAACCGATGCTGTTACCGCCGGCGGGGAACAGGCAGACGAGCCGATGCGGTGTCTTCCTTTCACGGGAGAAGGAGAGGGGATGAGCTATCTACTTCCGTAATAATAAAACTGTAAACTCACGTGTACAAATGACATTTGCAAGGCCAGTAGTATTTCATACTATCCGGATGATAAAGCCACGAGTTCACCAATGCTCGAGGTTCGAGCCATGATTAATGGTAATATTTGCTTGAGTCATGTCTTTTCCCACCATATTGTAGTCTTTTGGACGAACTTTATCTAAAAATCTTTCTAATTATAAACAATATTTTTGGTTTATAAGATACTCTATTTTTATATTTAAAAACTCACACTTATTTGTATTCCAACATTATAATCCAGTTTGTGCTCGTCTTGGTCCACGACGTAGCTCGCGGTCGTACAATCTGTCATGCGGTGATGCATAATTAAAGAACATACAATTGGCGAACTGAGCATAACTTTGATGATTAGGTTGCCTGTGGTGGAACCAATTCATGACGGTTCAAGCCCTAGACTAGACATTGGTGATCCCATTTTTCTGGATTTATTTCAGCCCCCCGACGATGTGTGTTTAGTGGAAGCAGACATTCCTGTCAACTACCAAGGTGTCTGCGACGACTTCGTCAATCCCAAATGATGTGTCGGCTGTTCAGCTTAGTCTCTCGGAGGTGCTCATAGGGATGATGTGTGTGTGCGCGCATTTATATGGGTGAGCTTATATGTGTATGTATGAGCGTCTGCCCATATTGTATATGTGCATATGTGTGTGCATATGGAGGTGCTTACATGGAAGCGTTCATAAGGTACAATGAGTCTATGTGTATGTATGAGGGCACCAAGACCACAAGCGCCATGAGCCACGAGCCATTTTTCAAATGTGGGCCTGTAATGCACTCCACAGGAAGATGACATAAGCCATGGTCATGTGTCGCCGGATAAGTTAGATCGTGGCAGGGACATCGACTTCTCCTTGACTCTCTAGGGCTATCTCCTTATGGTATCTTTGTAAGCGCATATTTTTTAACTATCATATTTTTATTGTTTAGTACCATTTTTAAAGCAATTTACTCCCTATGTTCCTAAATATAAGTTTTTTTAGAGAATCCAATACAAACTACATATGAAGCAAAATGAGTGAATCTACACTCTAAAAATATGTATATATACATCCGTATGTAGTTCATATTGAAATCTCTAAAAAGACTTATATTTAGAAATAGATAAAGTATATATTAATTGAGGAAAACAACATAGAATGCACTTACAATAGCAATGCTAGATCTTAATTCATGGAAAATTTCTACCAAAAATTATCTAGAATATAATATAGGTCATTCAGCATGTTTATTGACGCCTGACATTTGAAACATATTACTGAGTGTGAAAGTTAACCGTCGGTTATTGTTATTCCCCGTCGGGTATTTTCTCAAATAACCGAGTGTGACCCATGTACCGTCGGCCATTTTCACTCATAGATGAGAGTTCTGTTTTTACCTCTGGATATTAAATTTCACCGTCAGGCATTAGATGTAATCCCCGTGGGTGTAGTAAAAACCGTCGGACATTACTATGAACCGTCGGGCATTAAATTGGATAACCGAGAGTTGGATTTTCACCGTCGGGCAATGTAGTATACCGTCGGCTATTAGTGTCATACATGTGAGTTGAAAATAACCGTCGGCCATTGAGGCTACCGTCGGATATTACTGCAATAACCGACGGCCCGTCGGCTATTACATTTCACCGTCGGAAATATGGGGATTTCTAGTAGTGTATGCATGATGAAAGAAATATTGGAAACTAGCGAAGATCTTGGGAAGGCTTTACAGAAGAAAACACAAGACATAGTAAATGCAGTTCGTCTAGTGCATTCCACAAAAGTACTTCTAGAAGAGATGAGATCAGATGAAGGATGGGAGTTGTTCTTTGGAAATGTTGTTGAGTTCTGTGTGGAGCATGATATAGATATTCCAGACATGGAGGAACTATACATTCTGCGTGGTGGGCGTGCTCGTCGTCAACCTGATCACTTTACTAGAGAAAGGTATCTACGAGTGGAGATATTTCGAGCAACAATTGACAACCAACTAACTGAATTGAATCTTAGGTTCAATGAGAAAGTGATGGATCTCCTATCCATTAGTGTTACATTGATACCAAGAAATGGATTTACATCTTTCAATGCTAAGGAAATATGTTCGATGGTGGAGAAATATTATCCGGCTGATTTTACACAGCAAGAGAGGTATGGGTTGGAGATTCAGCTCAACCATTTTGTTGTGGATGCTAAAAACAGTGGAGACTTGAAGAAGCCCATCACCATAACTTCTTTATGTCGATGTCTTGTTGAGACAGGACGAGATCGAATTTACAATTTGCTTGATAGGTTGCTTCGATTACTTGTTACTCTCCCGGTTTCCACTGCAAGTGCCGAGCGTGCTTTCTCGAGCATGAAGATTATCAAGTCAAGGCTCCGTAGTCGAATGGAAGATGATTTTCTTGCAGACAGTTTGTTGCTGCAAATTGAACGAGAAATTGCATCAAAAATTCCTTTTGAAGATATAATTACTGATTTCAAAAGTAGGAAGAAGAGAAGAGCACATCTTTAGTTGACAGTAGTGCTTGTTGGTTGGCTGTAGTGCTAGTTGGTTCTGTTTAGTTGTCTTTTGGTCGTTTGGCGTGGTCTGTTCTTTTGGAGCATCAAAATTTACCTATCAGCAATGCTCAGGTATGTGTGAACTTGCTTGTGAACCTGATGTATTTGTGTGAACAATATATATATATTTGTGGTTGATGCCTTGGTATGGTCCTCTAATTGTCCTTGCATATGTTCTACAACTTAGCGGTCTTTTATGTATATCGTGTGTTCTTATATGAAATTGGCCCCCTCTTGAGATTTGGTCACGCTCCGCCACTGCTATTATTGTAGTCATTTGAGAAGTGTCATATCAATTTACCATCGATTGCGAAACATGTAGGTGACGTGCACCAACTCAAGGGAGCAAAAGCTCCCCCCCCCCCTATTATTGTAGTCATTTGAGAAGTGTCATATCACTTTACCATCGATTGCGAAACATGTAGGTGACGTGCACCAACTCAAGGGAGCAAAAGCTCCCCCCTCCCCCATTATTGTAGTCATTTGAGAAGTGTCATATCACTTTATCATCGATTGCGAAACATTTAGGTGACGTGCACCAACTCAAGGGAGCAAAGCCGGGTGGTCTGTGCCATGGCGAGACTGCGCTCCCAAAGAGGACAGATGAATCTGGCGAATCAAACAACTCCGGCAGCGAGTGTGTCCGCTTTGATATGTTATCTCTACTTCCGCAACAAAAACGGCAAAGGCAAGGGCAAGGGCGGCCGTGGACGAACTTCCTCCCTTAGAGCAAGTACAATAGGATGACGTGCGCGGGCTGTAAGCCTTTAAATATTATATTTTAGATGAGTTGGAGGAGAGAGAGGAGGGGAGAGAAAAGAAGCGGGCTCTTGGTTAGTAGCCGGCTGTAGCACGAGACCCAAGAGGCTTTGTGAGGTTGTAAGGTGGGTCAACTACTAATGAAGTAGTACACATATGAAACTTACTATTGTACATGTCGACTATAAGGTTGGCTATAGATGACATGACAACTCCTTATAGCCGATTGTTGGCTGTATTATTAACGATGCTCTTATAGTATCATTTGTAGCTAGTCAAACATTATGGATTTTTGGTAGTCCGACGACATGTGTGTGTTGAACAACGTGTGTAAGTTTTTTTTTTTTTTTTTGAGGGTAAAGCAAAAGCTTTATAAATCAACGGTGTAAGTTTAGCGTTGCATGAACAAGTACAGATTTGAGGATTTAGTTTGAGAGACACGGTTATGAACGCGGACTTTTTCGGACGTATAGGTGTCTAGATTTGGCCAGACCGGTTTTAGATGCTCGAGGGCGACAGGAACCACGGCTGCTTTTGGCCGGAGGAGCAGTGTTTACCTGCCAATGCAATGGTGCTCGTGGCCAGTGCTTCTACAGTTCTACAGGACCATCGTAATAATGGAGTTTTTAATTCCATCAAAAGAAGAGGGCAACGAAGTGATGGCCGGGTTCGGGCGAGGGTGCTGTCCAGTCCGGTGCCGCCGCGGGCCGGAGCTTCGCATTCTTGTACTACAGGTTCTGAACCTCCGGTCAAAAGAACTCCGGCAGGTTCAAAAACAGCTCGTCGAGTTGACCTTCGAGCTCCATGTCAACCCCGAGGCCGCCGCCCGCCGCCGCGTAGCCGTAGCTCCCGGTAAGCTGGCACCAGGAGCTCGCCGGCGAGGAGGGGAAGGAAAACGGAGTCACGGGCTCTGCCAGCCACTGAACCCATTCCGGCGGGCTCTGCTGCTCCTGGCCGAAGGCAGCAGGCGGCGGCTGCTGGTCCGTGCCGGCCAGGACCGCGGCCTGGGCGCAGGTGTGCGCGCCGAGGTACACGACGTCGAAGAGCAGCGGGTCGGCCGTCGCGCGCTGCACCTGCTTGGTGGCGGCGCAGCCCTGCGTGTGCCGGTGCGTGCACCGGAAGTAGGATCTGGGGTACGTGGCGCCGAGGATGTCCTTCTGGCCGTACTTCCGCCAGCTCAGCCCGTCGTCGAGCGGCCCCAGGTCCTGCATCGAGGCCACGCGCACCTCCGTACGCACCTTGACCGCCGCCGCCTTCCTGCCGCTCCTGAGCTGGCAGTTCACGCTCGCCCTGCCACCGGCATTGCCGCCCCGGGCGGCGAGGCGCACGGCCCGGTCGACGGACGCGGCCAGCGCGGCGCAGAGCTCCCTCGCGGCACCCGGCACGCCCTGATCGGCGCCCACCCGCGCCTCCAGCTCCCTCGCCATGGCGAGCAGCCGGTCAAGCTCCGTCGCCAGCGTGGCCGTCGCGTCCTCCATGCCCGGCCCTCCGTTCAGTTTCAGCAAACACTTAGCTACTCGATCAGTGGCAGGCGTCTCAGGAGATGTGATGACGAGCTTGGTAGCGACTGGGGAAGAGGGACTCTTTTATAGTGCCGGATCAGAGGTCTCATGGCCGGGAATCATTGATCTGCAAGCGAGGCTCCGGTTGACTGAAGACCGGAGAAAAGTTGGAGACTTGGAATCGAGAGTGAAGACCACTCTGCCCGCTTGTGGCCCATGGGCAAATGGACACTGCTCCGATACACATCAAGGTACAGTGTGTGTATGCTCTGCTCTCCGACCATACTCTCCCAGTACCTGACGGACGACGTGGCCGGCCGCGGTGGCTTTCCGGCCCGATCGGTCTCACTCTCGCCTCGATCACAGAATCACAGTGGCAATACATTGTCGCGAAGTTCAGTGTGATCTTCCCGGAAGTTTCACTGCCGATGTGGCCGAGTCAGTACGTGGAGTACGTTCGCGGGGCAGCGTGCCCTCCATCGACTCCCGGATGGGACGCGCCTTGGTGGTGGCTCGCCGGGAGCGCGAGGAAGTTGCCCGGAAGGCGGCGAGCGGCGAGCGTCAACTCGGTATCCACGGCACAACGGAACTGCGGCGGGGACAGTGATGGTACGTACGTGCGTGTAACTTTTAGGCTAGTAGGCTAGTAGCTAGGCAATTGGGGCAAATTTGACAATTTTGACCTATTGACGTAATCAATTCACGGAATGAACTGTCTGCGAAACTATTTCACAGCCATGACCTTTTTGTGTAGCCCCTGTCTCAGTGGCGCTGCACCCTACTGTGCAGCGCCTGCCTCAGGGGCGTTGCACGCCTGTCCACCGTGGCGCCTCCTGTGTAGCGCCTGCCTCGGAGCGTGCAACGCCCCTGAGGTAGACGCTGCACAGTAGGGGTGCAGCGCCTCTGAGGCAGGCGCTACACAAAAAGGTCATGGCTGTGAAATAGTTTCGCAGACAGTTCATTTCGTGAATTGATTACGCCAACAGATCAAAATTGTCAAATTTGCCGACAATTGGTCCAGCCTGGGGTACACGGTCGACGTGTACGTCCAGGCCGAAGAAGCCTAAGCGCGTAGTACGTACGACGGTACGAGCCAGCCAACCATCATCCATGCATGCATGTACGGGTGATACATACAGCGACAGGGCTACGTGAAAAATCACAAAACTGGCCCTTTGGGCAAAGTTCAGCACAAAATGGCCCTACTTTCAAAATATTTCACAAAATGGCCCTACACGCATGACGCCCGCACCCGAGGCGCCATGCTAGATTACATAACGCCCTGGTCAAAGGCGCCATTCGGGTCATCGGTGACTTGCCACGCTGGCAGGGTCTGGCACGATGACGCCCCAGGGCAAGGCGTCGTGCTCATGACTATGGCGCCCTGGCCCGGGGCGCCATGCCCCTGTGCGTGGACAAAACAGAGTTTCCTGTGCTTTTCCCTCCACAAACCCTCACTTCCCCCCTTCTCCACCCCGGCCGCCCCACTCAAGCCCCTCCCTAATGCCCACAAAATTTCGTGGATCGGAGCTCCAAATCGGTGATTTA
Organism: Secale cereale; assembly: GCA_902687465.1. Taxonomy (NCBI): domain Eukaryota; kingdom Viridiplantae; phylum Streptophyta; class Magnoliopsida; order Poales; family Poaceae; genus Secale; species Secale cereale. The sequence goes on along the minus strand of LR738709.1, from coordinate 704,306,831 downwards.
TCCTTCCCTTCGACCCGTGAAGGTATTCTCCATCATCCCTCCTCTTTTTGTTGGTTGAAATCTCCCCATTGTGGGGATTTGGGGAAACCCTAGGTCATCCAATTTTGCTATTTTTGTTGATGCTTTTTTGGTGTTTATGATTCTAGATGGCGAGGATCGTCAATGTGCATCATGTGGACTTTGTCTCCTTTGAGAAGGGAGACGCGGAGTATGGTGACCCGAAGAAGAAGCCGGTAGTGATGGTGTTTCCCACAAGTCCTAGCCTTGAGGAGGTTTTGTTTGAGCTTCGAAGAAAGGTGAATTGGATGGAAGAAAGCTATGGAGTAGACTTAATCGGAAGGTATAATGTTGGGTATGGACAACATATTCGTTGGAAGATAATGCCTCTTGACTCCGAGTTTCATTGGGAAGCATATAAAGAGAGTGTGTTGGCCTCACAAGATAAATCATTTGAGTTATTTGCCACAAAGGTTGTTCGTGCTCCATTGAACATTGATTTGAATCGTTGTGCATCTTCATATGATGTTAGAAGCCCGGTTCGAGATTCAACACATGTCACTCCGGATGTGCATGACACAACAATGAGCCAACCTCCAATGACCCAATGTTTGAGCCCCTTGGGGAATGACCAAGGTGATAATGAAAACTTGCACATGGATGGTGTTGAGTTTGAGGGTGATGAATCGGAGGCTTATCTTCGTGATCATTATGTTGGTGATGTTGAGGCAAATTGCATGGAAGAGGACATGGACCATGAGATTCCATACAATAGGTCCTATGCGTGGGACTCGGAGGATGAAGGCCCGGATGAAGAAATAGATGAGGATGGTTTGACGGCTAAAGAAGCCAATGCTTTCAAGAAGGTAATAGGCCGTAGTCACAAGACATCATTGTTTTGTGATCTAGGCCTAGCCGATAAGGCGATTGTTGATGGTGGCACAAGTAATGTTCTTGCACCAAGGTTAACTTCAAAGCGAGATACGAAAGCAAGTGTGTATGGTGTTAGTGAAGGAACAATCTTTGAAAGCTTGGCAGAACTTCAAATATGGGCCAAGGACTACGCGGTTAAGTTTCATCGGCCATTCTTTGTGGAGAAGTCAAACTCCAAAGTGCGTTATGTGGTCAAATGCGAGGAACACAAGAATCATTGCCCTTGGGTTATCCGTGCAAGATGTGTCAAAGGCGGGCCACAATGGAAGATTATAAGTTCTGTGTTTCACCATCGATGTAGTGGCAAGGATATTGATGATGATAATGTAAAGGATGATCACCGTCAATTGACCTCCAAATTCATTGCATATCGATTTTCAGCCTCCATAAAGATACTCCCAACATATCCCATTCGGTCTTTGATGGAGATGGTGAAGGAGGTTTTTGGGTACGAGGTGAAGTATGGGAAGGCATGGAAGGCCAAGCAAGCTGCCTTTGAGATATTGTATGGTGGTTGGGAAGAATCATACAACCGCCTCGCGATGGTGTTGAAAGCGATGGCGACAGAAAATCCTGGCATGTACTATATGGTGGAGCCAGATGGTGTGAGAACAAGGATATACAAGGATATACAACAATGCAGCCTAATAGAGCACCAAGGCCACGTGCCCAAGACTTGCTCCGCTATGAAATTGACATATCATGAAGTTAGGAGATATACCCCAAAAATGTGTATGAAAAGCAAATTGTGGCATACCTCAACAAAAGCTTTAAGCTTATTGTACGACTCTTCACCTGGAGGGTACTTGAGTGCCTCACCGGTGTCGTTGACATGTTTCGAGAGCTCGTTTTGCTGTTGGACACAATAGGACAAATCATTTTGGCACAATGTAGGCAAGCATATAGATATAACGGTAACTTACCACAAAGCGGATAGTTGGCGCCGTTTCATACCGTCTACCATATCTAATAAGCCTGTTGTACTCAATATTGGCCATCTGATCAAAACCTGGATTTGGTTCATGTAATATGTCCCCTTGCATTTTCGTTAGTATCTTCAAAACAATGGAGAAAGCATTTGAAGTGCTAAGCACTTACCTATGCAAATGTAGCGAAGTGTCCTTGTACTTCGGCGGGGTCTCTTGAAATAAGCCAAATTGTGTCATAACTCGTTGTGGCTGATAAAACTCAACAGCATAATAACAAATCAATGGGCAGCGCATCCACCATAAGTGTGCTTCCTGTAGACACTTTGGGTTAAGTCTGAAAGTAATATGACCAGCTCCCCTACCAATATTGCCCTCCGTTCCATACGGTTGCCAGGTAACCTATAATCAAAGATTAAGAAAATACTACATTGTTAGTATGAATTTTGGAAAACCGAACAAACCGAAGAGACAAAGCAAGAGACTACTAAGATAACCTGCTCCGGGGTCATGATGTCAAGCTCGTTGCAGTAGTGCAAATACATGGTCTTTGAATTGCCAACAAAACCTTCAACCTTATCCCACTTATACGCCCATGTAGGCATACGGTCTGGGTCATCATGATCATCCCACCGGTCGTAACCCTTTGGTATAGGCCGCCCCACTGGCAAGTGCTCCCAACTCCAGATCGATAATAGAAGCATCGTGAAAGCACATTTGCTCCTCGGGTGGTTTTGGTAATTAATGACAACATACTTTGTGGTTGGACTAATGCTTTTATCAAGTATGTTTCAGGAAATTCAATCACTTTGGCATGGCAAGGACTGAAGAAGTGGACCCCTCAAAATGCTAAGGCAAGCATTGGCAAAAGCTCAAGACTCCATTTTTGGTTTAGTGATCCAAGATCACATTGAGTCCATAGGAAAAGCCAATACTATTAAAAGGGGATGAGGTTATGTTGATGATCTGGTTGCTCAAGTGCTTAGTGATACATCTCCTAAACTATCAGCAACTCTCACTGCCAAATACACTCATAAGTAATCTCGGTCCCACCGATTTTCCAAACTCAGTCACACCGAGATGAACCACCTCAGCCATAAGCCAAACCCTAGAAAAATCGGATATTCCGATTCTGAAATCGGTTTCACCGAAACATGGGCTGCCAAGCTTCTGTAACCTTCTGTCATCAAATCGGTGTCACCGAGATGATAAAGTCGGTCCCACCGAAACTGGCATGCTCTTGTCTTTGCTCGAATCGGACTAACCGAGATAGTATTTTCGGTCCCACCGAAAACCCCAACGTTCACATTATTTGAACTTTCGGTCTCACCGAGTTGTCCACTTCGGTCCCACCGAGATTGCTCAAATATGTGTGTAACGGTTGGATTTTGTGTGGAGGCTATATATACCCCTCCACCCCCTCTTCATTCGTGGAGAGAGCCATCAGAAAGAACTACCACTCCTACCTTACATTTCTGAGAAGAGAACTACCTACCCTTGTGTTGAGATCAAGTTGCTCCACTCCCACCATATGAAACTTGATCTCTAACCTTCCCAAGTTGCTTTCCACTCAATCCTTTCTTCCACCACAGCCAAATCAGTGAGGAGAGTTGAGTGTTGGGGAGATTATCATTTGAAGCACAAGAGCAAGGAGTTCATCATCATCTACTACATCTATTACCTTTTGGAGGGTGGTGCCTCCTAGATTGGTTAGGTGTCGCTTGGGAGCCTCCGTCATCGAGATGTGGAGTTGAACCAAGAAGTTTGTAAGGGCAAGGAGATCGCCTACTTCGTGAAGATCTACCCCGAGTAAGGCTAGCCCTCCGTGGGCGTAGGCCATGATGGAATAGACAAGGTTGCTTCTTCGTGGACCCTTCGTGGGTGGAGCCCTCCGTGGACTCGCGCAGCCGTTACCCTCCGTGGGTTGAAGTCTCCATCAACGTGGATGTACGATAGCACCACCTATCGGAACCACGGGAAAAATCATTGCGTCTCCAAATTGCGTTTGATCTTCTCCACTTCTCTTTACTACTTGTGCAATTTACCTTCCGCTGCCCATACTCTAGAATTGCATGTGTAGTGTGCTACTTGACTTGTGTGTTATGCAAAATCTGCCAAAATCTGTCCTTGATAAAAGACAGAATTTTTATCTTGTCGAGTAGTCTAATCACCCCCCCTCTAGACACTCTCACCTTCTTCGATCCCTCAATTGGTATCAGAGCTTTGGTCTCCATTGCTTTGGTTTACACACCATTGGAGGAAGATGGACGTGTCTACGCTTGGGAGTGTTAGCCATAGAGTGCCTATTCTTAATGGAGGGTCCTATAACTCGTGGAGGGTTGAAATGCTTATTATCTTTAAGACATACAATTTGCGCAAATATGTTGAGAACCCCTATGTGCCTCCATTTGACCCCTTGCACCCTACCATGGATGAAGAGCTTGATTTGCTTCGTAACCTTAGGACTGTAAATCTTATCATTAGAGGGTTACCCGATAACTTGCTTAAGCTCGTTACAAACTTTGAGTGCGCCTATGCTATGTGGAAGTTCTTGGAAGAACTTTATCCGGACTACTCTTTGAGAGGTCTTGATAAAATTCTATACAAGACTATTGAATTTGATATGATGCACCCCAATGATCCCAACTTTGATAAATGCTTCTTTGAGCTTCGTGATCTTATGAAAAAGAAGGGTGATCCCGATCTTATCAATGTTTTAATTAGAAATGCCCTTGTATTGCATTCCGAAGATTATTGTCACATTGACAAAACTAATGCAAGTAGTTATCAAATTGACCTAGGTGTTGATGATGAACAATCTATGGGTCAATATGATGATGAGCATGAGCATGATGATGATTACTCCGATTCGGACACCGAGCTAGACAAGATCATGAAGAGTCTCAATCTTATGGCAAATCTGAGAGACTACATGTCCGGCGGAAAAGAATGGATTCTTGATAGTGGATGCACCGACCACATGACCGGAGACAAAGACATGTTTCGAGAGCTTGCAAAGAACGATGGTCCACGCAAGTATGTGACTTTTGGAGACAACTCCAAGGGTAAGGTACTTGGCCTTGGTAAGGTGGCCATATCTCATGATAGCTCTATTCAAAATGTCATGCTTGTAGAATCTCTTGGATACAATTTACTTTCCGTGTCTAGATTAGCTGACTTTGGATTCAATGTGCTATTCACCAAAGTAGATTGCCAAGTCTTTCGTCGTGACAATCAAAACATGGCGTTTACCGGTATCCGTAGAGGTGATCTATATATTGTTGATTTCACTAAGAAAGCCCAACCTAGAGCTTGCTTCATTGCTAAATCCTCTAAAGGTTGGTTATGGCATAGAAGGCTTGGACATGTTGGTATGCGTAATCTAGACAAGCTGATCAAAGGTGATCATATTCTTGGTGTTAAAGATGTTTTCTTTGACAAAGATAGACTTTGTAGTGCTTGTCAAGCAGGAAAACAAGTAGGTGGAAGTCATCCCGTGAAGAACATCATGACCACAAGGAGACCGCTTGAGCTTCTTCATATGGATCTCTTCGGTCCCAATGCTTACAAAAGCCTTGGTGGTAACTCCTTTGGTCTAGTTATAGTTGATGATTATTCCAGATTTACGTGGGTATTTTTCCTTGATGACAAATCGCAGGTTCAGAGAATCTTCAAAACCTTTGCCAAAAAGGCCCAAAATCAATTTGAGGTGAAGATCAAGAAAGTTCGGAGTGACAATGGAACGGAGTTCAAGAACGCAAATGTAGACTCTTTTCTCGATGAGGAAGGGATTCTACATGAGTTCTCTGCTACGTACACTCCTCAACAAAATGGAGTCGTTGAGAGGAAGAACCGAACGCTCATAGAGATGGCGAGAACGATGCTTGATGAATACAAGACACCGAAGCATTTTTGGGGAGAAGCGGTCGAGACAGCTTGTCATGCTATCAACAGGCTTTATCTTCATAAGCTCCTCGGCAAGACATCATACGAGCTCCTCACCGGTAACAAACCCCAAGTGGGATACTTTCGTGTCTTTGGTTCAAAATGCTATATCCTTGATAAGCATCGTCGGTCTAAATTTGCTCCTAAATCTCATGAAGGCTTTCTCCTTGGTTATGGATCAAACTCCCACACCTACCGTGTCTACAATAATTTCACCCGAAAGGTTGAAGAGACGGTAGACGTGAAGTTTGATGAATCTAATGGCTCGCAAGTAGAGCAAATGCCTATTGATGTAGGAGACAAGGACCCATCGGAAGCTATCCAAGATTTATCTATTGGAAAGATCCATCCCATGGAAGTGAAGGAGAGTACCTCATCTACATACGTGGAGCCCCCTACCTCACGGAGAGATGAACCTCAAGGCAACGTGGAGGCCTCCACAAGTGGAACTCACCAAGATGAGGAAGTGCAACAAGAAGATCCACCACAACCTCCTTCTCCACCGCCTCAAGACAACACCAACAACAATGAAGAAGAAGAAGAGGAAGATGAAGATGATGAGGAAGCTCAGACACAACCTCAACAAAAGCTATCCCGAGTCCGAGCAAGAGTCAAGAAAAATCATCCTGTGGAACAAATGATGAACGACATCAACTCCGGGAGAATTACTCGCTCTAAAACTCGCTTAGCTAACTTTTGTGAGCATTACTCATTTATCTCTAGTATTGAACCTATGAAGGTAGAAGAAGCACTTGAAGACCCGGATTGGGTGAACGCTATGCACGAAGAACTACACAACTTCGAGAGGAACAAGGTATGGACTTTGGTAGAGAAGCCCAAGGATGATCAAAACATCATTGGAACCAAATGGGTGTTTCGGAACAAGCAAGATGAAGATGGACAAGTCATCCGCAACAAGGCTCGTCTCGTAGCTCAAGGTTACACACAAGTCGAAGGTATGGACTATGGTGAGACCTATGCCCCCGTTGCTAGACTTGAGTCCATTCGCATTCTTCTTGCTTATGCCAATCACCATGATATTACTCTCTATCAAATGGATATCAAAAGTGCTTTCCTAAACGGTGAAATTGAGGAGGAAGTATTTGTGAAACAACCTCCCGGATTTGTGAATCCCAAAAAGCCTAATCATGTTTACAAGTTGCACAAAGCTCTTTATGGTCTTAAACAAGCTCCTAGAGCTTAGTACAAATGCTTGACTAGCTTTCTTCTTGAAAAATGCTTTGAGATTGGAAAGATAGACTCAACGCTGTTCACGAAAAGGGTTAATGGTGAACTATTTGTGTGCCAAATATATGTTGATGATATTATCTTTGGTTCAACTAACCCTCATTTTAGCAAGAAGTTTGGACAGCTCATGTCGGAGAAGTATGAGATGTCCATGATGAGTGAACTCAAATTCTTCCTTGGGTTGCAAATCAAGCAATCTAAGGAGGGTACCTTTGTCTCACAAACAAAGTACACCAAGGATCTCTTCAAGAAGTTCAACATGCAAGAAAGCAAAGGTATGAGTACCCCCATGCCTACAAGTGGACATAATGACTTGACAAAAGATGGAGAACCCGTTGATCAAAGGGTTTACCGATCTATGATTGGTTCTCTACTATATCTTTGTGCTTCTCGTCCTGACATAATGTTGAGTGTATGCATGTGTGCGCGATATCAAGCAGCCCCTAAAGAATGTCATCTTAAAGCTGTTAAAAGGATAGTGAGATATTTGATACACACATCAAACTTTGGCATTTGGTATCCTAAGAGGGCCTCTTTCGACCTTGTTGGCTATTCCGACTCGGACTATGCCGGTGACAAGGTTGATAGAAAGTCAACTTCGGGTACGTGTCAATTCCTTGGTCGATCCCTTGTATCTTGGTCCTCCAAGAAACAAAATTCAGTATCATTATCCACTGCCGAAGCAGAATATATTGCTGCTGGTTCGTGTTGTGCTCAATTGCTATGGATGACACAAACGCTTAAGGATTATGGGATACATGTGAGACATGTTCCCTTGCTTTGTGACAATGAGAGTGCGATTAAAATTGGACACAATCCCGTGCAACACTCTCGAACGAAGCATATTGAAGTTCGTCACCATTTTATTCGTGATCATATTGCCAAGGGTGACATTAATCTTAAGCATGTTCGTACTGACAAACAACTTGCTGATATCTTTACAAAACCTCTTGATGAGAAGGTGTTTTGTCGCTTAAGGAGTGAGTTGAACATCATTGATGCTTCAAACTTGGAGTGAGAACTCCATTGATGCATGCAAGGCATGAGCCCACTTGACTAATCCTTGATATTTCTCTTATGATGGTGATCATATATCTTGGACACATTTGCCTCCTTGTATTGCATCTAACTCCTTGCAGGTACTTGGATGATCTACATTCCACAAGATTACCACACACTCAAATCATGAGCAATCTTGTCATTGACCAAGTATCTAGCCCTTTGGGATGTTGAGTTCAAGGAACAAAATTCCACATATCCTTTTTGACATCTTATACATCTAGTATTTCACTCTTGTCATCTTGGATATCCTTGAGTATTTCCTTGCTTGCCTAACCCATGTAGGAAGATGAACTACACAAGTAGAAATGGCGCTCCAACTTCACATTCAATGAGCACCTACATCAAGTTTACCTACATGAGCAAAGCAACAACAAGCCCAAGGTATGTTCTTCACATCTTTAAGGAGCTTTGCTCAAAGTCATGAGTACACGCAGCTTCATAAGATGTGATCACATCGAATGCTTAATCGAAAAATGGCAACCCCATTTTGAGCTTAAAAGATGAGTATGACCTATGATCAAATGTCCTCATTTGACTCCTAAGTCAATATACTCAAACATAGGTGACCTTGTCGCCGACCTTTATCTAGATGAAGTACATATGTTTTGAAGTCTTTCTATTTTTCTCTTATGTTCTCTCATTGAGTTTTCATAAAAAAAATTAAAAAAATTATAATTTTTTTTTTATTACTTCATCTAGGAATCTTTTTCATTTCTATTCTTCTGTCTTTGTGAATATCCTTCTGGCTCTGATCAATTCCTCGAAAAATCTTTCACAAATTCATTGCATATCCTTTGAAACTTTCCTCGCAAAGTGAGCTGAATTATTTCTGTATTTCCTTGGAATTAAACTCGGCGTCACCAATTTAAATTTTTCGGTCTAACCGAAAAGGATCTGCCCTAAGTCCCTGACTTTCGGACCCACCGATCCATCTTAATTCGGTGTCACCGATTTATCTCTTCCAGGATATCATCTTCTGCAGCTCCACTCGATGATTCTCTATGCATGTTCCTATTTGCCCTGTTGTGATTCTTAAGGATCCCACTTCTTTCTTTCCATCTTCCCTGACCTTCCTACTTTTCTGTCCTTTTCGGCACTTGATGTCAAAGGGGGAGAAGACTTAGGGGGATAAGAGAAGATTTAGGGGGAGAAGAAGAGCAATCTTACCTTAAGGGGGAGAGAATCACATCAAAGCTTTGCCGTGTTTTACATTGGACATTACAATTGGCATCATTCTTTTGATTTTGCTCTTTCCATCAAACTCAAAAGGAGAGGAATCTTCACAATTGATATCTTATGGAAAGCAAAATTTCTCAGAGTTCATTGAAAATCTTTTAGTTTCGGAGACATGTTTGCTGATTCAAGCTTGTGCTCAATATGAGACACTCTTTATACATGTCATCCCTGGCTTGGTACTCTTGATGTTCTTGCAGTTGGTTGAAGAAATACTCTTGTGTTATCTAACCTTGTTTTCCCAAGTTTATCTCTTCAGGTACAATGCCAAGGAACCTCAAGGTAAAGTATATGCACTTTGCAGTATGTGCATGATGGTGACTTGCTTGTGAATACTTGTTTGCAAGAAATCACCATGCACATATGCATTATCACTCACTTCTTTTCATCTGCTCTGATGCATATAGCCAAGCTGCATGTAGCACATCTTGCTTATCTCTCTTGTGTGCTTGAGATAGTCCAAAACCATAATTTATGAAAATCTTGCACATTTGTAGGGGGAGCTTGTGTACTACATGCTTGTCAAAGCTTTCGTGATAATTCTGTCCTTCTTTCAATAAGCTTTGATGTCTTGTTTAGTGTGATTTTAGTGTGTTGCCATCAATTACCAAAAAGGGGGAGATTGAAAGCACATTTGCTCCTCGGGTGGTTTTGGTAATTAATGACAACATACTTTGTGGTTGGACTAATGCTTTTATCAAGTATGTTTCAGGAAATTCAATCACTTTGGCATGGCAAGGACTGAAGAAGTGGACCCCTCAAAATGCTAAGGCAAGCATTGGCAAAAGCTCAAGACTCCATTTTTGGTTTAGTGATCCAAGATCACATTGAGTCCATAGGAAAAGCCAATACTATTAAAAGGGGATGAGGTTATGTTGATGATCTGGTTGCTCAAGTGCTTAGTGATACATCTCCTAAACTATCAGCAACTCTCACTGCCAAATACACTCATAAGTAATCTCGGTCCCACCGATTTTCCAAACTCAGTCACACCGAGATGAACCACCTCAGCCATAAGCCAAACCCTAGAAAAATCGGATATTCCGATTCTGAAATCGGTTTCACCGAAACATGGGCTGCCAAGCTTCTGTAACCTTCTGTCATCAAATCGGTGTCACCGAGATGATAAAGTCGGTCCCACCGAAACTGGCATGCTCTTGTCTTTGCTCGAATCGGACTAACCGAGATAGTATTTTCGGTCCCACCGAAAACCCCAACGTTCACATTATTTGAACTTTCGGTCTCACCGAGTTGTCCACTTCGGTCCCACCGAGATTGCTCAAATATGTGTGTAACGGTTGGATTTTGTGTGGAGGCTATATATACCCCTCCACCCCCTCTTCATTCGTGGAGAGAGCCATCAGAAAGAACTACCACTCCTACCTTACATTTCTGAGAAGAGAACTACCTACCCTTGTGTTGAGATCAAGTTGCTCCACTCCCACCATATGAAACTTGATCTCTAACCTTCCCAAGTTGCTTTCCACTCAATCCTTTCTTCCACCACAGCCATATCAGTGAGGAGAGTTGAGTGTTGGGGAGATTATCATTTGAAGCACAAGAGCAAGGAGTTCATCATCATCTACAACATCTATTACCTTTTGGAGGGTGGTGCCTCCTAGATTGGTTAGGTGTCGCTTGGGAGCCTCCGTCATCGAAATGTGGAGTTGAACCAAGAAGTTTGTAAGGGCAAGGAGATCGCCTACTTCGTGAAGATCTACCCCGAGTAAGGCTAGCCCTCCGTGGGCGTAGGCCATGATGGAATAGACAAGGTTGCTTCTTCGTGGACCCTTCGTGGGTGGAGCCCTCCGTGGACTCGCGCAGCCGTTACCCTCCGTGGGTTGAAGTCTCCATCAACGTGGATGTACGATAGCACTACCTATCGGAACCACGGGAAAAATCATTGCGTCTCCAAATTGCGTTTGATCTTCTCCACCTCTCTTTACTACATGTGCAAGTTACTTTCCACTCAATCCTTTCTTCCACCACAGCCATATCAGTGAGGAGAGTTGAGTGTTGGGGAGATTATCATTTGAAGCACAAGAGCAAGGAGTTCATCATCATCTACAACATCTATTACCTTTTGGAGGGTGGTGCCTCCTAGATTGGTTAGGTGTCGCTTGGGAGCCTCCGTCATCGAGATGTGGAGTTGAACCAAGAAGTTTGTAAGGGCAAGGAGATCGCCTACTTCGTGAAGATCTACCTCGAGTAAGGCTAGCCCTCCGTGGGCGTAGGCCATGATGGAATAGACAAGGTTGCTTCTTCGTGGACCCTTCGTGGGTGGAGCCCTCCGTGGACTCGCGCAGCCGTTACCCTCCGTGGGTTGAAGTCTCCATCAACGTGGATGTACGATAGCACCACCTATCGGAACCACGGGAAAAATCATTGCGTCTCCAAATTGCGTTTGATCTTCTCCACTTCTCTTTACTACTTGTGCAATTTACCTTCCGCTGCCCATACTCTAGAATTGCATGTGTAGTGTGCTACTTGACTTGTGTGTTATGGAAAATCTGCCAAAATCTGTCCTTGATAAAAGACAGAATTTTTATCTTGTCGAGTAGTCTAATCACCCCCCTCTAGACACTCTCACCTTCTTCGATCCCTCACATCGGACCACCGATGTTGGCTTCCTTTGACTCTACGACGTTTCTTGGATTCGCGCCCCTACGGCACGCCTCGTCCAGCTACACACAAACAAGATATATGTCATTACAAACTACAAAAGTTCTACATCTTCAATACACTATTATAAGCAAAACTACTTACCTGACGATACAAATAAGCCAACGCCGCCGTACCCCAACTGAGTCCATGCTCCCACCCAGCAAACAGCTTAAGCCACATAAAGGAAGCGTTCACGCCAGTGCCGTCAGCGAAAAGAGTCCGGCTGACTACATACCACAAGTATGCCCTGGTATACTGCTGCACTGTTTCATCGTCCGCATTAGCCGGGCATTTCCCAAAGTTCTCAGCAATCCAATGATAACTTGCACCGGCGGACTTCCCTTGTACCCCTGGCTCCCTCCCTATTAGTCCAACCATAATCTCACGCCATCCATCAGAATCTGTGCTAAAACAAATAGGCTCTCCTTTTATGGGAAGTCCAGTGATCAGAGAAACATCCTGCAAAGTGACCGTCATCTCCCCAGCATAGAAGTGAAAAGTATGTGTCTCAGGGCGCCATCGGTCAACGATTGCCGTGATCGCACAAGGGTTCATCTTCGGCATCGAACGAGACACGAGTGAGATGAAAGGGAGAAGCCCAGTCTTCCGGATATACTCCGTGTATCGCTCGTCATACTCCATCTTGTCATGAACCGAACCGGACCTCAGGTGAAGCTGATCAAAAACCCTTCCTTCTTCTGCCATGAACCGTCCACGATGCAATTGATCATACGATGGATGGATAAGAGAAGCCATCCTGCAAATTACAAATGTATATGGTAAGCCCCGTTGTCATTTGCAAATATCCGCACTAGTGCAAAAACATACATACATGTGCAAAATTTCTACACTAATTCTTCTGCCATACACCATATATGTGCATATAATTTTCTACAATATATCCAATATCATACATCATATATTTGCACTAATTCTTCCATACACCATATATGTGCGTACATATCCTAACCAAACTCATAGCACCTTCCTAAAAATCCTATATCATACATATTCTAAGCCATCCATATCCTAAATCACACTAATCCACACATTATCAAACAAAAATCCACTATTGATTTCAACAACAAGATGAACTAGGGTTTCACCCAAATCAATCAAATGGACAGATTTCACCCAATAGAAAGAGGGAAAAGGGAGGGGAATACCTTGAGGATTCGAAGGGCTACCGGATCCACCAATCTTTGGCTCAGATCCGCAGCTCTTGAGTGGGGAGAGGGAGGGGCGATTTTTGGGGCGCCATGGAGGGGAAAGAACAGAGGGAGGAGAGAAAGAAAGAAGGCAGACGAGATGGGATCGAGAGGATTTGCTGAAGGGGTATGGCGCCCCAGGTCGGGGCGTCGTGGATCAGACCATGGATGCATGCCGGTGTGCCCACACGTACGAGCAGTGCACCGTCCCTGGACACATACCTGGCCAGATGGGCCGGCCTTAGCGTGCCGGCCCGATAGCCCGCGTGCCCGGCCCGTCACGGGCCAGCCCGGCACGTGGATTAACGGGCCGTGCCCGGCACGTGGCCCGGCTAGGGCCGTGCCTGGGCTGGCTAGCCAGGCACGCGTGCCGGCCCGGCACGGCACGGCTAGCAGCTAGCACGTCGCAGAAGCCAAGAGGCGTACGTGTATATGTATACGTATACATGCATGTGCAACGGCACGAGCAAGAGCCAGAAGGCGTGCATGCATGCATGGAGTTGAGATGAAATAAAAAAAAGGTGGCGTGCATGCAGGTGCAATCGGCACGAGCCGACGAACGCGTCCGCCACGATGCTTGGCGCGATGCGGCACTCCCCGTGACGAGGCGCTCGTTTTTTTTTAGCAAAACGAGGAGCTCGGCTGCTCCTTGCCGTGGTAATCGGGCCAGCGTGCCGGCCCGTGAGGCTGCTGTGCCGTGCCTGGGCCGGAGAGGCGAGCACGCGTGCCGGCCCGGCACGGCCCGTGTATTATACGTGCCTGGCCGGGCCGTGCCGTGCCTGGCCCGTGAAAGCCTGGCCGGGCCGTGCCGTGCCGTGCCGTGCCGGCCCATTTGGCCAGGTATACCTGGACAGCAAGCGACGCAACTAGAGCCACAAGTGTACTGCGTTTCCTGTCCGTGGATCCTCGAAAATCGCAATCAGCAGGGTTTGTACCCATCCTCCAGTGAAATTTCGTTGCCTCTTACATGCATCTCGCAACTTGGCATTAAGATCTCGCGGCCCCGGCCATTGAAGAGTGTCAGATGTTAATGAAGGATTTCGGAAAGGAACCCTACCTTTTTGGGTAGGTGGCGGCAGTGGCGGAGCCACAGGGTGGACAGGGTGGGCCGCGGCCCACCCTGGGATTTTGGGCCGGTCTGCATAGGATTAGTAAGACATGGCCAGTGGGAAAGAAGCCCAGCAAGGCAGCGCACAGGCGCACATCACAACACGCACAGCGCACAGGCGCACAAGCACAACCCGCTTCGCTCGATTCCGATTCGCCGCCTGCTTCCTGCTTCCTTGCTTTGCCGTTGCAGCGTCGCCTCGCCGGCCACCAGGAGAAAACCGCCCTAACGCCGGCGGGCACCGACCCTACCTTCTCTGCGTGTCGCCCTGCTTCCCCGCGCAGCAGCGCGCCCAGCTGGCAGCCGCCCTGGCCCTGCTACTGCTTGCCGGAGCTGGCGAGTCGCCCACGGGCTACGACGCCTAGTCCACTCAGGCGAACAGATTGGGAGACTGAGAGAAGAGGTACCGACCTAAAATCCCCTTCGACCGGTTTGAGTGAAATTTCTTTGTTTGTCTGACTCTCACAGGAAATGGAAAGAGAGATGCCATGTTTATATATTACATAGATGAGTTCTGTTTTCCAGTCGTAGACGAATTTGATTAGTTGCAGCACATATAGATGAAATGATGAAATCATACCCATATTATTGAGAGACTTCTGCCTTCTATAAAAATACGATATGCCATTGGCGTACTCTCGAAAAAGAAAAAAAATTCGGGGCGGCCCACCCTGATGTCAAATGCTACCTCCGCCACTGGGTGGCGGCTGGCCAGGGCGTCTCTTAAGAAAATGTAATCTTGCTTGTTTATTTTTATCTAACGCTAAATATTGATCCCGGTAAAATCGACTAACCCAATATGTGTTGTTTTCAGTCGACTTATACCCAGCTAGTCCCTTATTTAAGTTAGCCAATATGTGTTTTCAGTCGATTTGTACCTATCTAGTAGTCCCTTATTTAAGTTAAACATGGCTTTTAATAAACGAAATATGTATGTGGCACACGTGTGCCACATTGCTAAAAGTGCCACACCACCTCGGGGTGCTTCGATCGGGATTGTACGGCTGCTGGCGATCTGCGTGGGAGACGAAGGAAAACCGACACGAGGCTTATCTCCTCGCTCGCGCCCATTTCCTCGCTAGCTCCGCCATCGCCACGCACCCATCTCCTCCCCTCCTCCCGGCGCCGTCCCGCCACCATCTCCCCTCCTCCCGGCGTCGTCCCGCCCCCATCTCCTCCCCTCCTCCCGGCGCCGTCCCGCCCCCATCTCCTCCCCGGCTTCTGCCGCGACGGCTGATCCGGTGCACAACCGTCGTCAGGCTCCTGTCGCACGGCCACCGCGTCCATGCCCACCGCCGCTGCTCTCTATCCCCAACCTCCCACCATCTCCCCGACTCCGCAAGTCATCGACGAGCCTACCCCGCGCGTCGTGTGCCTCCGCCACCCCATCATGTCACGTCTCCCCACACCGGCACCTCTAATCACCGCCGCCGCTCATCAAATGGAATATCCACCGTCGCTGCTTCTGGTGAGTGCCTCCTTTGACCGTTCCGAGGAAAGTTTCCGCAGGCGCAATCATCCTCTTTTCACTCTGAATTTTGTTCAAACAATATAGCATGGGATCAGTTACTATGGGAAATGAAAAATTCCTTCTCTGAAGTCCTAATTTGATGGAGAGAAGCCTTCAAAAATTCCAAAATTGTCATCCATTTTTGCTGTTTATGAGTGCCCTCAACTTGTTTGTAATTATACCTATGAGACTGAATAAATTCTTTTTTTTTGAAACATACCCTGATAACTTCTGCCTAAATAGCATGGTAATTTAACACACCACAGAGATGGTAACTTCAATATCTAGTGCATGGAGAGAAGATTAGGGAAAAAGTTTTTTTGCCGCCCATATTTTCAGTCTAAACAACATGATAATTTACATAATGTAGGCGTGATAACTTAGGTACCAACAACACTGTAACTTTGTCACTTGTGCAAGAATGTCGTCGAAAAACATATCGATGTAACTTATGTGTAAATAGCATGGTAATATATGAACCGTAGGCGTGATAACTTACATGCAAAACACGGTGGGACTAACTTTTAACCCGAGGAAAAAAAAAGTTGTTGAAACATACCCGAGTAATTGTTTTGCAAATATATGAACCGCATACCTGATAACTTGCATACAAACATTGCGGTAACTTTGAACAGAGTGAAAAAAGTTGTTGAAGAAGATATCCTGGATAACTTATATAAAAATAGCATGGTAATATATGAGCAACATACTTGATAACTTAGGTACAAACACCACGATAACTCTGTCCAAGGAGGGGAACAAGCTGTTGAAAAACATAGTCCCAGTAACTTATGTGAAAATAGCACGGTAATACGAATCTATACTCGATAACATTCATACAAACACCGCGGTAACTTTGGACAGTGGAAAAAAGTTGTTGAATATATACCCCGATAGCTTTTGTGAAAATAGCATGGTAATATATGAGCAACATACTTGATAACTTAGGTACAAACACCACGATAACTCTGTCCAAGGAGGGGAACAAGCTGTTGAAAAACATAGTCCCAGTAACTTATGTGAAAATAGCACGGTAATACGAATCTATACCCGATAACATTCATACAAACACCGCGGTAACTTTGAACAGTGGAAAAAAGTTGTTGAATATATACCCCGGTAGCTTTTGTGAAAATAACATGATAATATATGAACCACATACCTGATAACTTAGGTACAAATACCACGATAAATTTGACCAAGGAGTGAAGACGACGCCCGGGTTTGTGAACCGCGTGAAACGTGTAGAAAAAGTGATGGAACTAGAGCGCATTGTTCTAAAACATGTACAAGTGAGGCTGCGGTTCGGATTTTCAGTTACTAATCATTGTCTTTTTTTGTTTATTCTCATCTCAGGAAGATACAACTAGCATGTAAGTTGTTTGTAATTGGTTAAGTGGGCTAGCGCAGCTGGATGTTGCACCTTAGTTTCATATGAGAGGGTCTGGGTTCAAGTCCCCTTCCATGCCATTTTTTTGCGTATTTTAAACTACAAGCCTGGAAAAAACTGGAGAAGATGGGATCGAAGGAGGGCGGTCGCTCGGAAGGAGTGCGGGTCGAAGGGAGAGAGTGGTGTGGCACTTTTAGCAATTGATACGTCCAAAACGTATCTATAATTTCTGCTTGCTCCATGCCTCTTTTGGGTGATATTGCTATGTTATTTATACACTTCCATACACTTTTGATCATATTTGGACTAACCTATTAACTCAGTGCACCCCAGTGCCAGTTTCTGTTTTCGGCTGTTTTTGTATTTCAGGTTTTCACATTACGAGAACTGTCAGGAAAAATCCAGAAAAATTATATAAAAAATCAGCGTTCCAGAAGCTACCTTGCGCCCGAAGTACAGCCGGGGGGGGGCACCAGGGCTCCAGGCGCCCTGGCGGCGCCCCCCCCCCCGGGCCGCGCCGGGGGGGGGCGCCTGGGCCCCCCGAGGCTCCGCTGATGCCCCCCTTTGGCATATATTTAAAGCGTCTCCCGAAACCCTCGAGACGGGAACTCTTTTTCACGATCTCATCTCTGTTCCGCCGCCGCCGCCGCTTCCAAGATCGGGAGCACCAGGAGAACTCTTCCCGGCACCCTGCCGGAGGGGAGGATCACCACTGGGAGCTTCTCCACCACCATGGACGCCTCCCGGATGAGTTATGAGTAGTCTCCCTTGGACCATGAGTCCATGACCAGTAGCTATGTGATGTTCTCCTCCCGTTCTTGTGCTTCACTAATTAGTCCTCGTGAGCTGCCCTACATGATCGAGGCACCTATGTAATCCTTATGTTGTTGCTATGATGAGTTTGCTGGGATCCGATGGATTATGAGATTATGTTCAGATTGTGTTTGAGTAATATATTTGATCTACCTCTTTTATATTTATGTTCGTAAGTAATTCTTGCATGTTCTCCGTTGTTATTTATTGCTTTGGCCAAGTAATAGGTAGTGACTCCAAGAGGGAACGTTATGCTTGATTGTGGGTTCATGCCCCTCGATGACTAGCTTGAGTGACAGAAACATGAGTCTAGGGGATGTGCTGTTGCCACAAGGGGGAAAACAACGGTGCTTGTGCCCGCGGGTGCAAGGATTGTTTACTTTACGCAAAGTTCTTTTAATGCAGTTGTCTGTTGCTTTAAGTTTACACTATGGGTGGGACTCGCAACTTAATACCAGCGAGATGTTCTGGATAGATATCTCAAGGTGGATGATTAGTAGTAGATATTGATGGATTTCGGTCTACTTACCTCGGCGTACCGCCCATGCTTTGAACCTCAACCTTTCTTGCAATATAGTCAGCATTGGTTTGCGTTCATGGTTCTGATTGCCCAGCTGTAATTCGTTTACCTCACATAACAATTTTATCATCTTTTGGGAGAGAGACATCATTAGTGAACATCATGAGACTCCGGTCCATATTACCATCATTGATCACCTCCGCTATTTACTTTCCGCTTTTACCTACTATTGCAGCAATATCTATCACTACTATCACTTGTGTTTGATCCTTTGTAAACTACAAGGCCGGAGGGATTGACAACCTCTCTGTACTCGTTGGGAACAAAGTTATTTGTATCTGTGTGCAGGTCCACGTTGATTGCTAATATCTGGCGCCGTTAGCAGTTGACACCTTCTTGTTGAAATTGGGAGTCTCAGGGGAAATCGATCCTTGGTATCTTTGCCAAGGGAAAACTTCCGCTACACTGCATCTCTAACCTTCCACTTGGGGTAACCAACGAGGGGCGAGCAGCCATCAAGCAAAGTTTTCTGGCGCCGTTGCCGGGGACTCCACTCTTCAGGATAGGGGAGTTGCACGCTATCTTTTACCTTTGCTTTTTTGTCTTGTTAGTTTACCTTTCATTTTTCCTTTAGTATCCTTTATCAAAAAAAAATTACAAAAAATTTTATTTTCTTTTCTGTTAGTAGTCCTTTCTGTTTAGCCGAACATGTTAGGATTTGGTGCTTTGAGGGAATCAGAAGTTCTAGATTTCCATCAAAGGGATGGAGAAAATATGAAGAAGGCATGGGACAGAATTTCTGATGCACATAGGAGAATTATGCCTTGGATACCTATAAAAATTGTGCTTAGAAATTTTTACCATGGTCTTTTTAAATGGTGTAAACACTCTCTTGATATTATAGCTGAAGGAGATTTCCTAGAGTGTGATGAAGCTAGAGCTCTTGAAATTATACATGGTCTATCTAGTTACTTTGTTTATGATCATAATTTTGATACTATCATAGAAAGACTTGCTACTATTGAGAAGAGAATGGATGCTCTAGACTTAATAAAGGAAGAGAAACCCAAACCAAATAAGAGAGATATTTTGGAAATAGACAATGATTGGAAGCCTTTTGTTAGGATTAGCATCTCTAATCAAGACTTCCTTGCTTATTGTGATATTGGATCTATGGTTTCTACTATGCCAAAAATTGTTCATGATTCTTTAAAATTTAACATGGATAGATTACCATCTTATCATGAACACACTAATGAGATATTTCTGAAATCCAGGGAAGGATAAAAGACGTGCCAGTTAAATTCCTTAAAGGGATTACAATGGTTGATTTCTTCATCATGGAGCCAAACCAAGGAAATATAGTGCTTGGAAGGGACTTCCTCCGAGCAGTTAAAGGCTTCATCGATATAGGTAAGGGACAAATCCGCTTACGCGGGAAGGCAAAAGGTGTGTACCCCTTTCCTAGAAGGAACAAGAATGAACTTGTTGAGGAACCATTTGAAGCAATTTATAGCTCTGATTATTACGATGGTTATTGATTCCTCTATATGCATTATGCCTAGCTTAAAGGCATAAAAGAAAGCGCTTTTGGGAGGCAGCCCAATGAATAATTTTATTTTGCTTTTGTTGTGTCTTGATGTTGTTTACTACAGTAGCATCATCATTGTATCTTTGATTTTCAATATTTGTGCCAAGTATAGCCTTTGATTGCTAGAAAGTTCAAAAGTTGTGAGGTGCTGTCCAGGAAACAGATTCTGTCCTTGGATAGAAAAATTCGTATAAAATCACCAGATCATCTTTTTGGTCTGAATTTTTTCGAAAGCGTGCTCTATATAATTGTCTTTCGTGCGTCTGTTTTGAGTTTTTTGATTAGAGTTGCAGAAGTGCCCCGAACAAATCATTTACTACCTGCTATTCTGTTTTTCACAGATTCTGTCCTGTTTTGCCTTTCTTTCATTTTGCAAACCTAGAGCTTGCTTTTTCTTTGCAAAAACCTTTTAGCAATCTTGAGAAACAGTAGATCTTCAAGAATATCCTTATGTCCAGCAAGGAACAATTATTTTATTATGGGTACTAACCTCGCTAATCAGATTATGATGAGTTATGTATGAAGGGAGTTTTCAAGTGTGCGAGGGAAGATGATAAAAAGATTCAGGAGTGTCAAGCGCTCAAGCTTGGGGATGCCCCCGTGCACCCCAAGAAATATTCAAGGAGACTCAAGCGTCTAAGCTTGGGGATGCCCCCGTGCATCCCCTTCTCCATCAACATTATCAGTTCGTCTTTCGTTCCACTATATTTTTATCACTTCATGTGTTATGTGCTATGCTTGGAGCGTCTTGCTTTTAGTTTTCCTTTTTAGTTTTCTTTAGCTTTTCATAACGAGTCGGAACTCAGCATTCTTTACGTGGGAGAGAAACACGCTCCACCTTTACCTAGAACACAACATAAAATTTTCATGTCTATCTTTGCTGTGTGTGTTCTTTGTCTTTTAATAGCTACTATCATGCTTAGCTCTTAACTTTCATGCTTATCTTTCTAAAGAGCTTTTGTTTAGTTGGTTGCTTGAACCCTCTTTAATTACCATGCTCACCTTATTAAGAGAGTTTGCTTCCGTTGCATTGGTTGATATGTCTATGATAAAGATGCTACGTGCATAATGGCGCTTAGTAGTTCATGTTTTCTTATGGTTAGTCTCAAATAGCTGGGGGATTTCCAATGTGGTATTGGAGTACCAACATGATTTGTTTGCCTATGATGTGGTATGATTTAGTAATATCTTCCTTCGAGAATTTATTTTGATTGACTTGGCGTATGCTCACGCATATTTAAGACTGTAAAGAAAGTCTGTCAAGCCTTGATGATCTTTTATTTCTGAGTAGCGATATAACTTCCATGCATGATTCAATGTTGCTTTGTCGCTCTGCATGATTATGACCGTCATTGCTCTCTTAGTTGGTCGCTCCCAGTCTTTTGCTAACCTTCGCCTGTACTAAGCGGACTGACTGCTTGTGCATCCAAATTCTTTTATACCAGTTATGCCATATGAGTCCACCATACCTACCTATATGTGGTATTTCACCGCCACTCCAAGTAATTTACATGTGCTACCTTTAAAACCTTCGGTTTTTGCAATACATAGCTCATGGGAAAGTAGCTTAAAAACTATTGTGGTAAAGAATATGTTGCCTATGTATCTTATTTCTTATAAGTTGCTTGCTGAGCGGTAACCATGTTTCTGGGGACGCCATCAACTGTTACACTTCATACCAAAAAGATGATCTGGTGATTTTATACGAATTTTTCTATCCAAGGACAGAATCTGTTTCCTGGACAGCACCTCACAACTTTTGAACTTTTTAGCAATCAGAGGCTATACTTGGCACAAAATTGAAAAGCAAAGATACAATGATTATGCTACTGTAGTAAACAACATCAAGACACAACAAAAGAAAAACAAAATTTTATTCATGTGGGCTGCCTCCCAAAAGCGCTTTCTTTTATGCCTTTAAGCTAGGCATAATGCATATAGATCAAGTTGTATCAATTGAACCATCATCAAGATCATCAAAAAGCTTCTCAATAATACAACTAGTCTTAAGAGGACTCTCAAATAAAGGCCTCATAGAGATACTTCTAGGTAGAAGACCAAAAGGATAAAAGTCAAGGGAAGATTCATTTATAAATTCATCACAGAGAGGTGTTTCTTCCAAAGTCTTTACAGTTTCAACCCCTTTGGCAATAGATGGATTACTTTTAGAACGGGGAGCCTTTGGAACGTGAACGAACTTAGGCTCCCTCTTTGCCGGAGTTTCTACCTTTTTGGTTTTGATCGAGGAGAAGGTAGTTCCTAGGGTATCAAATATTTCCTCAATCTTGTCTATCCTAGAAGAGTCCAAGTCATGGGATTTGACGGTCTCCAAAATTTTGAAAATTTTATGCATGGAGCTATCAAGCCTATTCAAATTCCCTTGGACCTTACGATCCAACTCATTCATCTTATTAATGCTTGGCATCTCTAGCTCTATCTTTTCAAGTTTTTTCATAACGTGAGCTAGGGTGATGTCCTCTCAAATGCTAACAACAGGGAGATTCCCAACAAGATTTTCAATAATACTAAGGGACTCCCAAACTGGGGCCTCTAGGAAATTCCCATTGATAGCAGTATCTAGAATAAACCTATTCCAAGAAGTAATTCCAACATAAAAATTTCTAAGTAAGATAGTAGTAGGTTGCTTCTTGGTGGCTCTTTTTTGTGAATCATTAATTCTATACCAAGCATCTTTCAAACTTTCCCCGCCTCTTTGTTTAAAGGTGAGAACTTCTGCCTCGTCAAAGACAAAAGGACCCGACATAATGATAACTAAAGAATGAGATAACTATTTTTGTGATTTTTGATAAAAGATACTAAAGCAAAAACTGAAAGGTAAACTAACAAGACTAAAAAGCAAAGGTAAAAGATAGCATGCAACTCCCCTATCCTGAAGAGTGGAGTCCCCGGCAACGGCGCCAGAAAAACTCCTTGATGGCTTCTCGCCCCTCGTTGGTTACCCCAAGTGGAAGGTGTGAGATGTAGTGTTGCGGAAGTTTTTTCCTTGGCGAGATACCAAGGATCGAATCCCCAGAGACTCCTAGTTTCAACAAGAAGGTGTCAACTGCTAACGGCGCCAGATATTAGCAATCAACGTGGACCTGCACACAGATACAAATAACTTTGCTCCCAACGAGTACAGAGAGGTTGTCAATCCCTCCGGCCTTGTAGTTCACAAAGGATTAAACGCAAATGATAGTAGTGATAGATAATGTTTGCAATAGTAAATAATAGCGAAAAGTAAACAGCGGATGTGATCAATGATGGTAATATGGACCGGAGTCTCATGATGTTCACTAGTGATGTCTCTCTCCCAAAAGACGATAAAACAGCTATGTGAGGTAAACGAATTACAGCTGGGCAATTGACAGGACCATGTGCGTAAACCAATGCTGACTACATTGCAAGAAAGGTTGAGGTTCAAAGCATGGGCGGTACGCCAAAGTAAGTAGATCGAAATCCATCAATATCTACTACTAATCATCCACCTTGAGATATCTATCCAGAACATCTCGCTGGTATTAAGTTGCGAGTCCCACCCATAGTGTAAACTCAATGCAACAGACAACTGCATTAAAAGAACTTTGCGTAAAGTAAACAATCCTTGCACCCGCGGGCACAAGCACCGTTGTTTTCCACCTTGTGGCAACAGCACATCCCCTAGACTCATGTATCTGTCACTCAAGCTAGTCATCGAGGGGCATGAACCCACAATCGAGCATAACGTTCCCTCTTGGAGTCACTACCTATTACTTGGCCAAAGCAATAAATAACAACGGAGAACATGCAAGAATTACTTATGAACAGAAATATAAAAGAGGTAGATCAAATATATTACTCAATCACAATCTGAACATAATCTCATAATTCATCGGATCCCAGCAAACTCAACATAGCAACAGCATAAGGATTACATATGTGCCTCGATCATGTAGGGCAGCTCACGAGGACTAATTAGTGAAGCACAAGAACGGGAGGAGAACATCACATAGCTACTGGTCATGGACTCATGGTCCAAGGGAGACTACTCACAACTCATCCGGGAGGCGTCCATGGTGGTGGAGAGGCTCCCGGTGGTGATCCTTCCCTCCGGCAGGGTGCCGGGAAGAGTTCTCCTGGTGCTCCCGATCTTGGAAGCGGCGGCGGCGGCGGAACAGAGATGAGATCGCGAAAATAGTTCCCCTCTCGAGGGTTTCGGGGAACGCTCTAAATATATGCCAAAGGGGGGCACCAGACGGGGC
>LR738709.1:704244713-704276251 GCA_902687465.1 Secale cereale | reverse complement strand
AACTACAAAACGGGAAAACTTTATGGAGTAAACCTAAAAAAATATAGCTGCTAGTGAACAATTTGTATTTGTATTGCGATGAACAATTTTTTTTTTTGAACAGCCATTGTTAAATTCCTGGATCCGCCATTGTGGTGTGGTACTGTCAGACGAGTCCTCGGTAAAGTGCTTGAAAGGAGGAAGATGCCCGGAGGCTTCGCCGGAGCTCGGCTCGGTGTACACGGCACAATTGCAGTGGAGCTAGAGCTACTGCTGGCGGGTAGAGGTCGTTTCGGTAGAGCATTTGGCCGAACTTTCCGTGTACATACGGGTCCAACACCCAAGCTTCTTCATGTGCGTGTATGTACGAGCGAGCCTGGATCTCGCACTGTACGTGTGTATACAAGAACGCGGTGAGAGAGATCCAAGCCGTGCCGGACGCACTTCCCTCGATGCCACGCAAGCGGCAAAGTGCAATCAGCAAGTATACGGTGGAGTTTTGCTAGAGCTACGGACATTTGTTACATGTTGCAATCTACAGAAGTAAGTGGAGCAAACTAATTGGTAATGAACGGGGTCACACCATTGAATTCAGGGAGGAAGGAGGTATTACAGGTGGGTCCATAGTCGTCCGTAGAGGGTAGCCCGTATGGTGCTGCCCGTAAGTGTAGAATTTTCGTATACGGTGCTGTGGTTTGTCCCCTGGACTTGATGTTTCAGTCAAGTTTCGCTGCCCTTTCCGTGCGCCTAGCAAGTTGCCCAGACCGTGGCCCGGTATTAGTTATCGCGTCTGCAAAACAAAGTCGACTCCAGATTTAACAAAGTCTCAGTCAATATCACATCATTTTGTCCCATCGTTTGCAACATTTTTTTCATAGGTTGCAGCATGCGTCTTGTTGATTGTAGAATGTCGTCTCATCCGGTCAGAACATCCTCCCTCATCGATTGTTGCACGTCATCTTACCGGCCGCACCATCCTCCATTGACAATTATAGCATTTTAGCCAGAACGGTTATGGCATATGTTGTCGTTGCATGCAGTACCGTTGCAATATTTTTCATCACCGTTTGCAGCATCCAATTGTGCCGATCGTAGCACCACAACTACGTTGACGTCTTAAGTCTCAGTCGACTGAGTTCTAGACACGCCCATTAGTTATACCAAATGATCCTTTCTCAAACTGAATTCTTTCTGTGACTTGCCGAAAATTTATTTTCATAATTTGGCTTGTCCTCTCCGTTTGTAACCATTGCTCCCGTGGAGTACACGTGCAAACAACTTCCCAGCACACATGTTTGAGATAACCCCGCCAACGTGCACCAGCAAATAAAGTCCCATTGAAAGGTGAAACCTAGTTGGCACCGCAAAATTGTTATGTGTGTCTAAGGTTTACCCCCGCGGTGGAAGCAAACCTACCTGCGAGCCAGACACGCGTTAGGCCAGTGGAGTACCCCTCTCGTGGTTGCGATGCCCTCTAGTACCGAATGGGGAGTCAGGGGAAGAGGAAGGAGAAGGGGACCTCTCTCGCCGTATGAAATTGAAAACAATTAGGAACGTTGTTAATAAGTGTGTAGTTGATGTGAATACTCATGTAGTCCTGACCCAAAATTGCTATCTCATATTTTTGTTTCTTGACAAACTTGAGGTTAATTCAAAATTCCTATTGGTCGCTTACTGCGGCGAATAGTCAACATAGAGCAAAACGACATATGACTCGGGCCTGCACAGTTCGCATCTGATTTTTCTTCCTTTCGTTATTTTATTTTATCATTGTTGATTCCTCGGTCCTTTTATTGTTTTGCCTTTTCTCTTATTTGTTTATTTTCTTTTTTTTTAAACGGCGAAAAAGGGAACTTCAATGAATTTACAAAATAAAAAAGTATTTAAAAAATCGCAAATTTATGAATTCTAATATGTTAAAATATTTCAAAACATATTCATGATTTCTGAAAATTCTTCATGAATGATAAAATAATCATCACAAACTTTTTTAGAATTTCCATTTCATCATGAAGTTTAACAAACGTTCGACTTTTTCAAAAAACAAAATTTCAAAAACGCTTGCAATTTTGGAAGCTCGGAAAACAAGTTAAAAAACCGGAGGACTAATAAAAAAACACTGGACACCAGGGAGAAGAAAAAAAAACACTAAAAACAATGTGTGTTTGCTCGACTATACGTTGCATTGAGCAACATTTAGACGTTGATGTATTTTCATATTTGTCCCTGCAATCAGGAGCTGTACTTTCATATTTGCCCCTGTGGATGGTGATGGTTCACTTGTTTTCTCTCGCCATGGCTGGAATCAGTTGGACTAACTACTTCTAGTTCCGATGCCCACCGTTCGCGTACGCAAGAATCAAATTACAAGTCTCTGGACGTTGATAGTTCAATTATTTTCTCTCACCATGGCAAACTCCCTGGCTGCGACTTGTTCAATAACCTGGTCGGAACCAGTTGGATTTTTACTACATCTCGTTCGATGCCGCTCCCCTGCTCAAGAATTCTGCATTTCGTCTCCTCAGGCCGAATCACACGAGTCTGAATCTTAATACTGCTGCAGTGCCGCGAAGACAGTACAGTACGATACTGGCTGCAGCAAGCACCTACAGGTTCTGAACCTCCGGATGGAAAACCTCGGACAGATTGAACAACCATTCGTCCAGTTGACGACCCCCGAACCCCATGTCAGCCCCGAGGCCTCCGCCGGCAGCGTAGCCGTAGCCGCCGTCAAGCTGGCACACGGATGGGTAGCAGTCGCCAGCTGTGCCGGCCGGCGGGGAGGGGAACGAGGGCGGCGTGACTGGCCACTGAATCCCTTCCGTCGTCGCGGCCGGCGGGCTCTGCTGCTCCTGCCCGAAGCCAGCAGGCGACTGGTGCTGCACGGCGGCCTGGGCGCAGGTGTGCGTGCCGTGGTAGACGACGTCGAAGAGCAGGGGATCGGCGGCGGCGCGCTGCACCTGCTTGGTGGCGCCGCAGCCCTGCGTGTGCCGGTGCGTGCACCGGAAGTATGCCCTGGGGTACGTGGCGCCGAGGATGTCCTTCTGGCCGTACTTGCGCCAGCTGAGCCCGTCGTTGAGCGGCCCCACGTCCGTCACCGACCCCACCCGCACCTGCCTCCTCACCTTCCCCGCCGCGGCCTTCCTGCCGCTCACGTTCGCCCTGCCGGTGGCATTTCCCTCGCCGTCGCCACCGCGCGGGCTGCTCCCGGCGAGGCGCATGGCCCGGTCGACGGACGCGGCCAGCTCGGCGCAGAGCTCCCTGGCCTCGCCCGGTGCGCCCTGGTCGCCGTCGACGCGCGCCTCCAGCTCCCTCGCCATGGCCAGTAGCCCATCCAGCTCCGTCGCCAGCGTGGCCGCCGTGTCCTCCATGCCCGGCCCTGGGTTCAGCTCTGCAGCACCTGGCGTGGGAGCGTTCGCGTGCTTCGCCGGTTGTGAATTGTGACGATGATGATGATCGTGGTGGCGACAGGGGAAGAGGATTTTTATAGGGCCGGACCGGGCAAGTGCTAAGCTCAGAATTGGTCCGCAAATTTGACCGATGACCGGAGAAAAGTTGTACGCAGGACTAATTGAGGAGAGTATAGTACACGTCTGCTGGACCGATGAGTGTGAGTGTGTGTGAGAGTGCGATCCGTACACATCTGGACCGGTCCTAGCCAACAAGACTACTACTGTATGTAGGAGTACTAGTCTCCGACCACTTATCCGATCTAAGCGGTCGTACTGCAATTAATCAACACTTTTCATATGTACACTTGATTAAGTTATAAGTGATTCCTCATTGAAAGAAGTGACGTGTTTGATCCCAGTGACCAACTAGCTGCGTCACTCTCACCGGTCACGGCTGATGGTTCGTTTGATCCCAGTTAATTTTCCTTTTTTTTGTGTCTGTGGCGGAATGGTTTGCATGGCTGTGAATTTCGTGGAAGGTTCGTCGTCGTTGTTGATCGGTACCTGTAGGCTGTGGCTGTGGAGGAGAATGTTGGGGCTGTATTGTATCGTGCTGTTCTACTCCTATCTGACAGTGTGATTGTGAATTTCGTGGCACTTTGCATGACAGTGTTGGTACATGGCGTACCGTGTGGTACTTTCAGGCGTTCAGATCAGACACCTCGACGGGGTACTTGCCGGGAGGAGGAAGATGCCCGGAAGGTGGCGCGCGGTTGCCCGGAGGCTTCGTCGGAGCTCGGCACAAGTGCGCAGTATTTCAAAAAGTCAATTGTTGTCTATGTTTGACCAACTTTACAGCAAAATATATAAAGATTTATAATAATAATTATATAAAATGTAAGAATGTATTTCATGATGAATCTAGTGATACTGATTTGGTATTCTAGATATTGATATTTTTGCCTATAAACTTGGTCAAACTTAAAGAAATTTGACTTTTTGAAAAAAATAATACACCTTACATTAAGGGACGAAGGGAGTAGTACAGTGGAGCTATAGCTGGGCTACTGCTAGCGGCACGCACCAAGAGTAGAGCGGCTTGCCCAACTTTGTGTACGGTACGGGCCCAGCACCCGCCCAAGCTTTGTGTACGTGTACGATCGAGCCTGGGTTTCGTGCCATGCACTTACAAGAATACCGCGGTGATAGCAGCACGACAACGTGTTGCTATCAGCAAGTGTACGAGATGCCAGTGTGTTTTGTTTGGTTTCGTGGATACTCTCGCCCGGTGCTTCGGCGAAGTTTCGCTGCTTTTGCGTTGCAACTTGGCCGCCCGATGGATGGCCTTTTTGGGAACCGAAAGAAATTAAAGGCGTGTGTACACGATCGGTCGGGCCTAGCTAGGGTCGTCAAGATACTGTAGTAGCCAGTCACGTCGATCTGCTTTTGCGCCACGGAAGCTCTGCTCGTGGGATCGGAATCATCACCGTCCCCAGTTTTTCTACGCGGACGCGAATACGCGATCGACCCCGGGTGTTGTTGGACTGGACGGCCGGGGAAGATGGTTGATTGGCCCGGCGCCGGGCTCGTCATGAGCTTTTTGGCGGCAGGACGGCCGGAAAGTAGACGCAACGGCCGGAAAGCAGGTAGGTCGCCGCGCGTCCCGGCACAACGGCATATGCTGGCTGCAGAGCCGGAGCGCGACAGCAAAGTAAGACCAGAAAACAGCACGGGTTAAATTCCTTTTTTTTAAAAAACTCACGTCAAGCTTTATCGACTAATGAAGATGGGTGTGTCTAGGTCTCAGTCGACCGAGACTTAACCAAATCACAGTCAAGTGATATTGTCTATGGAAAGAAAAAGAAAAAAACCGAAGAAAAAAAAATGTACACATCTCAATGCAAAATCAATGAAATATAACATCGACTCAGACATAACGAAGCCTAAGTCAACTAAGACGTATCAAAACTGTTATAGGTACATGAATTGGGTTATAAGGTGATGCAACCACACATGACGAGTTATATCTGAGGGCGTCTCCAACGCCATCCTTCAAATCGCTCGTAAACGTCTCAACCGAGGCGTCTGGACGTTTTTTGCCATCCGATATGGTGCCCTAAACATGAGCGGACCAGTTCACATGTCCGAATTCCCGCATATCAAAAGCAAACCGAGGGATGATTTGCGGAGTCTGAACATCCGTCCGGCCAATTAAAAGCCATCACGTACACTCTCTTCTCACCGTCAGAATTGCGGAAGGCCATTGCAGTCCTTTTTCTTCATGTTTGAAGAAGGCATGCATGAAGTATGGCAGAAGGCTTTGAAAGCTCATTGGGCGGATGCCACTTTGTTTCATTTTTTTTTCTTCAACTGTTTGGCGGAAGCTGAATGCACTAGTATCATAGTGAGTTGACGGAAGTCTTCTTCAAGTGCTTAGCGGAAGCTGCTAATCCATGAATTAGTACTACCATAGCGGATCACACGTGTTTGCCGCAAGCCACTAATTCCAGTAAAATGTGACCGTTGCTACTAGCTACTACTTCCTCCGACCCATAATGTAAGACAATATTAAAAAACGTCTTACATTATGGGACGAAAAGAGTATTTGACAAAAGATTATTGCATCTACAGCCGGATATGTTAAATATGGCTCCTCAAATGTCTGCGGACGCGCTCGGACGCATCCGTGTCCTGTATTTATATTTTTAATGAAACTGAACAAAATTTTGCCAATTCAAAAAATCTCCATGAATGAAAAAGTATCCTAAAAAATAAAAAAACCGTTTGTGACATTCAAAATAGTTAATTCATTCATAAAATATATTTTTGCAATTCTTAATTCAACAAATGGTCATGCATTTCAAAAAATGTTCGTTAAATCAAAAGAAATTTTTTAGATCAAAAAGTACTCCGTGAATTTCAAAAATTGTTTCATCAATTTTTCAAACAATGTTTGTCCATTCTAGCAATGTTCGTTGATTCAAGAAAATTGTTAAAAAATGGTTAACAGTTTTTCAAAATGTTTGCAAATAGTATAAAATGTTCTTGATTTTAGAAAATGTTGAAAAAATTGCAATAGTGTTTTTGAATTTGAAAAATGTTCATGCGTTTAAAAAAATACTCATGATTCCACGAAATTGAGAGTGACAGTGTATTTCGATGATGCAACAAAATGTGCTCATAACCATTGAAGATTATGAAAAAAAAAATCTTCCGTTGCAACGCACGGGCTCTTTTGCAAGTACTCCCTCCGTAAACTAATATAAGAGCATTTAGAATACTAAAATAGTAATCTAAACGCTCTTATATTAATTTACAGAGGGAGTATAGTATAAAATTTGGAGGGACCTCTTAGTTGTTGCTCGATGCGACATTCTGTCGGCCATATGCACACACAGTCCCTCCGACTGGGCCGACCCGTGTAGCGAGCGCACATAGTGAGTTGACGGAAGTCTTCTTCAAGTGCTTGGCGGAAGCTACTAAATCCAGTAAAATGTGACCGTTGCTACTAGCTACCACTCCCTCCGATACACAATGTAAGACAGTGCTACAAAATGTCTTATATTATGGGACAGAGGGAGTATTTGACAGAAGACTACTGCATCTACAACTGTATATGTCAAATATGGCCCCACAAACGCCCGCGGACGTGTCTGCCTCCTGTATTTATATTTTTAATGAAACTGAACAAAATTTTGCCAATTCAAAAAATCTCCATGAATGAAAAAGTATCCTAAAAAATAAAAAACTGTTTCTGACATTCAAAATAGTTAATTCATTCATAAAATATATTTTTGCAATTCTTAATTCAACAAATGGTCATGCATTTCAAAAAATGTTCGTTAAATCAAAATAAATTTTTTAGATCAAAAAGTACTCCGTGAATTTCAAAAATTGTTTCATCAATTTTTAAAACAATGTTTGTCCATTCTAGCAATGTTCGTTGATTCAAGAAAATTGTTAAAAAATGGGTAACAGTTTTTCAAAATGTTTGCAAATAGTATAAAATGTTCTTGATTTTAGAAAATGTTGAAAAAATTGCAATAGTGTTTTTGAATTTGAAAAATGTTCATGCGTTTAAAAAAATACTCATGATTCCACGAAACTGAGAGTGACAGTGTATCTCGATGATGCAACAAAATGTGCTCATAACCATTGAAGATTATGAAAAAAAAATCTCCCGTTGCAACGCACGGGCTCTTTTGCAAGTACTCCCTCCTTAAACTAATATAAGAGCATTTAGAATACTAAAGTAGTAATCTAAACGCTCTTATATTAATTTACAGAGGGAGTACAGTATAAAATTTGCAGGGACCTCTTAGTTGTTGCTCGATGCGACATTCTGTCGGCCATATGCACACACAGTCCCCCCGACTGGGCCGACCCGTGTAGCGAGCGCACATAGTGAGTTGATGGAAGTCTTCTTCAAGTGCTTGGCGGAAGCTACTAAATCCAGTAAAATGTGACCGTTGCTACTAGCTACCACTCCCTCAGATACACAATGTAAGACAGTGCTAACAGATGAAAGAACATGCGGTGCCCCCATGTTTGGTTTTGGTAATTGATGACAATCTCTATGGACTAATGGTTGCCTTGAGTTATATTTGAAGGGTTTGTCCATAGGCTTTTCTTGGAGTTCATTTGTTGGTTTCAAGGAGAGTTTGTGATGACCAAGGTGCTATTAAGGAATTATCCAAAGATTGGTCTTGTGAGTGTTGAGCTTATTGCAAGCATGTCTTGAAGAAGAAGAGTGTGTTATCATTCATGTTTACCTTCAAGACATCATCCAAATGAAGAGAGTTGGAAAGATTCAAGGTTGATCAAGACTAAGTGAAGGAGTGAATCAAGTTGATGAACACACAAAGTGTAGAAGATGTACCGAGAGGGATCAAGCAATCCCATGGTATGGTAAGCATTGTCAATCACGCTTTGTGTACTAACCCATGTTCTTCGTGAGAGTTCTTTGTGGGGTTAGGTTGCGGTGTGCAAGTTCAAGTGGAGCATCACAAAGAAATCAAGTGCTTGAATCTTGCCGTCCATTGTCGTGACAATGGATTTGTGAAGATATGCCGAAGAGTGGCTCACCCATAGAGGAGTATGGGGGAGCAATCTACTAGTCTTCACCGAGACAACGCAATCAAGAAAGATGGTCCAACTTGAGGAAGTCAAGATCGTCTACATCTAGCTCAAGTGGACTTTGTGCAAAGCAAAGGTTTGCCCTTGATAGGTTTTCTATTTTACCGGTCTCGTGGTGGTAGTTGGGAGACCGGGTTATAGGATCGTTTGCCGTACTATCAAGGGGGGCTCTCAAGTTGGTAGCTTGATCGTATCGTTAGTAGAGAGCTCAAACCATTGCATCCTTGCATCATGTTTCTTGGTTCTTGTTTGGTTCTCTTTGTAGTCTTAGAGCTTATGGTCATCTTGATGACAAGCTTGAGTTCATCGAAAACGGAGTTCACATGTGTCTTCTATGATGTTTTCGGTGTTGGAGGTTTTACCGGTCTTATCCGAGAAAGGGTTCTCACCATTTTCTTTTGGGACTTTTCTAACTTGCTTCTTATTGATATTTCTATCAAGATTGTGTTAGCCCTTGTCGCTAGCTTTCCAACAAACTTGGTTTCATCGAATTCGGAGTCCGTATGCAAAAGTTATTGTCGTTTTGGTGTACTGAAAAGGCTGCAGCGGTACTACCGCGCGTAGGAGCGGAAGTAATTTTTTTACTACCGCTTTCGGGAGCGGTACTACCGCTTTCGGGAGCGGTACTACCGCTTGGAGCAGTACTACCGCGGCTACTTCCGTGGCTACTTCCGCTCGGGACCAAAAACTCGTCACAAGTCCAGCGGTGGTAGGCACGGATGTAATTTTTTAGTACCGCTCGCAAGCAGTAGTACCGCTACCCTTAGCAGTACTACCGCTACCCCTAGCGGTAGTACCGTGAGGTCAAGCGGTACTACCGCTCCGACGGTTTTTCTGGCCTTTTTGCCTCCTCGCTGTTGTTTTTCAAAGGGGTTCTACTGCCCTAGCGGTAGTACCGCTCCTGGAGCGGTAGTACCGCTCTGTGCGGGCTGTGAGCATAACGGTTGGATTTTTTCCCCACCTATAAAAGGGGGTCTTCTTCCCCAATGAACCCAATCCTTTGAGCTCGTGTTCTTCCCCCATTGTTGACCTTCTTCGAGCTTGCTATCTCTCAATCCCTCCATGGATTCTTGCTAGTTTTTGGGGGAAAAGAGAGAGGAGATCTAGATCCACATTTCCACCAATCACTTTCTCCTCTAGGTGAGGGGAACCCCTTGGATCTTGATCTTGGAGTTCTTGGTGTTCTCCTTCTTGTTCTTCCTCTCATTTCCCTCCCTAGCATTAGTTGCTTCGGTGGGATTTGGGAGAGAAGGACTTGGGCACTCCGTGTGCCCTTGCCATTGCATTTGGTGCATCGGTTTGAGTTCTCCACGGTGATACGTGGAAGTGAAGTTGAGAAGCTTATTACTCTTGGGTGCTTGGTACCCTTGAGCTTGTTCCTCTTGGGTGCTTGGGCGCCCTAGACGGTTGTGGTCACCTCGGAGCCATATTCCATTGTGGTGAAGCTTCGTGGTGTCGTTGGGGAGATAGCCCCAACCTTGGTGTTCGGAGCTCAATCATTGTGGTGTAAAGCTCCGGGCAAGCGTCGGGGTCTCCAATTAGGTTGTGGAGATCGCCCCGAGCAATTTGACGGGTTCCGGTGACCGCCCCCAAGGGTTGCCAAAGTGTACGGGTTCGGTGACCGCCCCAAGGGTTGCCATTTGTACGGGTTCGGTGACCGCCCTCAAGGGTCCCTTAGTGGAATCACGGCATCTTGCATTGTGCGAGGGCGTGAGGAGATTACGGTGGCCCTAGTGGCTTCTTGGGGAGCATTGTGCCTCCACACCGCTCCAAACGGAGATTAGCATCCGCAAGGGTGTGAACTTCGGGATACATCGTCGTCTCCGCGTGCCTCGGTTATCTCTTACCC
Source organism: Secale cereale (assembly GCA_902687465.1). Taxonomy (NCBI): domain Eukaryota; kingdom Viridiplantae; phylum Streptophyta; class Magnoliopsida; order Poales; family Poaceae; genus Secale; species Secale cereale. The sequence goes on along the minus strand of LR738709.1, from coordinate 704,265,895 downwards.
GAGCCCTTTACTTATGCACTATACTTTGTGATAGATATATTGTTTCTTGTCATATATCTTGCTATCACCTAGTTGTTTATCTTGCTTAGCATAAGTTGTTGGTGCACATAGGTGAGCCTAGTTGTTGTAGGTTTTGTGCTTGACAAATTAACCGCTAGGTTTATTCCGCATTTGTTCAAGCCTAAACCGTAATTATTTTAAAGCGCCTATTCACCCCCCCCCTCTAGGCGACAACCACGATCTTTCAACAGATGTCTTACATTATGGGACAGAGGGAGTATTTGACAGAAGACTACTGCATCTACAACTGTATGACCAGCCCCTCCTCTCCGAACCCCTGCCCCGCCGCCTCCCCTCCCTTCCTCCTCGATCTCCCCTCGCCGCCACCAGAGGCAGCCGCCGGGCAAGCTTGGGTGCTGCCGATGACGGTGGCGGCGAGGCCCTCGCTGCCTCGCCTCGCTCGCGGGGGGCTTTGGGATCTGGGGCGGCGGCCCGTCTGGTGTGGCGCCTCCAGCCCTTCGGCTCCTGGTGGCGCGGGCGCGTGGGCCGGCGGTCTTGGTCGTGAGGACGGCGAGACCTCCGGAAGACTCGGATCTGGAAGCGGCGTCGGTTTCGGCTCCTGCGGCGTCAGATCTGGCCGTCTCCACCCCTTGTCTCCACCGGCATGCTCCCCCCCCTCCAGATCCGGTCTGCTACGGCGTGAGGGGCCGGTTTCGGTGGGTGGGAGCGGATGGTGGGGCTCCAGGACGGGGGAATCCCCTAGCCAGCCTCGTCGGCGCGTCGGCGGCGACGCCCGCGGGCGCCGCTCACCTCCTTGGAGGCGCCGGTCAGGTCCTGCTCTCCCCATCCCATGCCCCCTTGCTTCCCAGGTGAAAACCCAAACTTTGTTGGACAGCGGCGACGCCCTTCGCGTCGTAATCTTCTTGAAGACGCTGTTTTCGGGAACAAGTGGGACAGTGGGCTACGGTGTGGTGAGGTTGGTGTGCGGCGGCGGCGGCGGCAAGTCTCCAGCGGAAGCCATGCCTGCCCTGGTGCGGTCCTTGCTGCTGTCTTTCATCCTGGCAGCTCACCCTCTTTCTCGACCGACCGTTGGTCTTAGGGGCTGTTTGGTTCGAGGTGAGTCGCCGTCGACATGTGAGGAACGCCTGGTTCAACTCATGTGGCTTCCTTGGATGCCATCCAGGCTGGTTCTAGGGTGAACTAGTCCATCGCTCAACGGTACGGCGCCTTTCGAGCCAGGCGAGGAGGCAGGGGCCTTCTTTGACGATGGACCTGACTGGCTGTGTTTTCCTCAAGTCCATGGTGTTTTCGCAACGGCATACCTCTCACCGTTGTTGTTTCCTTGCTCTGAGCCGGCAGTTGCCTCCCCCTTGGTTGTGTGTGTGCAAGAGGTCCCTAGCATCTCCTAGCTAGTAGCTTCACGTGGTTCTGTATCTAGCTGGTGGTGTGCTAAGTGAGCTGTCCCCCGATGCCTTTTGTATCTTTGCCGTTTTTTTTTCTTTAGTTTGGTTCGTGGTTGTAATCTTTGTAATCCTGGCCGGTTGATGGCTTTGTTCATTCAAAGCCGAGCTCTCCTTGAGCCTTCGTTCCAAAAATCTACAACTGTATATGTCAAATATGGCCCCACAAACGCCCGCGGACGTGTCTGCCTCCTGTATTTATATTTTTAATGAAACTGAACAAAATTTTGCCAATTCAAAAAATCTTCATGAATGGAAAAGTATCCTAAAAATCAAAAACTATTTGTGACTTTCAAAATAGTTAATTCATTCGTAAAATGTTTTTTGTAATTCTTAATTCAAAAAATGTTCGCTGATTCAAAAAATGGTCATGCATTTCAAAAAATGATCGTTAAATCAAAAGAAATTTTTTAAATCAAAAAATTGTCCGTGATTTTCAAAAATTGTTTCACCGATTTTCAAAAAAATGTTTGTCGATTCTAGCAATGTTCGCCGATTCAAGAAAAATGTTAAAAAATGGGTCACAATTTTGAAAATTGTTTTCATATAAAATGTTCATGAATTTATGAAATGTTCTTGATTTTTGAAAATGTTCAAAAATTTGCCAAAGTGTTATTGAATTTGAAAAATCCTCATGATTCCACGAAATTGAGAGTGATAGTGTATCTCGATGATGCGGCAAAATATGATCATGATCATTGGAGACTATGAAAAAAATGTCCCGTTGCAGCGCACTCGCTCTTTTGCAAGTATAATATAAATTTTGGAGAGGCCTCTTAGTTGTTGCTCGCCGCGACATTCTGTCGGCCATGTGCACACAGAGTCCCCCCCGACTGGGCCGACCCGTGTAGCTAGCGCACACTGTTTTCTTCCAGTTTTCTAGAAAATACATGATATATATTATGTATATAAAGATAATAACTTTTTAAAAATATTGTTTTTTAGAAAATTGAATATTTTTAAAAATATATTGAGAATATTGTTTGAAAAACAAGTAGGAATCACCACATTCTGGCATTTAGCCATAGGATTTTGAATTTTCGGCATGTGCCATAGGGGACAAGCTAGAAAAAAATCGCTCAATAAAATTTCAGGACGACCCAAAAAAGAAAGGTATCGACTAGGCGTCCGCCGGCGGATAACAGAAAAAGATCGACCCCATCCCTGACCACTGGATGGGCTGCAGATGGACGTCCGATCTATTCACGTAACCACTCATCTTTGCAACAAATGTGTTGCTGCAGTCCGCTCTATGAAACAGCTTGCTTGTTGCAATCACTCAAGTACGTTAGCCAAAAAATAGCTGGAAATTTCCGCAACAATTGTCTTGCTACAGATTTTTTCCGCAACAGAGGTTTTGTTGCAGAAAATAAAAATAGCCAAAAAATTCCGCAACAATTCTCTTGCTACAGAATTTTTCCGCATTAGAAGGTCTTGTTGCAGAAAATAAAATTAGCCGGAAATTTCCGCAACAATTGTCTTGCTACAGAATTTTCCCCCAACAAAGGTCTTGTTGCAGAAAATAAAATTAGCCGAAAGTTTCCACAACAATTGTCTTACTACATAATTTTTCGGCAACAGAGGTATTGTTGTAGAAAATAAAATTAGCCAAAAATTTCCGCTATAGAATTTTTCCGCAACAGAGGTCTTGTTGCAGAAAATAAAATTAGTCAAAAATTTCCGCAACAATTGTCTTGCTACAGAATGTTTCCGCAACAGAGGTCTTGTTGCAGAAAATAAAATTAGCCGGTGATTGAACAGAGAAGAGACAGAGACGATAGGAGAGGATTGGAGACATCTTTCTAGACGATGCGATGCTTCTGGTTCTACTGTAGGAGGAGATAAGGTAGCGGTGTGGGGCTAGGAAGGCACGTGGCAGGCAGAGCGGGCGATGGACGCGCGTCCTAAAATCAGCCGGTTGCTGTAAAGCTTTTCCCAAAAAGAAATACAAATTTAAGGACACCCTTGGGGAAAAAATCAAGGACGTAATAGCGTCTCGAGTAGACTACCTAAATATTCTATATTGCTCCTGGGCTCCAACAAATCTTCATGTTTCATCACATATTGATTCAAATATTTATGATCATGCATCATACTATTCCACACATAATATTTAAAATGCAAATTCAAACTTGAGCTTAAAATAGATGGATCTATACAACACGGACATAACAAGCACCTAATAACAAACATATATAGGTCTTAACGACACGAACAACTCGATAATAATAATAACCACAGTAATCATTGTTTCAGAGAAGGACGAGGAGGAAATCTCCACTTAGACCATACGCTTGACAATCTCGGCCTCTAGCGTAGAGAATGGCCATATTCCGACGACATAGGTCTCACCCTACTCGCAGCCGAGCGCCATGACTATCGTGGAATTCATCTACGGCCCATGCCGTGCGGGGACTCCCCGGCTGTGCACCACACTCTGTGGTTGCCCATGGATTGACGCACCCGTTGGTCCGGTGCCCTCACTCATATTCCTTCGACGAGCCATTGTGCACTCGCAAACGCGACAATTGCAATAAGGCAGCAAGAGCTTAGATGATTTTTATTTTACAACAAGCGACATGCTGCAATTGCAACAAGGCTTTTGTTGCAGGATGTTTCTACAACAAGATTCATGTTCAATTAGTGCATTTGCAGCTCGGGCTAATCTTTGATCAGCCGGCCGACGAGGACCATAAAGGTTCAAGATGTATACTACTGAAATACTCTCTTCGTTTTTATCTACTTCGCATATTAGTTTTGGTAAAAGTCAAGCTTTCCAAACTTTGACAAAATTTATATTAAAAAATATTAACATATACAATAACAAATCAATATCATTAGATTCGTTGTTGAATGTACTTCCACATCATATAGTTTTGTTATGCTAAATATTTATATTCATCTCTATAAATTTGATCAAACTTTACAAAGTTTGACTTCAGTCAACTCTAACATGCGGAGTAAATAAAAACGGAGCGAGTACTAACTTTTAATTTGAGGTGAAGAGACTCCGGGTACAATATGGTTGACTGTCCGGTCTAGGCCAACCAATCAACGCGTCCACGCAATGGTTTGCTCCGAAAAATAATCAGGGAACTTTGTTTTTTCGAGTATCAAATCGCACGGAACTTGCCAACTTGGACGCCAAGTTCCCGATCAGGATACGAACCGGCGTGCATGAACCCGTGGCCGCCAAGGAAGGGAAGCCCGAAGCCGGGCGCATCGTGCGTGTATATAGGCCACCGGCACCTGCGGTCTCTCTCGACGCACAGACAGAACCCAGGAAGCAAACCGGGCGAAGATGCGGCGCGAGGGACGGCAGCGAGGGTGGGTGCGCGTGTACGACCGCTCCCTGGTCGACCCGGAGGGCAGGCGGCGCGCCGTGCACGTCGTCGACGGCCCGGCGGTGGCCAACGGCGGCTTCATCAGGGCGCCCCGGAAGCCGACGAACCACTCCAAGTCCGGCGGCCTCCGCGCGCTCGGCCGGGACGCCCTCGCGCAACAGGAGGAGGAGGACGAGGAGGAGCCGCGGCTCCACCCGCCGCTGGGCGCCGGGTATGCCGGGTACTACTGCACGACGACGTGCCAGTCGCCGTTCAAGTTCGAGGCCGTGCCCTATCAATGGGAGTACGACGCCTTCGTGCCCGAGGAAGTGCAAGCTCCTCGCCCGCCGCCGCCGCCGGCACGGCTCGGGGGGAGAGCGGCGTGCAAGGGGAGCCGCAAGTTCAAGCACAACGAGATCAAGATGTACTACGCCGACGCGGCCCAGGATGTCCAGGGGCACCTCGATTATCTCTATGACTTCGATTCATGAAGCGCACGGATGGACTTTTTTTTTTAATTCTCTTTTCGATGGGTGTGGCCTTGGCCCTTGTTGTTTCGGTTTTTGCCCGGTTTTCCGTAATTAACTGGGCAATTCTCTTCGGCTTATTTAATAGATGAGGCAATCTTTGCCTCCGTTTCGAAAAAAAAAAGTTCAGCAAACTGGATCACCATGGATGTGTATCTTTGTCATGACTGTATCCAATGCTCACGCTGGTGCTTTTTGCGGTAAGATCGTAAATGACATTACGATGGTGCTGATTTTTTTTTTACCATCAATTACTACCTTTTTTCACTCCTCTCACACCCACGCTAGGTTGATGTACATTTTCAGCAGTAATGTTGATGTAGCTCCAATCTCATGATACAATCGTTGCATTTTCTGCAGCCTATCTCATGCAGGTAGATGGGGCGATGCATTCATGAGATGTGCACTATGCTTAACTAGCTTGTTCAACTTCTCATTGAGAACAAATTACTTTGATGCAATTCTCACAGCACTTTGTGCTATTTCCTTCTTGCCGAACCAATGTTTCCTCATGAGGAAGATGCTAATGATGAGCAACATTGCTTGGGACTCGCTGAAAATTCTAGAGGACACGAGTGGTGTCCCTTCAAATGCTTGTAGCATCTAATACTATGTATTATTAACCTTGGTGATGGTTTTTATAGCAGAGCTAAAATTTCAACAACTTTATGGTTTCTACATATTACCTGCATCTATAGTCAACCGCATATATATCGTTTTCGTTTTTCTATCGCGGGGGGATCCATACAAGGATATAACTAATTTGAGGAAGCACTGATGTTGATTACAGACTTTTGCCTTGCGACACATTATCATGGTGATCAATTCCTTTCGTGGATCGATTGAAATAACCGATTTTGGTGTATTAATTCAAGATAGGTAATTTTCCTCAAGGTCGTAAAGTCGAGCCTAACATTCTGGCACAATATATAGCTTTCCAATTAAAAAAAAATAGAGTTTTAATTTCTGCTACTGACACAATTGTCCCTACTAACATTGCTGATTGGATTGAGCATATAATTGTTTTCTTGGATACAGTTAAGCAACATCTAGTGCGTGCTCAACAACGCATGAAGTCTCAAGCAGATAAGAAGAGAAATGAGCGCAACTTTGTTTTTGGAGATCAAGTTTTTCTGAAACTTCAGCCGTAAGTGCAGTCGTCAGTTGTCGAGTGAATTGCAAAAAACATCGACATTGAAGCATGGTCTTGCAGAAATCACAAGTCTCTAGTTTTGTGCCCAAAAACACTAATTCTCAGGCTAATTTTTTGCAGAAACCACTAGTCGCTCGATTCGGTCGTTTTAAGCTGGATTATGACAGGTGGGACCCGCTTTTGCTGACGTGGCAGTACGGTCGAGCCGTTAGACTTGGTGGACGCCGTTAGACGCCGTGGGCGGGCCGTCCCGAGCCGCAACCCCATTTGACCGGTCAGCACCCTCTCCCGCACCCTATCTCCTCCATCTCTTTCCTTCCCCTGCACCCTCTCACATGACGACGACGAGTGGCGGCGGCGACTGCGGTGGGCCTGCCGGTGGCGGAGACGACAGACCACCGGAGGCGGATCTCTGCGGCAGCTCTAACCGCGGCGCCCCTTCGGACAGCAGCCCCAACCCCAGCCCCCCGCACTCCCTCGAGTTCGCGGCGGCAAGATCTTGGGCCAGGGCCGTGAAGGCGGATCCGACGGAAAGCCACCGGTGGGGCTCGTCATTCGGCGGCGTCTAGTAAGTTCCCTCATATGTACAGATTCTAGGATTAGGGATAGAGCTAGGGTTAGGATTCGGCCGCTGGATCTTGGGCTATATGTATGTGTGGGTAGTTGAAAAACTAAATTGGATTCTGGGGGAAGGGGGGAGGGGAATAGCCCACTGTCATAGACTCATATATGTGAACTGTTAATTATAATGCACTTTTAATTATAGCAGTGCAAATAAAGAGCAGATAAGAGCAGTGCAAATTTCTGTAGTTATGCATTGTTATTTAGAGCAGTGCAAATTATAGTACATTTTGTTAATATACAGTGTTAATTAGGGCATATAATTGTGAACTTTTTTATAGTAATTATGCAATGTTAATTAGAATTAGTGTTTTATCTTGTTTTCTAGTTTGGAGGATGCTGTTTGGGAAGTTAGAATGCACTTTCATGAAAGAGACAACTTGGAGAGATCCCTCTGCATTTCAGACATCACATATCACAATTTGGTAGCATTAATAGAGACAGAGGGATATGGGGTGAATGAATACATTTACTTTGTGAGGGAGCCTGGTGTGGGTATTGAAGGATTGGTAGAAATTTCTGATGATGACAACGTGGATGAAATGCTTGACCATATTGCTAATAAGGATCAACATGTAGTTAATTTGACAGTGATTAGGGCCACTGAGCCAAGACCTGCATATTTGAATGCAGCCTATTTGTATGAGGAGCAGGTTCCTTTGAGTCAATTAGGAGAAAATCCTATCTATGAGATCAATCCTTCTGGAGTTCTATTCAAATCACCTGAGAAATCAACTGAACAGAGGCAGTCAGAGCCTATTCAGTTCTTTTCCACACAGCAGAGCACAGAGGTGTGGGTGGATGGGCGGATCCTTTGTTAGATGAACCCTAGTTCGTGCGATTAATCTCTTCTGATTCAGAACCACTACTCCAATTCCCTTGTTTAGCCTGCCTAGATTTGTTGTACATTTAAGATAATCTTAAAACCACAAGCATGTCTTAAAAAGATGGCAATTTGAAACAACAACACATGCATGAGTTTGCAGAAGTTCAGGGGCTACAAGGTGTCCTCTGCCAGCCTTCCCCATTCATGATACTATGTTATAACGGTTGCAAATGATCAAAACCTGGTTTCGAAGAGTAGGCCGACACGGCTGACAAAGGACTTATAACACACTTGATACTGCATTGCGTACGGATCGACACATCACAAGGTATGATCCATCATGCATCCAACATTTTCAAATCCAATTAAGTCAAATAGGAACAATTGCGTCCGGCCATGGCTATCTTTCATTCATGTGAAATGTAGCAAATATGTCTATGGTGAACACTCATTGGAGGACCGTGCTGAAGACAAATTTAGTGTGATCATGCAGGTTGTTCAAAATGTGATGCTATATGCTACTCATGCACTAGGTGGTACATCAAAAAGCAGAGGGTTTCGCAGTCAGATAACGTGAAAAAAACTAACAGTCCAGATTAGAAATTCCAAGTAGACACTTTTAACTGTATAATCAACCAGCATGGCTAACATATCGTGTCTTGACAGTTGATACCTGCATACAGATCAACATAAGGTATGATTGATCACACAGCAAAAAATTCAAATCAAGCAGTACATTTGCAGCCATGACCATCTTACATTCATGTCAGATATAGTTTTACATCTATGCCCATTGTGAATATTCGTCACAGGACTATACTCAAGATAATGTTAGTGTCATCATGCATGTTGTTCAAAATATGACACTGTGTGCGATGCCCTCGGTGATAGGTGACACTAGCCAGTAGAGCACATCAAAAGACAGAGGTGTACGCTCCAGTTCCATGCCAGAGATGAGATGGAAACTACTCCAGGATTCGATTTCATTGCCATACTATGATAAAAATGAAAAGTTAGGCTGCAAGAGATCGATATATGCACAGGTTCCTGACCTGGTGACTTCTTACGGAGCAAACTTCCATCTTATTTTGCATTTCAGTGTAGAAATTCCACTGCTGCAGACACCTGAATTTCTGCTCTACATCTCTGTTGTTTTTGAAATCAACTTCAATCGATGCCCAGCGGCACTTGCCTAGATTTCTAGCAGGTTAAATATTACTCCCTCCGTCCCATAATGTAAGACGTTTTTTTACACTACACTAGTGTCAAAAAACATCTTACATTATGGGACGGAGGGAGTATCTTATAAACCACAAGCATGTAGGAGTAGGAGCAAACTTCCATCTGAATTTCTGCACAAGGCAGTAGGAAACTGCAGGAAAGCAGTTAACTGTACAAGCGAGCACAACTCTTTTTCAAACAGTAGACCGAAATGGGAGACAAAGGACTTATATTAACACACTGTATCTTGGAGTACTGTACATAAAAAAAATTAGTGTGATCATGCAGATTGTTCAAAATGTGACACTATATGCTACTCACGCGCTCGGCGATAAATCAGAAAGACAGGGGGATTTGCAAGCAGCTAAGATGAAAAATTTGACAACACGGATTAAAAATTCTAAGTACGACACCTTTAGCAGTAGGAACAACCAAGCCATTTTTCAAAATAGCAGCCCAGCATGGCTAACAAGATAATTTTACAACACATCGTATCTTGACTATTGATATTTAGTCCTTGCATATACATATCAACATGTCACAAGGTATGACCGATCAAAGCATCCAAATTCAGTTCAAGTGGTACATTTGCAGCCATGACTATCTTTCATTCATGCGAAATATAGTTTTAAAAATATGTCTATTTGTGAATATTCGTTGGAGGACTGTACTGAAGACAGTGTTAGTGTTATCATGCAGGTCGTTCAAAATATGATACCGTTATTTCTAGTGGCGTGCTCGGTGATTCATAACGCTAGCCAGCTGTGCACATAAAAAGACAGAGGGCCTTGCAATCAGATAAGATGAAAAACTAACAATACAGATTAAAGATTCTAAGTAGACACTTTTAACAGTATGAACATCAAAGTCATTTCTCAAAAGAGGAGACTAGCAAGGCTAACAAGATGAGTTACAACACATTGTATCTTGACAGCTCATACTTGGTCTTTGCAAACAGAACAACACATCACAAGGTATGATCGACCACACACCCCAAAATTTTCAAATCAAGCGGTACATTTGCAGCCATGACTATCTTTCATTCATGTCATATATAGTTTTACATATATGCCTATTGTGAATGTTCGGCGCAGAACTGTACTGAAGACTGTTTTAGTGTTATCATGCAGGTTGTTCACAATATGATACTGTAAGCTACTCAAGTGCTCGGTGATACATAACACTAGCCAACAACCCAGCAGGGCACATCAAAAGACATAGAGGGCTTTGCAATCGGATAAGATGATAAAACTAACAATACAGATTAAGATTTCTATCAGCTAAATCTCAGAATAGCATAGTTTACCACCGTTCCCGTTGTCTGCCATCAGGAAATACAGGAACAGAGGAGTCGTCGTCTGCATCAGTGGTTGTACTACTTTTTGCCTTTGGTGCCTCGACTTCTTGTGGACTTGAGTCATCACCATCTCCGAAGTCCGGTGGCGAGCCATCACTCTCGCCAACCCAGCCATCACCCCAGCGGTAGCCACTGTTGTCGGATTTGCCACCAAGTTCCCCAATCAAATCTTCCATGTCGGAAAAATCATCGTCTTCATCATCTTCCATGTCACTTCCTTCATACCCTTGCACAGCACCATTGGCTCCCTCGGTTTCCTCACCGGTCCTAGGCCCACCACGCCGAGGGAAGCGTGGAACCGCAACAAGAGCCCTCATCTTCTCCTTAAGCAACACCAGATGACTCTTCTCGATCAGCTGCGAGTTCTTGTACGCCTCACGGAGGAACACCGAGTCCCTATCTCCCTTGAGGGACACATAGAACATGTCAGGGTGGCGAATGAGCATTCCCCGCAGAGACTGCGAGAACCGGAACTCCTCCCGGAAATGAGTCAGATGGTCAACCAGCGTGCGCTTCTCAAGTGTCAGGCTTAGAATCTCATGAACCACCCCACAGGCATGCTTCTCCTTCTCAGCGGACCCCGACGGCAGGTGCGAGAAGTCGGCGTAAGGCGAAATGTACGGCATTTCCCTGAATTTCTCGATCCTCCGTGCCTCTCCCCTCGACACCTTCAGCCCCTTGGGCAGCTTCACCCGGTTGAACCTGAGCGGCCGGTCGATGATAAGATTCCTCTCCTCGGCCTCCCTGGCCCGATTGTCCTCCTGTGCCATCTCGGCGGCGGACACGGCCAGCTCGGGGTCCCACTCCGTGAGCTCCAACGCCGGCCCTCTGTCCATCCTGACGACGCGGAAGTAGTGCGGGTACCTGAGGCAGATGGTGTCGTGGAAGTTGGAGGGCAGGCCGAGGTCGTTCTTGAGGTGCGCGATCCGCTCGATGAGGATGCGGCGGTCGAGCGACATCATGAGCAGCTTGCGGAGCTTGGCGACGGCGAGGCCCTCGGACTCGTTGCGGAGGAAGAGCTCGTCGAGGTAGAGGCGCTCGGCGGCGGGGGTGAGGCGGAACCGCAGCGAGTAGACGCCCTCCTCGACGATCTCGAAGACTCCGGGGAAGCGCTTGAGGAGCGCGATGAGGCGGCGCTTGCGGGTGAGGCCGAGGTCGCGGCGGAAGCGGCCGAGGTCCCGCAGGCTCATGACGCGGTCCGGGTGGGAGACGAGGATGTTGCGCAGCTTGAGGACCAGCTTCAGTTTCTTGTCCCGCTGGATCACGTTGTCGAAAGGCACCTCCTTTCGGCGCTTCACGGCGGCCGCCTGCGCCACGACGGCCAGCCGGGGCCGGATGCGCAGGGATGGGGGCGGGGCGGCGGCCAGCGGGTGGAGCGGGAGGGAGGCGCCGAGGAATAGGGATTTGGGGGGTGGTGGGTGGTGGGGGGCGGTGGGCGGGGAGGGGAAGGAGAGGAGCAGCAGCTTGGCCTCCATTTTTGCGGCTCGCCGCGGCGGTGGGGAGAAGAGGGTGGGGATAAACCTCCGCTTCTGAGTGGATATTTTTTGGGGGTTATGGGTGATATTTTTGCCGGCGGCGTGATGGGCTCGTCTGTGGGCCTCGCTTCGTTGGGTTCATTTAAAGCCCGAATATGGCTTATGCTGATGGGCTGTTCACTGTCCACTTCCTCCTAGTTTTTTTTCTTTTTTTGCGGCAGTGTAGGATGCAGCCAGCCCAGTTATTTGAATGAAAATGTTGGTACACCCAGTAGCCGAGCCAGAACCAAGACACGTCCCGTAGCTACAGTGGTAAAAGCAGCTACATTATGAGCAGTTTACAAAGGAATTAGTAGACACGCCCCAGGCCAAGGCCCTTGTTGCCTGGGGCCTGTCTCAGAGCAAATAGCCTCAAACAAAAAAAAAAAGAACCACTCAGAGCAAGCAAATGCTCCTTTTTTAAAAACCATGAGCATTTCTTCACACCCTAAACTACCACTCAGAGCAAATGCTCCCTCTTCAAAAACTAATATCAAAAAAATAAATACCCGTCCTAAAATAAGTGTGTCAAGTTTAGTTCCAACTTTGCACTAAAATTAATATGTTAATATGTGCTCGTCGGCGAGGAAGAGTGAGCAAATAGCATGTCAATATAACATCGAGAAGATCGTCAAGGCAGTAGGAGGGGCCGGCTTCAACGTCAAGGTTTCACCGTCGTGCGTCGTCGGTGCGTGCATGCATGAGGCACGGCACATGGAGCACGGTGCATCTCATGGGAGAACGGAAACTCAAACCACACACAATAAAGTATTGTGCCTCTCCACTCTTTCGCTTCAGGTTCCCTAGGCCGAGGATGGGTTATTTATTTACGTCGGCAAGAGATCGCGACACGACCCATGTACCTGGTCGCACACTTCTCGTCGAATAGAAAAACATCTTGCATCACTGTCCGTTAGGGCGTGTAAAAAAGGCGGGCCATTAAATCGTCTGCGTCCGATTAGAACCGTCGTCCGGATCGCGTAAGCCATTCAACACGGTTTGTATCGGTTCGTGAGACGGTTCGAAATCGTTTTCTCTTGTAATTTGAAGACAAAGTGAGGGAGGTTTGCTGAAGTGCGAACACGCGAAACATAGGACAACAACACCTCCGGCTCACCCAATTTCTCTCTCGGTCCTATTTTCTTTCACTCTGTCCCTTCTCCTTCTCGCTTTGCATCCGTACTTCCACCTCCGTCGTCGCTACTATACGTCTCCGGCCGCCATAGAGGTATGGACGGACGTCCGCAGCCAGCATCGACACACCGGCTCGCCTTTACGACGGAGTTATCCACCCCGGAGTTTGTACCCAGGTACACTCCGCTCACTGTCGACGACCTCATGGTGACACCATGCCAGGTAGGTGTTTTGTCAAATGCCACTGAGCTTATTTTCAAATGTGATGTCATTTTTTAGAGTACGAAAGATGGTGAGCTACTCAACCATGGAGGATAAGTTGTTATGCGATGCATGGTTGGCGTATCCATGGATTTCGTAGGTAGAAGTAGAGGGCCGGCCTTCTGGGAGCAAGCGCATCAAAAGTTTCACGCACGAAAGCACATTGCGGCCTACAACATGTACATCATTCAACCACGCAATGTGAGGTCATTGTCGTACCGCTGGCACGTTATCCAAATCGGCATCACCAAGTTTTACGACGTGGTTCGTCAGCTCGAGGTAACGTGGCCATTGCACGCGGCAGATGATGAGATTGTAAGTTCTACTTACTCTTGCTCAACTTGTTGATTAATTCATTAACTCAATGTTGTCTACACATTATATGTTGCTCAACTTGTTAGGCATGTAAAAAACGGACCAGCAAATCGTCTGTAATTAGAACCGTGTGTCCGGACCGCGTCAGTCATCCAACACGGTCTGTATCGGTCCGTGACGCAGTCTGAAAGTGTTTTCTCTCATAAATTAGAGACACAACGTGGGAGGTTTGCGGAAGTGCGGACACACGAAACGTAGGACTTCAACACTCCGGCCCACCCCAATTCCCTTCTCGGTCCTATTTTCTTCACTTTGTTCCTTCTCCCTCTCGCTTTGCATCCGCACCTTCCGCCTCCGTCGCCGTTGCTCTACGTCTCCGACCGCCACGACGCACCAGCTCGCCTTTATGACGGAGCTGCCCACCCTGGAGTTTGTACCTAGGTACACTCCGCCAAATGTCGACGACCTCATGGTGACACTAGCCCGGTAGGTGTTCTGTCAAATGCCATTGAGCTTATTTTCAAATGTGATGTCGTGTTTTAGTGTACGGAAGATGATGAGCTACTCGACCATGGAGGATGAGTTGTTGTGTGATGCGTGGTTGGCGTGTCCATGGATTCAACCACGCACGCGTGACGTCATTGTCGTATCACTGGCACGCTATCCAAATCAGCATCACCAAGTTTTACAACGTGGTTCGTCAGCTCGAGGTAACGTGGCAATTACACGCGGCAGAGGACGAGATTGTAAGTTCTACTTACTCTTGCTCAACTTCTTGATTAATTCATTTACTCAATGTTGTCTACACATTATATGTTGCCCGCACACGTTGCCGTGATGTATCATGAGACAGAAGGGCGGCCATTTACGTGCACACAATGTTGGATAAAACTGAAGAGGCAGTATGTGTGAGACGACATAATTCTTTCATGAAAACTTGTTGGACATCCGGTTAGTCTCACAAAATTTAAGACATTGTTGAATTAGGCTTAATTTGCATGCTATATTTCGTGTTATTTCTATCTAAACTTTGATAAATGTCAATCAGTTTGCATGAATTTCGTTCGATTTGTTTAAATGCATGTCAAAATATATGCGGCTACAATTAAAAGGCGGACTTTCATTTCCATGTCTGTGTACTGGTCCTCTGTCTATATAAAGATGTAGCAGGAAATTTGTGGGTTGCCGTCACACAGATGCCCTTATTTTACTCCCGCGCTCCTTCTTACTAGTACAGCGCAGCACTAGAGCATGTAGCGCTGCCGGTACTAGTATACGTTATCCCGTTGCCACGGCCGACGAACATAGGGCCGATCGAAATGCGAGCTCGCTTGTTTTCTAGTGTTTTCTTTTTTGAACGTTGCTACATAGACGACAGTAGTTGCACGATTCTTGCACGATAACTCAACCCAGTCGTCCATCATTTGTGTTGAGTGGATCATGGTCGTTGGATCACATGTCATCTTAGCAATGCCACGTAAGATAAATATTGAGGTGAAGAAGAAAGAAATCATAAGATAAGGTTTGTCTTCTCTTATTTAAGAAAAGATAAGAGATGATCTCTTAGCATAGTATATCTCACCACATTTTTAGGAATAAATAATTATTGAAGATAAGTCTAAGAGATGCCCCATTGTGGACATGTTTTTTTGTCATCTCTAAATTACATGCAAGATTTAAGATAAAGCTACCTTATCGACCATTGTACATGCCCTTATACGTTGACCACCCTCTCACGTGTGGACCCTTCAGGCCTAAATGTGGACCGAAAGTGGGCTGCAATTTAATTGCGCCAGCCGAGTCTTAAACTCGAGACCTCTTGGCTTCGATACCATGTGGAAGTGCATGCTCTAGCCAATCAACCAAAAAATCGGTTCGATGGATAAACTGGTTAGGTGCATAAACTTACGACTAACAGGAGTTCAACACCCAATAAATATAATAAATAATTGTGGCCTGCCCTCGCTCCAAATCCCACAAACCGAAGGAGCTCTGGGGAGTCCGGATGTCCGCCACATCGGACTTCTGACACCTTGGACACATCCTTAAAACCTACTACGCTCTGCTTGATTGGACAGTTCTAGAACCTACGTCACACCGCTTGATTGGTCATCCACCTATCCCGCATTCATGCAGAGGCCTACTCCGGTTGCTCACATTCAACATTCGATGTTTCGCCAGCCCAACTATTTAAAGTCGGTCGACTACACTCCAAAACAGCACCTCCAAGCCCATTCAAGCCCCATAGTCCGTCTGTCGTCCACCTTCCGAACCCTAGTTCGCATCCGCTGTTTGTAGCCATGGTCCACGAGAGGATCACTAGGTACAAGATGCTAGCGCCAGAGCGTCGCGCCGACCTCGCGGCAGACGTCTGCGATGCATACACCCGATGACGGGCTCGCATTGTGGTGGGCCAACCTCTAAGCTCACGTTCGGCATAAAACTCGATACCTGAAGCCTGGACCCAAACAACCCGATCACTACATCGGCTAACAGTTTTGGAAACCTGAATAACCTGAATATTTTGGCAGACCAACAAAAAATCCATGACAGCACACGCGTAGAGAAGGCCCAACCCAAAATCATCATCGCTTGCCTCCGCAAAATCTAGGTCGCATTGTGTCCCAACTCCCCAACACCCATCCCCCAAATACTCATGCTGGCAATGGTTAACCGTTACCTGCGTCCCCATGGGTAAGTACTTTATCGAGGGACGGGTATGTGCCAGCTTTAATGCCCACGGGGAAGCTGGTGGGTCAAATAGCTTACCTAGCGTGCAAGACGGGTATGGGATGGGATATCATTACCCATGCCCGTTACCCACCTTACCCATGAAGGCCTTACATGCAAGCTCTAAAATTATTAGAGCACATGTAATTTATGTCCTTACCCACACAAATTTCCACCCATCCCACCCCTTTGGCCAAAAAAAACCTAAGAACACCCTAACCTAGCCACAACACATTATTTATCGTGCTGAAGTGCTATTTTTATTATTAAAATGCTATCGAAGGGTGTTGTTAATTGTGTGTATGGGTTTCCCCACCGGGATAAAAAACCGACGAGGATGGGGATGGGAATATTTTTATCCCCACAGACGGGTATGGGGACGGGGACGGGCATGGAAAGCTGTTGCGGGATGGGGATGAGAATCCAATACCCGCACGGGTAATACCCACGGCTGACCAAATACCTATCGCCATAGCACCCCCCCGGCATGGCAGCTGATCGACATCCTTCTCGGTCCATCTCTTTCCTGTGTGTGGACGTTCTACGAATCCACATCCAGCCCCCTCAACCGCACACTATACTCATTTTCCTTCCATTTCGATGTACTTGGCAATTCGGCAACCTGTCCGAGCTCTCCAGAGCAGAGCTCGAGGGAGGATGAGATGGAGGAGAACGAGGTCATGGCGGAATTCATGGAGGAGGGGGAGCCCACAACGTATGAGGAAGAGGCTCACGCAGCGGCAGAGGAGGCATGGTCGCGATGCTGCTTCGACGTCCGACTTCACCATGAGATCTTGTAAGTGTTTGAACCGACTGCTATAGAACGCGACAAACATCAAGGCATTCGCCTGGGCTACAAGTGATGCACCATGCACACACAAACGTTATCATTGGGGCATCTCCAAAGCGGACCCTCAAAGCGTCTTTATATGTTCGGAACGTTTTTGTCATCCAACAGGGTCCCTTGAATGTCAGTGGACCAGTATGTATATCTGAATTCTGGTATATTAGACGCAAACCTGTCGGAGCTATGCGGGAGTCGGGACATCCACATGACGAACCAAAAGCCACAACGTACCCACGCGCCACCCCCTCTCTCTCTCTCTCTCTCTCTCTCTCTCTCTTAAAGCAGTGGATGACATTGGATGGGATTGAAAAAAGTAAGAAAAGTTTACGAGATAGCATCGGGTGTCTCCCTCCCCTATTATGTCCACGGACACGTCCTGTGTCGGCGGACATTTGAGGGCTTGCTTTGAAGATGCCCTTATTTGTCCTCCTCAAGTAAGCAAGTCCAACTTCAATATAAGCAATCATTGACCAAGCGCTCAATTAAACATAGCTGCAGTGTTTGTTATGGAGTGGGGTTTGCGTGATAGGCCACATCATTCTAAAGGAGAAAAATGCCAACCGACTCATAATGGATACATTTTTTTCTTTAAAAATATCTTCCACACGACCGTTTTGATATGACCTTGTTGGGATGACGAGCGAACATCGAAGGAGAGGGGAGGCGAAGGGGAAGTGGTGACCAATGAGGTTTTTTTTAGGGTATTGACATCGCTTTATTTAAGATCCAAAGCTTAGAATGTCATCCGATATTACATCCAAGATACAGTCAGGGGGCACCAATCCAGCTATTACATAAACCCTCCCCAACTCCTACTCTTGCTAATTTATGCGCGGCAACATTTGCATACATACTAACCCAAGAAATTTTAAAATCCACACGCGAGGCAAGCATCTGCTTAATCTCTCTGATCCATGGACCCGACACCGAAAGATCATGTTGCTCCTGCCTTATTCTTTGCACGGCTGGCTTGTTGTCTAGCTCGACAATGTTCATCTCCAGCGCCACCTGCAAAGCCTGCTTACAAGCAAGGATCCCAGTAGCTTCAGGATCAGTAATGTGTGGGAAGTGGTGGCAGAGGCCAGCAACAAAAGCTCCATTGTGATCCCTCATCACGGCTCCACCTCCACCATTTCCACCAGTTTTTGACACAGCACCATCTGAGTTAATCTTGACCCAACCCGCAAAGTCATTAGATCACACATGAGGGCACCACAAGTTTTAAGTTTCATTTTCCGAAACTTACAATTTTGTTGGTCGCTCGTAGTTGAAACTTAAAACTTACGATTTTGTCGTTCACGGCTTCTGAACCTTATGATTTCGTTGGTCGCTCATACCAAAATTTAAAAGTTGACACTTCACAAAATTTCAAAAACTCATCAATAGATATTCAAAATATGTCTCATTTAAAATCTCTCGTCGCCAAAATCACGAATATGCAAAGAAAACTTAATTTAGACTTTTGGTTCAAAATATATAAAAGACTGAAATTCGAAAGCCAAAAGAAAACAGGGTATGTGTGCCTATGCACGTACATGCCACGAATTCCCTCTCATTGAAATAATATATTTTCCTATTCAGGCCTTTTTAAAATCCTGCATGTCGGGGCATCTACAACTACAACCGGCAAATTTGGCCACTCAAATGTCGGTAGATGTGTCTTCAATGTCTGGGCGAGTCCACTTCAAACGCCTATTTGTGCATGCATGTAACCATGCCCCCACGCTGTCCCCAAACTGTCCGGTTACATACATATGATTGACGAGGATGAAAAGAGAGATAAGAAAAATAAAGAAAGAGAAAATATGGTCTGAGGTGGGTCAAAATTCTTTTTTTTTTGAGAGAGGGTCAAATTCTACGTGGTGGGTGGACCGAACACGCTTGGACCTTCCCATATCCTTCCCATATATAGGATCAGTTAAGGAGTGCCGAATAACCCGACCGTGTAGGAAGCCTTTGAGGGATCTGAATGTGTCTGTTTTTCCCATCTCTCTCATGTCTATGACCGGGTTGTCCTTTTGGACATTTGAGGAGGACGGTTGTAGGTGCTCTCAAAGAGGCCCTAAACCTAAAGATCCACATAATAAAATCTGAAACAATGTTCCTAATGTTTACATTGCTGGTCTAAGTCTCATTTCGAAAGACCCGAGCATTTCAAGATCCCCAAATCTTCCAAAGTATGGTTAGGGCAGCTCCAATGGTGACCACAAACCGCCTGCATTCGTCCGGGCCGAGCGGTCCGGACCCATTTTGCCATCCAACCCGATACCTCATCGGTCCGCGGACCGGTCCAGATGTCTGTTTTTTCGCAAACCAGGGGCAAACCATGGTGCTTTGCGGCTGTCCAAACCACTGCCACACACACAACGGTCACTCTGGACCGACCCAAAACACTCTCTCGCACCCTTACCTGCATGAGCAGTTGCCGCACATTCATGCTGCTCCAGAGCGCCAGTGCCGTAATAATGCCGTCCGAGAGGACACGGCCTTTAAGTGGTGGTGGCATTGAAGCGGGGCGCCAACCGATAGCGCTGCCCTTGTCGCATCCAGGTGTCCGCACATGTTCCGTGTTGGAGAGACATGACTGAACTGGGCAAGACATATACCTACCACATTATAACGGACTACCCATCTGCCAGCCTGGCGTCAATTAACAACAAACTGGATGAGAAATCAACTCCGGAGCCCACATTTCCACAACCCGACGCTTGGCCTGGCTAGCATCAGATATTTAAACGGCACAAACCACACCACACCGCATCCCGCTTCACATCCTCCTTCGTGCACCACCTCCGCCATGACTACAAGCTCTAGCGCATTGTGGGAAAGCCTCTCAACCTAGCATGAGCATGAGTTGCCCGCCACTTGCGACCGACTAGCAGGGCCATCGTGTGAGGCGGATAGTGGTTGGCCTGCTGGCCAGCTCCCCGGAGGTCTCCGCTGGAGTCGACCTCCGACAATGAGTCAGCGCCCCTACCCGCGTCGTTCCTTGTAGGCTTTATTATGGAGCAAGCGCACACACACATCATTTCCGCCATGACGGAGGAGCAGTCGGCGTTGTAGATGATGTTAGCGTTCCGGCACGCGCATGAAGAAAAGCGGTATAACTTCTCCTACTCGAGCAGTACTGGCTGGCAGAGAGCCAACTTTAGGGCGAGCTCGCGAGCGAGGAGGCCGTGGCGGCCATCGACGAGGAGAACCCCAACTTCGTCGCCGAGCAGCGGACATTGTACGAGGTCGTGCACTTTCGTGCCGGCTGTAACGCGGTCAGGTCACAGTCGGTCGCGGAGGTGGCGCAGGTGATCGCGGAAGAGAACGCCGACAGTTGCACGTGGTTTGCGCCACCAACTGTGCTTCATTGGCGCTTGTACAACGACTCGTCCACATCCATCATGGAACTAACATCCACTAGCAAAAGACATGTCGTGAACAAGAAGGAGTAGGGTGTGGGAGGTGGCGGGGCCTTGAGACCTAAGCGGCCTAGTTTGTTCCATGTTCTACTCTTCCCATGGACACGGCTGTTGGGAACGTAGCAGAATTCAAAAAAATTCTACGCTTCACCAAGATCAATCTAAGGAGTTCATCTAGCAACGAGCATAAAGGAGTGCATCTACATACCCTTTGTAGATCGCGAGCGGAAGCGTTCGGAGGAACGTGGATGATGGAGTCGTACTCGTCGTGATCCTCGTCACCGATGATCCCAGCGCCGAACGGACGGCACCTCCGCGTTCAACACACGTACGGTACAGTGACGTCTCCTCCTTCTTGATCTAGCAAGGGGGAAGGAGAGGTTGACGGAGATCCAGCAGCATGACGGCGTGGTGGTGGATGCAACGGGAAAAACTGCAGGGCTTCACCGAGACCCTGCGGGAGGTGTAGGAGGTGTAACGGGG
>LR738709.1:704195818-704244434 GCA_902687465.1 Secale cereale | reverse complement strand
GGCGCCGGCCCTAGGAGATCCAATCTCCTAGGGGGGGGGGCGGCCAAGGGGGTGGCTTGCCCCCCAAGCCTGAGGGGGGCGCCCCCGCCCCTAGGGTTTCAACCCTAGGCGCATGGGGGGAGGCCCATGGGGGGTGCGCCAGCCCACTAGGGGCTGGTCCCCTTCCGCCTACGGCCCACGGGGCCCTCCGGGATGGGTGGCCCCACCCGGTGGACCCCCGGGACCCTTCCGGTGGTCCCGGTACGCTACCGGTGACCCCCGGAACTCTCTCGATGGCCGAAACTAGACTTCATATATATCATTCTTTACCTCCGGACCATTCCGGAACTCCTCGTGACGTCCGGGATCTCATCCGGGACTCCGAACAACATTCGGGTTTCCGTGTGCATATATCTCTATAACCCTAGCGTCACCGAACCTTAAGTGTGTAGACCCTACGGGTTCGGGAGACACGCAGACATGACCGAGATGACTCTCCGGTCAATAACCAACAGCGGGATCTGGATACCCATGTTGGTTCCCACGTGTTCCTCGATGATCTCATCGGATGAACCACGATGTCAAGGATTCACTTAATCCCGTATGTCATTCCCTTTGTCTATCGGTACGGTACTTGCCCGAGATTCGATCGTCGGTATACCGATACCTTGTTCAATCTCGTCATGGCAAGTCTCTTTACTCGTTCCGTAATCCATCATCCCGTGACTAACTCCTTAGTCACTTTGAGCTCATGATGATGTCTTACCGAGTGGGCCCAGAGATACCTCTCCGTCATACGAAGTGACAAATCCCAGTCTCGGTTCGTACCAACTCAACAGACACTTTCGGAGATACCTGTTGCGTACCTTTATAGCCACCCAGTTACGTTGTGACATTTGGCACACCCAAAGTATTCCTACGATATCCGGGAGTTGCACAACCTCATGGTCTAAGGAACAGATACTTGACACTGGAAAAGCTTTAAGCATTACGAACTACACGATCTTATGCCAGGCTTAGGATTGGGTCTTTGTCCATCACATCATTCTCCTAATGATGTGATCTCGTTATCAATGACATCCAATGTCCATGGTCAGGAAACCGTGACCATCTGTTGATCAACAAGCTAGTAACTAGAGGCTTACCAGGGACACGTTGTGGTCTATGTATTCACACATGTATCGTTGTTTCCGTACAATACAATTCAAGCATGAATAACAGACAATTATCATGAACGAGGAAATATAATAATAATCCTTTTATTATTGCCTCTAGGTCATATTTCCAACAGTCTCCCACTTGCACTAGAGTTAATAATCTAGTTACATTGTGATGAATCGAACACCCATAGAGTTCTGGTGTTGATCATGTTTTGCCCGTGGAAGAGGTTTAGTCAACGGATCTGCAACATTCAGATCCGTGTGCACTTTACAAATATCTATGTCTCCATCTTGAACGTAATTCTGGATGGAGTTGAAACGGCGCTTGATGTGCTTGGTCTTCTTGTGAAACCTGGGCTCCTTGGCAATGGCAATAGCTCCAGTGTTGTCACAGAAGAGAGTCATCGGGCTTGACGCGCTTGGAATGACTCCTAGGTCGGTGATGAACTCCTTCATCCAGACTCCTTCTTGCGCTGCTTTGCAAGCAGCTATGTACTCCGCTTCACATGTAGAATGCACCACGACACTCAGCTTGCAACTGCACCAGCTGACTGCTCCACCATTCAAAATGTACACGTATCCGGTTTGTGACTTGGAGTCATCCAGATTTGTGTCGAAGCTAGCATCGACGTAACCCTTTACGACGAGCTCTTCGTCACCTCCATAAACGAGAAACATATCCTTAGTCCTTTTCAGGTACTTCAGGATGTTCTTGACCGCTGTCCAGTGTTCCATACCGGGATCACTTTGGTACCTTCCTATCAAACTTATGGCAAGGTTCACATCAGGTCTGGTACACAGTGTCAGGGATATTACTAGCAGGTATAAACCAGCTAGTATAAACCGGATTATGATAATATAGTTGTGTAATTGTAAAACCCAGTAGAGGTTACGGCCCATGAAGGCTTAGGGCCCATGTATAGAGTTACGGTTTGTAAACCGCCTGGTCATGTAACTTGAGAGACAAGGAAGAAAGAGCAGAGACCGAGGCGGACACAAATATGAGCCGGCCTCGGGACTCTGTAAACCGGACCGGGCGTCGGCTCTATATAAAGGGACGACCCGGCGACGGTTCAAGGACAAGAGACAACCCGTCGAGACACAGGCCAGCAATCCGCTCCCTGTTCATCGACGCCCAAGCAATACCAAACCAAACTAGACGTAGGCTTTTACCTTCCTCGAAGGGGCCGAACTAGTATAAAACCTCTGTGTCCTTTGTGTGCTTTTAACCCCTTCAAGCTAACCCGTGCGATGGTTCCTCAACTAAGTCCGTTAAACCGGACATCTGCCGTGTTAATTCCATGACAGTTGGCGCCCACCGTGGGGCCTCCGCACGATGGTTTCGAGTTCTTGAAGGGCAGCTTTGAAGGGCTCAGGGGCTACGCGGTCGGCCGGATGACTAAAAGTCGCCGCGGCCGGATCTACATCGACGATGCAGGCTGGGGCCCGGAGGCCGATTCAATTGAATACGGGTACCGGGTTCCCTTTAGTGGCATCCACGTCTTCATCGGTAAAATTGGTGAACCGGGACCTGGGCCGGACATCTTCCCCAACATCGTCGAGCCGGCTCAGCGTGCGAGATCGGCCCGGATTCAACCAGCCATGAAGCGTGTTTTCGTCGGAGCAATTCACGGGGTTCAAGCCGAGGACGGATCGGATTCCGGTGGCGAGACAGTTATCTATTCCGACGATGAATCCTCATCCGGAGAGACTGAGTCTTTGTATCAGTTGCGGGATGGCCGATCTGAGGGTGTGTCCGACGGAGACAGTATTCCGGACCCCTTTGATCCACCAAACCGAGTGGCTGTCTTTATGGCCGGTTCACAGCCTACGCCGCAGTCCTTGGTGAACGGGGCGATCACAGCAGAAGCTGGTGCAGGGGGGAGCGGCCAAGCCCCCTCACCCTCTGACGCTCTATCCGCCTTGATCGAGGAGTTCACAACCCGGGCCGTAGCAGAGGTGGCTCCAGCAGACAAGGCGCAACACGATGCAGAACTCCTTCAGCTGAAAGGCCGGATCGATCAAGCAAAAGAGGATCTGAAGGCAGAGAAGGCTATGATAGCGATAAGGCAGGTAGAGCTGGATGATCAGGCTTTTCAGCCGAGGATGGAACAGGCCTCTACGCAAGGAGCAAGGAATCGAAGGTATCAGTCTCGTCTACCGCCGGTTTACGAGGCGACGAATCTTTTCAGGACACCAGGAGCGGGAGCCAGCAATGATCCGGTGGTAAACCGGAGGGCGGCCCCAACGAGGGGCGAGCCGGTTCAGCAGCCCGCTGCGGAGCAAGATCGGCGGATTACGTCTGCACCTAACGTTCCTACCCCTCCGGGTCATTACTCAAATCCTTTGGATAACATTGTTGCTGCCGCTTCACGCCTGGCCGCTTTACCCATTGAGGGGACATCCCCCGTGGCAAGAGAGGCACGCAGGGTCAAGGATCTGCTTAACACAGCGTTAACACAGCAGCAAGCATATTCTTATAGCAGGGAGAGGCTTCATTCAACACCCCGCCATAGCCGGAGTTATACTAGGCATTGGGAGGAACCAGAGGTATCCAGTAGTGAACGGAGGCGACACCGTCACAGACAAGATAATCCGGCGGGCGCAGAGGCACAAGCTCAGCACAAGACCGGGTTAGATCTGCGGCTCGCGAGGAGGTCCGCCAAACAACGCCGGTTCACACAACCACAGTAAAAACATGAGTCGCGACGAGTTCCTTCGGGGTGCAGTGTCTTGTTCCCGCATTACGGAGCGTGAAGTTGCCCAAGGATTTTAAGGGTCCACGTAAGGTGCCTAATTACACAGCAGATTTGGCCCCAGAAGCTTGGGTTGAGAGTTACGAGATGGCCATGGAGATGCTGGACGTGGATGAAGCGGCTTGCGCGAAGTACTTTACCATGATGCTTGAGGGATGGCAATTTTATCCATGGATCCGGATATCCACGGATACCCGACCCGATTGGGCAAGGGTATGGAGCGTATTTCTGCCCATGGATCCATGGATTTGGATACCCGCGAACAGCCGGTTTGGGTACGGATATAATTTCTGCACCATGGATATCCAGTGGATAACCGTATGACAAGTGGGGCCATATGTCATTCACACTGGACTAAGCAGACATCCAACCCCACCAAAGTGGTCGCGGTCACAGGAGATCAAAGCCCAGCACCCCGGCCCACGTTCCCTGATCCCCCACAACCCCATTGCCTAATTACATTAATTGCTAAAAAAACTAATTACATTAAACCTAATCTAGTCAACCACCAGGCCCCAATTCCCCAACCCCGATTCTCCAGTAGCCCAGCTCCCTCCATAGCGTGGCACCGCTCTGTCTCTCCGAGCTGACAAATCTCAGTCGCCGGCCCCGCCTCTCCCTGGACATCCACCCCATATCGGTGACCGGCGGCCAACCCCGGCGCCCGGGTTCGGCGACTGGCCCAGGGACCGGCCTTGGCGATAGGCCTCGGCGACGAGCATCCGCAACAGGCAGGCGACAAGTCGGCAATATACCCAAGGTCAGACCCCCACCCCGTCGCACTCACTGTCTCCTTCCCCAATTGGCAAGCGATCTCTTCCTGACCAAGATCCATCCTCTTTTAATCTGAGCAGGACTCAACCTTCAATGGAAGGGGCAAGGGAAATAATGGCAAGGGCAGGGTCATGTGGCCCAATTACTAGTGCACGTACTATTGGAAGTGCATTTGAATTTTCAAATATGCTACGCACTTTATTTATTCAACTTCGGTTGTGATGTAATAAGATCTTACAACTTTGGTTGTGATGTAATAAGATTTAAGACAAGAATTCTACTATGAGACTATTTGAGTTGTCAACTTGTCATTGTGTGGTCTACTATTTTTTTATGAAATAAGATAAGATTGAAGACGTGTTTTTTACTATCCACTATTTGAGTTGTCATTGTGTGTGTGGACAATGTTTGAACAGTGCACTTGCTGCCTGATTATGCTTATACCTTATGTCATCATTTGTGAATGAACTATGATGATTTAATTTGATATTTGGGAAGGTATGTTGTCATTTGTGAATGAACGAGGATGAGTTAATTTGATATTTGGGAAGGTTTGATGCTGATTTTTCTATGCCCATGGAGCTTATACCTTATGTTGTAATTTGTGAATGAAGGATGATGACTAAATTTAATATTTGGGAAGGTATGTTGTCATTTGTGAATGAACGATGATGAGTTAATTTGATATTTGGGAAGGCTTCATGCAGATTTTTCTATGCCCATGGAGCTCCATGGGTATCTGGATATCCAATGGGTTTGGGCATGGGCACAAGTTGTGCCCATGGATACTTTGATGGATGGGTAGAAGGTAGGAAGATGGGTCTTGGGTTGGATTTGGACCAGGTCCACCCGCCCCAAACCCGACCCATTGCCATCCCTCAGGGTACAGCCCGTACCTGGCTAAAGGGTTTACCACCTAATTCCATCGGATCATGGGGAGAGTTACGTCGTCAGTTTATCAAAAACTTCAAGGATACGTGCAAGCAGCCAATGTCAGTGGTAGATCTGGCGGCCTGTATACAGGGAGACCAGGAGCCTACAAGTGCATGGGTGCGGCGAGTATCAGAAATCTTGCACTCTTCAAACGGTATCAATCCCAGTACGGCAATAGTGACGCTGGAAAACAATTGCCGGTTTGAGTCTCTGAAGTTAAAGCTGGGACGGCTCAAACGGGATTGTAATGACATGGGGACTCTCATGAGCGCTCTGGTGAAGTACGGGGACTCTGACAACACTAAGTATCCAGAAGTGGATGGAGATAAAGCAGGAAAAGCCAACAAGCCCGGTAAACCGGCACAGGCTAATCCGGTCGGAACAAGCTTCTTAGGCAAATGAAAGGCAGAGGGTGGCTCTGATTTCGTGGCCAATACCCAGGTTCAAGGAGGTTTTCAGCGCAACAAAGGTAAACCGCCTCTACAAACCAACGGGGGGCCCGTTAGCTGGGAGCAAGAGTTGAATGAGCCTTGCCCGAAACACGGATCAAGGGAACATCCAGCTAAACACACCATAGGAGAATGCAAGGCCATGATGGAAGCCATGAGACGGTTCAAATCTAACAACAGGCCACCGGGCGGCGGATCAGGCCCCGGGTTTTACGGTCCGGGTCACCAGGGGAACGGCTCCGGATCAGGATATCGTGGCAACAACAGTGGTTATAATAACCAAGGTAATAATCAATATGGTCAGGGCGGTTATCATAACCAAGGCAATCAGCAGCATGGTCAGGGTGGTTACAATAACCAAAATAACCAACAGCAGGGCCAGGGTAATCACAATAACCAAGGCAATCAGCAGCGTCAGCAGCAACAACAGCAATCCGGATATCAGAGTAATCCGAAGGAGCTGAGTAGAGGGCAGTATCATGTGTTCACTACGAATTTGTGTAAACAGGATCAGAAAATCTTAAAACGGGCGGTCCATGTGGTTGAGCCGGCAACACCACAGTTCCTGCGCTGGTCGGAGCAACCTATTGTGTGGAGCCGAGAGGATCATCCGCCGCGAGTGGGTAATCTGGGCCAATTGGCTTTAGTGGTGGCACCACAGGTGGGTGGCTACAAATTCACTAAAGTCCTCATGGACTGCGGCAGCAGCATCAATATATTATATTATGAGACTTTCCGTCGCATGGGGCTGACGGATAAGAAGCTAAGACAGTCAAACACGGTGTTTCATGGAGTGGTGCCAGGTAAATCAGCTTACCCAGTTGGGAAAATTGACCTGGAAGTTACCTTTGGAGATGAACAGGATTCTAGGTCGGAGATGATAACCTTTGAGGTTGTCAAGATCCGGAGCCCCTATCATGCTCTGTTTGGAAGATCGGTTTATGCCAAGTTTATGGCCAGGCCGTGTTATGTTTATCTACAGCTCAAGATGCCGGGTCACAAAGGAACCATCACGGTTCATGGAAGTCGCAAGATTGCATTGGAGTGTGAAGAAGGAGACACTGCTTATGCGGAAGCAGTATGCGCTACGGAGGAGTTGAAGTTTTACAAGGACAATGTTGATCCGGCAGATATGTCCCCGTTGAAGAACCCAACTACAGAGCATGATCCGGCATTGAAATTTAAGTCTGCGGAGGAGACCAAGCAAGTTGATTTTGTGCCAGGCGATTCATCCAAGCAGATCACTATCAGCGCTAACCTTGATCCTAAATAGGAAGGCGCGCTCATCGAGTTCATCCGTGAGAACCGGGATATTTTTGCATGGAAACCTTCTGACATGCCAGGTATTCCGAGGGAACTCACTGAGCACAGTCTTAACATTGATCCGAAGTTTAAACCGGTCAAGCAGTATCTACGCCGCTTCAACGAAGAAAGGCGCAAAGCTATAGGAGAAGAAGTGGCCAGGCTTTTGGCCGCAGGGTTCATAGTTGAAGTTTTTCACCCGGAGTGGTTGGCTAATCCGGTGCTGGTGTTAAAGAAAAATGGAAAGTGGAGAATGTGTGTAGATTACACAGATCTAAACAAAGCTTGTCCAACTGATCCTTTTGCTCTTCCTCGTATCGATCAGATCATTGATGCCACAACAGGATGTGAGCGACTAAGTTTTTTGGATGCATACTCAGGGTATCATCAGATCAAGATGGCAGTTAAAGATCAGGAGAAGACGTCCTTCATAACCCCTTTTGGTGCTTTTTGCTATGTATCTATGCCCTTTGGGCTCAAGAGTGCCCAAGTAACCTACCAGCGTTGTGTGCAGAATTGTCTTAAGGGGCAGATAGGGAGGAATGTTCATGCTTATGTGGATGATATTATGGTGAAGTCAAGGAAGAAGGAGACGCTGATAGAGGACCTCAAGGAGACCTTTGACAATCTTCGGGCCTATAAAATGATGCTTAATCCGGAGAAGTGTGCTTTCGGTGTTCCGGCGGGTAAGCTCCTTGGATTCTTGGTGTCAAACAGAGGAATAGAAGCCAATCCGGAGAAGATCAAGTTAATCACATCTTTGACTAAACCGGTTTGCATCAATGATGTTCAGTGGATCGCTGGCCGGATCACAGCATTGAGTCGGTTCATCAGCCGTTTGGGAGAGAAGGCAATCCCGCTGTATCAGATGCTGAAAAAGACAGACCGGTTTATATGGAGTAATGAGGCAAACGCTGCGTTTGAGGATTTGAAGCGGCAGTTGGCAGAGCCGCCGGTCCTTGCTGCCCCTGTTGATAATGAACCGTTATTGTTATACGTCGCCGCCAATGCACGGGCAGTCAACGTGGCAATCGTGGTTGAGCGCAAGGAGGCAGGGAAGGAATACCCGGTTCAGCGTCTAGTCTATTATGTCAGTGAAGTTCTCATTGAATCCAAGCAAAGGTACCCGCATTGGCAGAAGCTGGTATATGGTGTGTTCATGGCAAACCGGAAGTTGAAACATTATTTCCAATGCCACCCAATAACTGTTGTTAGTTCAGCACCGTTGGGGGATATAATCCAGAACAGGGAAGCTACTGGCAGAGTGGCGAAGTGGGCCATTGAGCTTAGCCCACACGGATTGAAGTATGTGCCACGCACCGCTATCAAATCCCAAGCATTGGTGGATTTTATCAATGATTGGTCAGAACTGCAAACGCCAGAGGAGAAGCCGGATCTTACATACTGGACGATTCACTTTGACGGTTCAAGGCAATTAGAAGGCTCGGGGGCTGGAGTTGTTTTAACTTCCCCGCGAGGGGACAAGTTTTGTTATGTCCTCCGTTTACTGTTTCCTTGTACTAATAATGCAGCAGAGTATGAAGCATTGCTTCATGGCTTACGGATGGCCAAGGAAATGAACTTGAGCCGGGTCAAGTGTTTTGGAGATTCAGATTTAGTGGCACAACAAGTATCCGGCAAGTGGGATTCAAGAGACCCTTTCATGGCAGCTTACATACGAGAAGTTGAAGCAGTCGCAGGATATTTCAAAGGGTATCAAGTGGATCACATAGACCGGTGAAGGAATGAAGCGGCCGATGCTCTGAGCCGGCTGGGTTCTCAACGTAAACCGGTACCACCGAATACTTTTTTGGATGAACTGCACAGTCCATCAGTCCAAGTACCATCGGAGGAAGACCTGGATGTTCCTGATCCGGAGGCACAGCTAGTTGCAGCACTTCATGTTATTCCGGATTGGACGCTGCCGTATTTGGCGTATTTAAGCCGGGGAGAGCTGCCGGATGATGAGATCGAAGCAAGACAGATAATCCGGCGTTCCAAATCCATGACAATTGCAAACGGAGAACTTCACCATCGCAGTGTTTCCGGAGCGTTCCAGCGGTGTGTGTCACCTGAGGAAGGTTGTGATATTCTGCGTGAAATCCATGAAGGGGATTGTGGTCATCATGCCGGTTCAAAATCCTTGGTGGCTAAAGCTTTTCGACATGGGTTCTATTGGCTGACGGCCCATGCTGATGCAGCGGATCTAGTCCGGAAGTGCGATGCTTGTCAGAAATTTTCACGACGTGCTCTTGTTCCGGCACAGGAGCTCCGGATGATACCGATTACTTGGCCGTTTGCGACTTGGGGGCTTGATATGGTTGGGCCTTTCAAATGGTCCCAGGATCAAAAGACTCATCTACTGGTTGCTGTGGACAAATTTACAAAATGGATTGAGGCAGAGCCTGTGAGCAAGTGTGATGTAGCAACAGCGGTTAAATTCATCAAAAAGGTAATTTTCCGGTTTGGTTTTCCACACAGCATCATCACAGACAATGGCACCAATTTATCTAAGGGAGAGATGGAAGAGTTTTGTCAACGCGAGCATATTCGACTAGATGTATCTTCTGTAGCTCATCCTCAATCCAATGGTCAAGCTGAAAGAGCGAATCAAGAGATCTTGCGAGGTATCAAGCCCCGGCTTATGACTCCCCTGCAAAGAACACCAGGGTGCTGGGTTGAGGAGTTACCTTCTGTCCTCCGGAGCATCAATACTACGCCGAACCGGTCCACAGGTTATACACCTTTGTTTATGGTGTATGGTGCTGAAGCGGTCCTTCCAAGTGATATCCGTCATGATTCGCCGCGGGTGACGGCTTATGTTGAAGCGGCCAATGAGCAGTCAAGACAGGACAGTTTGGACCGGCTGGATGAAGAACGTGACATAGCAGCAGCACGGTCCGCAATTTATCAACAGGACTTGCGCAAATATCACAGCCGCCGGATCAAGACCAGGACATTCCAGGAGGGAGATTTGGTACTCCGGCTCATCCAAGATCAAACAGATATGCACAAGCTATCCCCGCCTTGGGAAGGGCCCTTTGTGGTCATCAAGAATCTGCACAACGGTTCATATTACCTGGTGGACGTTCGAGAACACAAGGACTCACGGACATCGAAGGAAGAGTCAAAGAGGCCGTGGAACATCGCGCTCTTGCGGCCCTACTATACCTGAGCCATGAGCTCTGATGTATCCTATGTATATATTATGATTAATGAATAAACCGGCACCCTCGGTAAACCGGGGGATCAGCCTTTTTCCCAGTATAAGTGTCTTATGGTGATAACCATCTACAGCTTACATCTCTTATATGTCATATTTTAGAAAAAAAATAAAATGCTTTGATCAGTCTATCTGGTTGTGCAGGACAATTGCCGCATATGTACTCTGGAGCTGTGATCACTAAAGGGCTTCCTGTTCAAACATAGGTCGTATTCGAACCAAAGAGAACATAGTCATTTCCTGCTCAAACATAGGTCGTATTCGAACCAAAGAGAGCATAGCCATTCTGTTCAAACATAGGTCGTATTCGAACCAAAGAGAACATGGCTGTCACAACCCTAGTTCTGGTATGCACTAGGTTAGTCTTGTTGTTTGCATCATGTTTAAATTTCAAATGAAATTGAATTGAGGACTTGTGAAACCCTCAGAAACCCTTTTTGAAAATGACCTAAATAAAAATTGCTCCAAAAGGGTCCAAGAAAATGTTCATGTTGCTCTCTGGAAATATTGGTTAGAGATAAAAATCAAACCAATATTATTAGGAGCCCATAAGTATTTATTTTGGGCATTTGGAATTAATGCAATAGTTATTTGCTGGGATATATTATTATATATTTTATATATGTCCAAAATTCTGATTCTTTATTTTGAGGGGTTTGGATTAATTCCTAGGTCCCTGTAAAATAAAAATGTCAGAAGAAAATAATTGATTTAGCTTAGAAACTAAATCAAAACAAATGTCAGAAAAATAGAAAATAAAATAAAAGGGAAGAACTTACCTGACTTACCTGCAGCCCAAACAGGCAGAGCTGGCCCGGCCCACTGGCCAAGCCAGTCACCACCTACCTCGCGCCAGTAGGCCGAGGCGTGTGGCCGGCGCGCGCTCACGGCGAGGGCGCCACGCCTCCTGCCTGCTTCATCCCCCTCGCTGCCTGGTCGCTTCTGGAGGAGCCACGCGACCTCCCCGACCCTCTCGCACTCTCTCTCATCGCCCCTCCCCTCCTCTATCTCCCTCTCGCGCTCGGTCCCGACCGCCGCCGTCGCCGCCGATCGCAACCACCGTAGCCACTGCCTTCCCCTCGCCCCTCCGACGAGCCCCCGAGCTCCGCCTCTTTGCGGTGCATCTCCAAGCCAAAGAAATCAACCCCGGATGCCCTGAGGCCTCAACCCCGACCTCATCTTCACCGCCGGCCGCCGTGGGTCCCTCTCGCCGCCCCGACCGCTCCAGGACCTCCCCGAGCTCGCCGTCCGTCGCGTTGCACTCGCCGTGAGCTCCTCTATCTTCCCCCCTGTTCCCTCACTCTCGCGCGTACTGTAGCCCCGAATCCCTCCGTGACCGCAAGCTCACCGCCGCCGGCGATGCCTCCGCCGTGGCCACAGCCACGCAAGCTCCAAACTGAGCACGCCACCGCATCCGCCGCTTCACCAGGAGCCCGTAGCACCCCTCCGTTGGCCTTCCCGTGCCCTGTAGCCCCATATTCGATGAGGGCCGAACTCCGGCGCCGCCGCGAGCTCGTTTCCGGCGAGCTCCGGCCGCCCTAGCTGCTGCCGCTGGTTGGAATGGACGCGGACGAGCTCCAGCTCCTCGCCCGTGGTCTCCGCGGCGCAAAAGACCCCCGGAGTGGAAATCCCGACGCCCTCCGCCGCGTTTGCTGCCGCCGGCGGCTAAACGCCGGCGTGTTAGCTGGGATTTGACCAGGATTTGACCCCCTGGGTCAATGACAGGCGGGCCCCACCCCTTTAGTTAGTTGACTGTTTAGTTTAAATTAAGTAATTTTGGTTAATTAGATTAGCCACTGACATGTGGGCCCTGCCCTGCTGACTTTTCTGTTAGGATTAGTTTAGTGTTAATTAACTCAGTTAATTAACTGAGTCACTGACCAGTGGACCCCACTGTCAGGTTTGACTCTGGACCAGCCCTTTGACCTGCTGACGTCATGCTTGGGTCATGCTGACCCAGTATTCCAATTCTGGTATTTAAATAAATCTTAAATGATTTATTTATTTCAGAAATTGGTTTAAACTTCAAAAAATCACAGAAATTCAACCGTAGCTCAGAATGAAATAATTTATATATGAAAAATGATCAGAAAAATATAAGGAATCTGTTTATGGCATTTTCATGCATGACAAATGAAGTTAAACCTACTGTTTATATGAAAACACATTTTTGGCATTTAAAAATACTTATTTTAGAGTTGCATTTGAACCCTTGGTTCAAATGGAGTTCAACCAATTAAAATGCTAGTTGCATTAGCTCAACAACATCATATCTTCATGCCATATTCATGCATCATACTGTTGCATATGCTTGTGTTTGATTGTCGGCACCGTTCTTCTCGATAGGTCCAGCTCCGGAGACCGATCCAGAGTACCTGTCAGAGGAGCAGTGCTCTGCACGTTGTCTTACCAGGCAAGCAAACCCCCTTGTTCATTCCGATACAACCCCTCTCTCGCTCCTGCTCCCTGTTATTGCATTAGGACAACAACGACTTCAACTGCTACTTTATGCTGCGGTAGTTGAACCCATTCCTCTGCATGACCTGTCATTCCACAGTAAATAGTTGAAACCCACTAGCATGTGTAGGAGTTGATTGAAGCCATGTTGTGATCTTACCATGCCTTGCTTGCTATTGCTTAGAGTGTGTCAGGTCTGATTCATCGGGAATGAATTGGAGTGCAATGATATGTTCTGATGTTGAGGTTTAAGTGTGTGAACACGATTTGGTAAAGGTAGTGGTGAGAGGCCATGTAGGAGTACATGGTGGGTTGTCTCACTGGAACCGTCCCTAAGAACTGAGTTCCGAGTATGTTGTCCAATGACTAGCTACTACCACACATTGGGTTCTGGTAACTCGACCCCTCTCGACTTATTAATCAACATGATCTCTGTCCAGGAGTTGCAACTAGTTTCTGGTGTTTGTAGGTAGTGTTAGTAGTCTACCAAGTGGCACTCGGCCAGTGGGCTTGGGACAGACTAGGCACCGTGGCATGGTGTACCAAGCGTAGATCCACTCGGCGAGGTGGGCTTGGGAACCCTGCGCACATCATTTGGGGCCGTGAGCGACACCCCGGTCGGATCTCCCCACGGATGGAACCCGAATAGGCGATAAACCTGGACTAGAGTATTGTGTGGTTAGTCAGGTCATGGCCGACACCCTCGCCAGGCTTCCGCTTGAAGGTTGCCGAGATACACGACGTGTACATGGCGGTAAGTGGCGAGAGCGTGTGTGAAGAAGTACACCCCTGCAGGGTTAACATGATCTATTCGAATAGCCGGGTCCACGGTTATGGACTTCTTGGATGCTTACGTGGTACATAGACAACTTGAAGTGGATACTCTAAAATACTCAAGACAAGTGTGAGTGCTATGGATGGCCTTCTCGTAGGGAGACGGGGATGAATCCATAGTGGTGTATTGTGTGGTGCTTAGTGAACTCGTGTGCGCCACCTCAAAGTTACCAGCAATCGTAGTACAGGATAGCCACTGAGTCAAAGCTGGCTTGCTGCAACTAAACCCCACTTTGCCATCTTGATACAAGTGCATGTATGATAGGATCTGATGTAAGTCTTGCTGAGTACCTTTGTACTCATGTTTGCTTAATTTATGTTTTGCAGATGAGATTGATGTCTCACTAGTAGTTCCGCTTGGACTTCGACAAGTAGCTTGTACCTCAGCTACGTTCTTGGACGAGTGTTGTAGATAGTCAGGCTCTTCAGCCTTTTTCATTTGTAGATGTATGTACTGAGACATGTTGTGCTTCCGCTTGTTGCTTGTATGCTCTGAATGCTGGGTCGTGAGACCCATGTTTGTAATATTTGGCTCCTCGGAGCCTAATGAATAAATACTTTGTTTATTAGAGTCTTGTTGTGATGCCATGTTGTATTTGCACATATTGAGCATATTGTGTGTATGTTATTGAAATGCTTGGTATGTGTGGGATCCAACACCTAGTTGTTTACCCTTGGTAGCCTATCTTACAGGGAAATGTCTCCTAGTGCTTCCACTGAGCCTTGGTAGCTTGCTACTGCTCCGGATCACTTAGGCTGACCGGCATGTGTCCTTCTTCGTTCCTGTGTCTGTCCCTTAGGGGAAATGTCACGCGTTGTTCCTTTAAGTCCTTGTAGCTTGCTATGACTTGGGTTCGTACGTTGATGACCGACACGCTCGTTGCTGGGTCATGTATGCCTGTCTCTGTAATTTAGTGCCACTTTTGGTTTATAACTAGCCATGTCGGCCCGGGTTCTCTGTCATATGGATGCTAGCGACACTATCATATACGTGAGCCAAAATGCGCAAACGGTCCCGGGCCAGGTAAGGTGGCACCCGTGGGATACCGTGTGTGAGGCCGCAAAGTGATATGGTGTGTTACATGCTAGACCGGTGTGACTTAGGATCGGGGTCCCGACAGCGTTGGTATCAGAGCCTGACTGCCTGTAGGATTCCCAAGCCAAACTGGTCGAAGTTGAGTCTAGAAATTCCTTAGTTATATAAGGGAATTGATTGTGGAAGGGAACGTAAGGCTCTTTTACTCCTTATACCTTATGTCTTCTGATCTGAGTCATCCTACCTTTCCTACGGGGTTAAGGAACTAGGCTTTCTCTTCCGTCTATCAGGATCACGAGTTACTACTCCGTAGTCCAATAGGATTGATTGATCAGAGTCCTACTCCTGTTTTCAAGTTCTTCCAGTATAGTTTATTTAGTACTATCACAGTACCTTGAGCGATGATGTTGAGATGTTGAACTACCCTTTGTTAGCAGGATGTCTCATTCTGAGCATTTTACTGCCGTTATGCTGCCGGAATTATCCTAGTAGTTCAAGAGATACTAATTTCTTGTTCTACCTTATGCATTCCATAGCTGCTGATGTTTTCGTCCTCGGTTTCGCTTCTCAGGATGTCTTCAGTTAAGCGAAGCTCAGCTGTTCGTGGGAAGAACCACGGAGGTGGTAGAGATGAGGAGGATCCTCCCGACCAGCCTTCGTTGGCAGAGTTAATGTTAGAGATGGAGAGAAACAAGCGTGAGTCTAACCGCTTGTTGGCACGTATTGAGGAGAACACCGCACATCAGTGCAAGGAATCGGCAACCATCCATGACTTCATTCGTCTGTAACCACCCACCTTCCATCATTCCATTGAGCCACTCGATGCAGATGACTGGCTCCGTAGTATCACTCACAAGCTGCGTTCTGCGAATGTAGCTGAAGATGACAAGGTCATCTATGCCACTTATCACCTGGAAGGTCCTGCTAGTCTTTGGTGACAGAACTATGAGGCCATGATTCCAGCTGGCCAGATTCCTACCTGGAGAGATTTCACCGAGGCTTTTCGTGAGCATCATATCCCTCAAGCCCTTATCGATCGTAAGAGAGAAGAGTTCTGTAGTCTTACACAGGCTAAGATGGCTGTTGATGCTTATAGTCGAGAGTTTGAGAACCTCGCCCGCTATGCTACAGAGGAAGTGTCCACGGACGCCAAGAAGCAGGCTAGGTTCCGGAAGGGTCTCAACCCCAAACTGTGTCGTGATCTCCACTTGCATCATTGCAACACATTCCATGCTCTTGTGAACAAGGCCATCAATGCAGAGACAGCTCAGCTCACTTACGAGGAGTCTCGTAAGCACACCCTTGATTTGGGATCTTCCTCCGGTACTAGTTCTCAGAAGCGCCGGATTTGGGTTCCGAACTCTGTTCTTCCACCCACTTATCCTCCGAGGCCATCTTATGTGGTACCTCCTCCAGTTCAGCAGTATGCTCCACCCAGGTCTATTGATGGACCGTTTGCCAATGCGGGTCCACGTCCTACCTCCAGGATTTGCTACAAGTGCGGAGAACCGGGACACATTGCCCGTATTTGCACTCAGACCCGTGTTGCTCCATCCCAGTCCGAGAAATCTGTTAGACGTGATAAATCATCACACAAGATGATCAGTGTTAAGTCAGCTCCCACCGAACATGGACGTGTGCATCACGTCTCAGCCAAGAACGCTCATGATGATCCAGATGTCGTTCTTGGTACACTCCTTGTTAATTGTCATCCGGCATCGGTTCTATTCGATACTGGAGCGTCTCATTCTTTCATTTCCGAAAATTATGCCCGCTTGCACGACATGTCATTTTGTGATATGCCCTCCCCACTACTCATTCA
The DNA here is from genome assembly GCA_902687465.1 of Secale cereale. Taxonomy (NCBI): domain Eukaryota; kingdom Viridiplantae; phylum Streptophyta; class Magnoliopsida; order Poales; family Poaceae; genus Secale; species Secale cereale. Next base: position 704,227,709 of record LR738709.1, on the reverse strand, counting down.
AACTCCTGGATCCAAATGGCAAACTTCTAGTGTAAGCCATGGTAATGAAATCCTTGTCGACAGACTTGTGTTCCTTGCATCACTTGTAGCCCTCAAGTCTTCAGATATTAATATCATCTTGGGTATGGACTGGATGACAGCTCATCATGCCAAGATTGATTGCTTCACTAGGTCTGTTCAGCTTACACATCCATCTGGTAAGACAGTCACCGTCACCACTAGAGTTGCAAAGCGTCAACTCTATTCTCTTAATGCCAGCCCTCTTCGAGATCTTGAAGATGTTCCGATAGTCCGTGACTTTCCGGATGTCTTTCCAGAGGAACTGCCAGGTGTTCCACCCGACCGAGATGTAGAGTTTGTTATAGAGCTTATCCCAGGAACCGCTCCAATCTCTAGGAGACCCTACAAAATGGCACCCTTAGAACTAGCTGAGCTTAAGAAACAACTTGATGAGTCCTTGCAAAAGGGTTTCATCCGTCCTAGTTCTTCTCCTTGGGCTTGCCCCGTCCTCTTCGTCAAGAAGAAGGATGGTACGGATCGGATGGTTGTAGATTATCGTCCCGTTAATTTGGTCACGGTAAAGAACAAGTATCCGCTTCCCAGGATCAACAACCTGTATGATCAGCTCACTGGATCCTCAGTCTTCTCCAAGATGGATTTGAGGTTAGGATACCATCAAATCAAGATTAGAAATGGGGACATCCCAAGACGACTTTCGTCACTCGTTATGGTCAGTACGAGTACACCGTCATGTCTTTCGGTCTAACAAATGCTCCAACCACTTTCTCCCGCTTGATGAACTCGATCTTTATGGAGTATTTAGATAAGTTCATCGTGGTTTACCTCGATGATATTCTTATTTACTCGAAGAACGAGGAAGAGCATGCCGAACATCTTAGACTTGTTCTAGAAAAACTCAGAGAGCACCGCCTTTATGCCAAGTTCTCCAAGTGCGAATTTTGGTTGCCAGAAGTGACCTATCTCGGCCATGTAATCTCTGGTAAGGGCATTGCTGTCAACCCCGAGAGAGTTCAGGCCGTTCTTGATTGGACTCCGCCTGAAACAGTTAAACAAGTTAGGAGTTTCCTTGGTCTAGCCAGTTATTGTCGCCGCTTTGTTGAGAACTTCTCTAAAGTGGCCAAACCTCTCACGGAACTTCTTAAGAAAGATAAAAAGTTTGAGTGGTCCCCACAGTGTGAGCACAGTTTTCAGGAACTGAAAAGACGCCTGACTTCTGCTCCCATACTTGTGCCACCGGATTTCACTAAGGACTTTGTTATCTACTGTGATGCCTCACGACAGGGACTAGGTTGCATTCTTATGCAGGATCGTCGTGTGATTGCCTATGCATCTCGACAGTTGCATCCACATGAGGAGAATTATCCTACACATGATCTAGAACTTGCAGCCGTAGTCTATGCACTTAAGACCTGGCGACATTACCTCCTTGGTAATCGTTGCGAGATCTACACCGATCACCAGAGTCTCAAGTATATCTTCACCCAACCAGATTTGAACCTTAGGCAAAGACGTTGGTTGGAGTTGATCTCAGATTACGACTTAGGGATTACCTACACCCCAGGCAAGGGAAATGTTATGGCTGATGCGCTAAGTCGTAAGTCCTATTGCAGCAATCTCATGTTGCAGCAGGGCCAACCACTTCTCCATGAGGAATTATGTAAGCTTAACCTTCACATTGCTCCTCACGGATTCCTTTCAACTTTGGTGGCGAAACCTACTCTTGTGGATCATATCATAGAAGCCCAGAAGCATGATACCGGAATTACCCAGATCAAGAGAAACATTGCCAAGGGTATTGCTGGTAGTTTCTCCATAGATGACCGAGGTGTTGTTCTCTTCCAAAACCGGCTGGTGGTTCCCAAGAAGCAACATCTTCGGCAGTTGATCCTTAAAGAGGCTCATGAATCTCCTCTCACGATTCATCCCGGTAGTACTAAGATGTATCAGGACCTACGCCAGAGGTTCTGGTGGACTAGGATGAAGAGAGAAATTGCTGAGTTCATTGCTAAATGTGACGTTTGTCGTCGCGTTAAGGCAGAACATCAAAGACCTGCTGGCACCCTTCAGCCTCTAGCTATTCCTGAGTGGAAATGGGATAAAGTTGGTATGGACTTCATCACCGGCTTTCCCAGGACCAAGAGAGGGAATAATGCTATCTTCGTAGTCATTGATCGTCTCTCCAAAGTGGCTCACTTCCTACCTGTTCGAGAGAGTATCACTGCTAGCCAGCTTGCTGACTTGTATATTTCTCGAATAGTGTCACTTAATGGTGTTCCACTAGAGATCAATTCAGACCGTGGTAGTCTTTTCACTTCTCATTTCTGGGAGAGTTTCCAGACTGCCATGGGCACCCATATTTCTTTCAGCACCGCTTTCCACCCTCAGTCAAGTGGTCAAGTGGAACGGGTTAACCAAATTCTCGAAGACATGCTTAGAGCTTGCGTTATCTCATTCGGTATGGATTGGGAGAAATGTCTTCCTTTCGCCGAGTTTGCTTATAACAATAGCTATCAATCCAGTCTCAAGCAAGCTCCTTTTGAGATACTCTATGGACGAAGATGTCGAACACCTTTGAACTGGTCAGAAACCGGTGAAAGACAATTCTTTGGACCGGATATGATCCAGGAAGCAGAAGAGCAAGTTCGCATCATTCGTGAGAATTTGAAAACAGCCCAGTCTAGTCAAAAGAGCCAGTATGATCGTCATCATAAGGAAGTGGCTTATGAGGTTGGTGACAAAGCTTATCTTCGGGTTACCCCTTTGAGGGGTACCCATCGTTTCGGTATCAAGGGCAAGTTGGCTCCTCGTTACATTGGTCCTTTTCGCTTTCTTGCTAAACGAGGAGAGGTTGCCTACCAATTGGAACTACCCCCACACCTTTCTCGAGTTCATGATGTCTTCCACGTCTCTCAACTCAGGCGTTGCTTCTCGGATCCCATCCGCGGAGTGTACCACGAAACGCTTGATCTCCAAGATACCTCACATATCGAGAGTATCCCGTTCGCATTCTGGATCAAGCAGAGCGTGTCACTCGATGTCATAACATCAAGTTTCTCAAGGTTCAGTGGTCTCATCATTCCGAGAGAGAAGCTACTTGGGAGCGAGAAGATCGTCTCCGACTGGAGTACCCCACCTTCTTTCCGCCTACTCCTGAATCTCGGGACGAGATTCTTTCGAGTGGAGGCGAGTTGTCACAACCCTAGTTCTAGTATGCACTAGGTTAGTCTTGTTGTTTGCATCATGTTTAAATTTCAAATGAAATTGAATTGAGGACTTGTGAAACCCTCAGAAACCCTTTTTGAAAATGACCTAAATAAAAATTGCTCCAAAAGGGTCCAAGAAAATGTTCTTGTTGCTCTCTGGAAATATTGGTTAGAGATAAAAATCAAACCAATATTATTAGGAGCTCATAAGTATTTATTTTGGGCATTTGGAATTAATGCAATAGTTATTTGCTGGGATATATTATTATATATTTTATATATGTCCCAAATTCTGATTCTTTATTTTGAGGGGTTTGGATTAATTCCTAGGTCCCTGCAAAATAAAAATGTCAGAAGAAAATAATTGATTTAGCTTAGAAACTAAATCAAAACAAATGTCAGAAAAATAGAAAAGAAAATAAAAGGGAAGAACTTACCTGACTTACCTGCAGCCTAAACAGGCAGAGCTAGCCCGGCCCACTGGCCAAGCCAGTCACCACCTACCTCGCGCCAGTAGGCCGAGGCGTGTGGCCGGCGCGCGCTCACGGCGAGGGCGCCACGCCTCCTGCCTGCTTCATCCCCCTCGCCGCCTGGTCGCTTCTGGAGGAGCCACGCGACCTCCCCGACCCTCTCGCACTCTCTCTCGTCGCCCCTCCCCTCCTCTATCTCCCTCTCGCGCTCGGTCCCGACCGCCGCCATCGCCGCCGAGCGCAACCACCGTAGCGACTGCCTTCCCCTCGCCCCTCCGACGAGCCCCCGAGCTCCGCCTCTTTGCGGTGCATCTCCAAGCCAAAGAAATCAACCCCGGACGCCCTGAGGCCTCGACCCCAACCTCATCTTCACCGCCGGCCGCCGTGGGTCCCTCTCGCCGCCCTGACCGCTCCAGGACCTCCCCGAGCTCGCCGTCCGTCGCGTTGCACTCGTCGTGAGCTCCTCTATCTTTCCCCCCTGTTCCCTCACTCTCGCGCGTACTGTAGCCCCGAATCCCTCCGTGACCGCAAGCTCACCGCCGCCGGCGATGCCGCCGCCGTGGCCACAGCCACGCAAGCTCCAAACTGAGCACGCCACCGCATCCGCCGCTTCACCAGGAGCCCGTAGCACCCCTCCGTTGGCCTTCCCGTGCCCTGTACCCCATATTCGACGAGGGCCGAACTCCGGCGCCGCCGCGAGCTCGTTTCCGGCGAGCTCCGGCCGCCCTAGCTGCTGCCGCTGGTTGGAATGGACGGGGACGAGCTCCAGATCCTCGCCCGTGGTCTCCGCGGCGCAAAAGACCCCCGGAGTGGAAATCCCGACGCCCTCCGCCGCGTTTGCTGCCGCCGGCGGCTAAACGCCGGTGTGTTAGCTGGGATTTGACCAGGATTTGACCCCCTGGGTCAATGACAGGCGGGCCCCACCCCTTTAGTTAGTTGACTGTTTAGTTTAAATTAAGTAATTTTGGTTAATTAGATTAGCCACTGACATGTGGGCCCTGCCCTGCTGACTTTTCTGTTAGGATTAGTTTAGTGTTAATTAACTCAGTTAATTAACTGAGTCACTGACCAGTGGACCCCACTGTCAGGTTTGACTCTAGACCATGCTGATGTCATGCTTGGGTCATGCTGACGCAGTATTCCAATTCTGGTATTTAAATAAATCTTAAATGATTTATTTTTTTTAGAAATTGGTTTAAACTTCAAAAAATCACAGAAATTCAACCGTAGCTCAGAATGAAATAATTTATATATGAAAAATGATCAGAAAAATATAAGGAATCTGTTTATGGCATTTTTATGCATGACAAATGAAGTTAAACCTACTGTTTATATGAAAACACATTTTTGGCATTTAAAAATACTTATTTTAGAGTTGCATTTGAACCCTTGGTTCAAATGGAGTTCAACCAATTAAAATGCTAGTTGCATTAGCTCAACAACATCATATCTTCATGCCATATTCATGCATCATATTGTTGCATATTGCCGAGGAAACTGATCGCCCACGAACACCTATGGGACCGGAGCCCCTTTTCGGTACGGCAAGGGAGCGGAGGGAGCACGAAGAGCAGATCGAGGCGAGCACGCGAGCAGTTTACCCAGGTTCGGGCCGCACGAATGCGTAAAACCCTACTCCTGCCTTGGTTGTATTGTCTTCTTGGCTCGGGAGCACGAAGAGCTACAGAGCTGGTTGCTAGCTACACCGAGCGTGAAAGTGATCAGGGATCGGAACCCCCTCTACGTTGCGCATGGGCCTCCTTTTATAGGTCAAAGGGGTCACCGACAGGTGGCAACGTAGATGAGGGTAAAAGCGTAAAAATGGTGGTAGTTGGAATAGTGTATGTACAGTGGTCTATACCTAACCCTGACGGCCGGGGACAAGGGTATTGAATGCCCGTCGCCGTCGCCCCCAAACAGTGCAAAAAGTGTCTGTTAGGGCGTCTCCGTTCGCCACGAAGGTGGCCTCGTCATCGCGGCTCGCCACGATGTACCCCAGGCTGCACAGCCGTCCGCCACGTGCACCTGGAAAGGCCCCAGGGCGACGCGTGGCCGGATGAGCTGGAGCGCGGGCACGTAGTGGGAGCTTGCCGCGGCAAGTGCCTTGCCGCGGTCGCTACCTTGCCGCGCCAGGAAGCTTGTCGCTCTCCGGGCCTTGCCGCGACGCGCGGAGCGTTGCGGAAAGTCTTCTGAAATGCCATGTTTGGCCTTCCTGACAAGCTCCTCTTGCCAGGGCCTTGTGCCAAATGGGTGGTCTTGAGCCTGGTACGGCATTCCCGGCAAGCTCCTCTTGCCGGGGTCTTGTTTCTTTAACTTGAATACTTTGTTCTTGAATGGCTCTAAAGGATCCAGAGCGGGCCTTGGCGGGCGCGTGGCAAGCCCTGCCACGGGACGCTGCTACTGCCCGTGCACAAGTCGGGATACTAAGGTACCCCTACTTTAGTACGCCGACAGGAGCCCCCGGGCCTGGGCCACACACGGTGCCGAGCGCTGTTGGGCCAGGCCCAAGACAGTGCACGGGCACACGCGGCCCACGGCGCACCGTATCCCACTCCGTATCCACCGCGTCTCTCCCTAACGGCACGCGTCGATTGCGGCGTCGTGGGAGAGATCGTGGCCTGTTTCTTTAATGGGGGAAAATGCGGAACGTCCCCCTCTCCCGCTTAAAAGCAGGGGAAACAGGGGCAGTTCCTCCTATTCGCTCATTGCGTCTTCAACCTTCAGAAACCCCCGCCGCTCTCCTCCTCCCCAAAGGTCGAAAGAGAGCTGTACTCCGCCCTTCCTCCGCCGCCGCCAGTCTCTCCAGCGCCGTCGACTCCCCTCGCCGTCCCCGCCATGGCCCCGAAGGGCGACAAGGCGAAAGCCGCGAAGACCGACCGGGCGCAGAAACTAGCAGCAATGCGGAAGAAGATGGTGGTCTTCCCGCCGAGGCTCGGCGCGAGGGAGCTGAAAGACAAGTTCTACCTCTTCTGGTCGAGGGAGACGAAAGCTCACCCGCGCACCAGGGTACTCCCCGCCGAAGCCTGCGACATGTTTCCGGGAGGGTACGCCTATTTCGTCCTGTTCTTCCATTGTGGACTTTGCCCTCCATACTCCGAATTCTTCTGCGACGTTATGAACACCTACGGGTTTCATCTTCTTGATTTCACCCCGAACGCAGTCTTGACCATGGCCATTTTCGCACATCTGTGCGAGAACTTTGTCGGGGTGTATCCCAATGTAGCCCTCTTCCACCATTATTATACACCTCGAGTAGAGTCTGGGTCTCCTCTGTCTGGCGGGATTTCTTGGATCTTTAGACTCAATAAGAAAGAGGCATACTTGACTGGGGAGCTCCGCGGCAAGTGGGAGGAGTGGAGGGCCAACTGGTGCTGGGTCATGGAGGATGGACCCCAGCAGTTCACTTCCCCGTGCCGAGCCGCAATAGTGCGCGGCAAGGACTGGAGTGGCCTGGCCCCGGAGGACGACAAGCTGAAGATAGCCATTACTAGGATCCTTCGCCTCCGGCAAGCCAAACTCACTGTAGGGGCTGTCGGAGCAGATTTCCTTCGCCGCCGCATCGCCCCCTTGCAGGAGAGGAAGAGGCCTGCTTGGGAATTTGGTAATGCGGCAGACTGTATGAGGCTGCGCCCAGGCCTCAACTATAATTTCACAGTGCTGGAGCTCAAAGGGATGCTCCGTGAGCTGTTCAAGCACGACGCCAAGCACCCGGAGTGGTTCACCTTGCCGCGGGGGGTAGTTCCACTATGCAACAATTCGTCGCTCAGTGCTATCCGCGTGGCAATGCCGTGGTGTGACTCCCATGGTATCGACCCCACTTGGTTGGCGCCTTCTGACGAAGCCATGCAAACATTCTTCGATAACTTGGTGGAGCTGCCAATCGATCCCGACGAGAAGAAAGGCCTCACCCGCGACACCACCGACCGGGAGATGGCCTATATAGCCACCCGATTGGAGGAGGCAGCCGCAGCTGCGGCCGCGGGTGAATTTGGGTATACCATGGAGGAGGCAGACGCAGCGGAGGCAGTGAGTCGGGCCGAGGAGGAGGAGATCCTCAAACTGTTGAAGCCTGCCGGGCAGCCTGCCGAGACGAGCGAGGCCACCGGGCAAGGGACGGAGTCGAGCGAGCCCGCCGAGCAGGGCGATGAATCAAGCGATTCTGCCGAAGACTCGGGCGGGTCTCTGAACCTTGACTCTTCTTCATCCTCGGGAAGTTCACCGCCGCCGCCAAGTCCTCCGCCTCAACCAAAGAAGCGTCTCCGCAAGGCCGCAGACGCGGCGAGGGAGCCGGTGGGCCAGCAGCCGCAGCGCCGCTCGACGCGCGCCACCATGACGAGCATCGCCGCCAAGGGGGCGCCTCGTGCCTTAGCAGCGGCTGGAGGAGGATCTTCCCGCACGGGCTCCACCGCTCCTTCCGCCCCTCGGGCCTCGGCGACGACCGGAGCAGGGTCTTCGCAGACCACCGACTCCGCTCCCGGCAAGCGGCCGAGGGCGCCTACTCCTCCAGCTCCTCGCGCCGGACCGCGCGAGGCAGACTTCGACTTCTCCGTCCCCAGTTCCGACGAGGAGGAGGAAGAGTAAGTACTTGCAACTCTTGTTTTCTTCAATTTGTTGTTCTTGTCTTGAATCTTCTTTGTCTGATTCTATTTGATGTCCGTCTTCCAGGACCCTGGCCCAAAGAGTGGCGAAGAGGGCCAAGATCCCGGTGGTCGACCTCGAGGACGAGCCCGTCGCAGTAGCGGGGGATGCGCCAGCGACGAGCTTGCCGGACCAGCCGGCTGCCCCGCAGAGCAGCCCCCAGAGCAGCCCCCAGTGCAGCCCCCAGCGTAAGTCTTCTGTTTACTTCTTCGCTTGTCGGGCGTGCGTGGGCTTCTCATCCTTGTTAATCGTCTTGTTTGTTTGTTGATTTGTGCAGAAGCAGAGCCGCAGCCTCAGGAGCGCCCAGAGACTGCTCCCGACGAGCCGCTCGTCTCAACCTCCCCGCCAAGGAGGAGCTCCCCAGCGAGGGAGGATACTCCGCCAAGGGCGAGTACCCCGCCAAGGGCGAGCACTCCGCCAAGGGAAGGCGCCAGCGGACCTCCGCCGGCGGAGGCCACTACCACGCCGCCGAGGGAGAACTCCTCGGCAAGGAACCCCGTCGAAGAAGAGGCCCGCGCAGGTAACCCTTGTGCTTTTCTTCTTTTGATTTCTTCTTTTTGGATATTTGCTTGATCATGTTTTTCTTCTTTCTTCTTCTTGTCTTCAGACTCGTTCGCTCCGGAGCCTATGGAGACGGAGGCCACCACCGAGGAGCCCGCGCGCGGCAACGCTGGTGATGCCGCGGCTACCGAAGAGGCGGTCGGCACCGAGGAGCCCGCCGTCGAAGAGGCAACCAGGGACGCCGACGCGGCGGCTGAGGAGGGGACCGGCGGTCGCACTGACGGCCCTGAGGCCGCAGGAGCATTTGACACTGCGCCGACCGCCGACCCTGCCGCCGCCACGGCCGGAACTGGCGCCTACTTGGAGGCCGGGAACGGGGTCTTCATCCAACTCCGTGGGCTTCTTCGTCAAGGGCGCCCGCGGAGGGGGAGGTCTTCGATGGGGAAGTCCTCGCCTCCGCGGGACTGAAGTTTGTCGACGCGCCCGGCAGCAGCAACGAGCCCGAGGAGGAGCAGCTTCTGCGTCGGCTCCTGGCCCTGTACCGTGCCAGGCAGGCCAAGCTGGAGTCCCGAGAGGCTCTGGCTGCCAAGGCAGGCGTCGATTTGGAGAAGCGTGCCAAAGAGCTCCGGGCCGCCAACCAGGCGGCCCTCCGGTCCTTGGCGGAGGAGCGGGAGGAGCTCGCCGAGGCGCACTAGGCGTTCGTCCTTAAAAAGGCCTAAGCAGAGGAGCAGCAATGGCTCGCCGCCGAAGATCTGTCTCGGCGGGAAGGAGAGCTGAGGCAGCGGAAGGTCGACCTCGATAGCCATGAGGACGACCTTACCGCGCGCGAGCAGTCCCTTGGCGGGGCTCTGCAGGAAGCGAGGGACGCCGCTGCAGCTGCAGAGACCGCCAAGAGAGACTTGGAGGCGAGGGTGGCACAGTTGGAGCTCAACTTGAGGACAAGCGAGGAGAAGGTTGCCGCGCTCACATTGGAGAGGGAGAAAGACGCCCATAGCCACTCGGAGCTGCAGGTCCGTCTCTCCGACAAGGGCAAGGAGCTCGCCATCGCCAAGGATTCTGTCGCGGACTTGGAATTGAAGATGTCCACCCTCACTGCATCACTTGACAGCGCCAGGAACCGGGAGACGAAGCTGAAGGAGGACCTCCGGGCTGAGAGGGCACTGCTGGACAGCGCCGCCCTCACGCAAAACAACTTCAGGCAGACGGTGGAGCAGTGGACCGAGGAGCTTGTCGCCGCCGCCGCTGACATCGACGGGGAGTTGGCGGGGCTGGGGACGGAGCAGCTCGGGTACTCCCCCGACGCGAACCTCCCTCATAGCGCCAAGCTGAGCTTATTCTTCTGGGGAGTGGCGCCGGCTCTCGAGCAGCTCCGTGAGAGGATCCCCACGCAGCTGGCGAATGAGGCGCGCAGGCTTTGCACGGGAGTTGTGGAGAGAGTGCTGACGAAGATAGTCTACCGCAACCCCGGGATCAATCTTGAGAACGTCCTCAGGACCTTGCCGCCCGACGCCGACCAGGAAGCACTGAAGGCTCTTGTCGCCCCCATCGTGGCCAAGGTGGGCAAGATCAGGAGGGTCGACGGCGATCACGTGGACTAGACTGTCTTCCTTTCTGCTTCTCTTGTCGCTGCCAATCACGTTATGGACAGTAGTTTCTTAGAACAGTGACAAGTCATCTTGTAATATAACTTTATTTTGGGTAGTTAATGCAGTGTTATTTCCTTGGTTCGACTTCTTTACTTTGTATGCTTTTACCCTACGCTTTTAGGGAACTTGCCGGCAAAAGTGACCCTTGCCGCGAGCGCTGAGTGCAGGACTTCAGCAGCCTGCTGGCAATGCCTCTACCGGCAGGAAACCTTGCCGCTGCTAGTCGCAGCACACTTAGGTTGTTGAGCGAACTCGAAAACGAAGTAAGGGCGCGACACTTGTCGCAGCACACTTAAGCCGTTGAGCGTGCTCGAAACAAAGTAAGGGCGCGGCTAGCCACGGGTAGGTTCCTCCGCACACAGGTTTTCCATACAAAGTGTGGTCGTTCAAGGAAGATAACTTTAAAAATTTAAAAATTTGAATGCTCAAACTTTGGTAACTTAGCTTTTGTGTATGGTCTGCTTCCCGGCAAGGCGAGGCTTTCTTGAACGGCACTTGGTCCATACCATACCACTGTCTCCTTCCCCCCCGGCAAACTTGTGCGCGAGGAATCCTTCTTCTGCTTGAGAGAAAAGAGAAAGGGAGGAAACATAGATATGGAGCCTTGCGGCTCGTTATTGCTTACCGGAGGTGTGTGCTGCACGAGGTGTCATATAATACATGCAAGTAAAAGAGAAAAATGCATGAAACGACAAGTTGTGCAAGGCACAAAAGCTTTACTGATGCACGGGGTCTGCGCCCGGCTTTGTACAAAGGTTTACATGCAACAGCGGCAAGACTTGTACAAAAGGTGGTTGCCGGAACGGATCACGGCAACCGCGCCTTATGGGTGAAACTTACGAAGGTGCTCAATGTTCCAGGAGTTGCTCACCGGTAAGCCCTCTTCGGTCTCAAGGCGGACAGCGCCGGGCCTTGTGACTTGTCTCACCCGATAAGGGCCTTCCCACTTTGGCGTCAACTTGTTGGAATTCTTGGCGGACTGAACACGCCGAAGAACAAGGTCGCCTTCCTCGAGACTTCTGGCCTTGACTTTGCGGCTATGATAGCGGCGCAAAGCTTGCTGGTATCGAGCAGCTCGTACAGCAGCCTGAAGACGGTCCTCCTCGAGGAGCAGTGCATCATCTTGCCGCAGCTGCTCTTGCTCGAGCTCATCATAAGCGAGCACTCGAGGCGACCCGTATACGAGTTCCGTGGGGAGAACTGCCTCTGCTCCATAGACAAGAGCAAAGGGTGTCTGCCCGGTGGCTCGATTTGGTGTCGTCCTGATTGACCAAAGAGCCGCCGGCAACTCCTCAATCCAGTTTCTTCCGCATTTGTGCAGCCTGTCGAAAGTTCTCGTCTTGAGTCCGCGCAGCACTTCAGCGTTTGCCCTCTCCGGTTGACCATTGCTCCTCGGGTGAGCAACAGAAGCGAAGCAGACCTTGGCGCCAAGGTGTTGGACGTACTGCATGAAGGTGCGACTTGTGAATTGCGTGCCGTTGTCGGTGATGATCCTGTTAGGGATTCCGAAACGGCAAACAATTGACCTAAAGAACTTGACTGCTGACTGTGCGGTCACCTTCCTCACTGGCTCCACTTCTGGCCACTTTGTGAACTTGTCGATGGCGACGTACAAGTACTCAAAGCCCCCGACTGCGCGGGGAAAGGGGCCGAGGATGTCGAGCCCCCAGACCGAAAATGGCCAGGACAAAGGGATCGTCTGGAGAGCTTGAGCTGGCTGGTGTATCTGCTTGGCATGGAACTGGCACGCTTCACACTTGGTTACTTGTGCAGTTGCATCTTGGAGGGCTTCTGGCCAAAAGAAACCTTGCCGGAACAACTTGCCGGCAAGTGCTCTTGCGCCAATGTGGTGGCCACATATGCCTCCATGTATCTCTGCCAACAGCTTCTGCCCATCTTCCCGGGGAATGCACTTCAATCTAACACCATTGAGTATTCTTCTGTATAGTTCATTGCCGACGAACTGGTACATACTTGACTGCCTGGTTATTCTCTCTGCCTCTTCTGGCTCTTCGGGAAGTTCTCCAGTCTGAAGGAAATGGACAATTTGCTGCGCCCATGCTGGAGCTTGAGGCTCAACAACAAGGACTAAAGGCATCATTGCTGCTGCGGGAACGTTAGCTTCTACGGCAAGAACCTGCGACTCTGCCGGAGCTGGACGTTCCCCGGCAAGCTCGCCGGGGCAAGACTTGTCGGGAACGCCTGCTTCAACTGCACGAACCCTAGGGTCCGCAGGAGCAGACTGTTCCTCAGCAACTCGGGCGTCGATCTTGGGGACCTTGGCGGCGACTTCAGGGAGATCCGCCGGCAAGTAGTCACCAGAGACCAACTTTCTCTTCTTACTTTGCCCAACTGATGGTGTAACGGATGGTTGAGTTAGCTTGAGCACGAAGATCCCTGGTTCCACAGGTAGCTTTAGTGCAGCACACTTTGACAGGCCGTCTGCGACGTCATTTTGAGCTCTTGGAACGTGCTCCATCTGCAAGCCTTCAAAGTGTTCTTCAAGTTTTCTCACTTCGTCGACGTATGCTTCCATCAATGGGCTCTGGTAGCTCTTGTTCACTTGACGGACAACCAACTGCGAATCTCCCCGCACAATCAGCTTCTTGATCCCAAGTTCAGCTGCTATTCTGAGGCCGGCAAGCAAACCTTCATACTCCGCAGTATTATTCGTTGCTTGCTCCTTGGGAAAGTGCATCTGGACAACGTACTTGAGGTGCTCGCCGGTGGGCGCGACAAGCAGCACGCCGGCGCCTGCGCCTTGCAGCGAGAAGGCACCATCAAAGTACATTATCCATTCTTTGCTTGCTTCTTTGACGGGGATGTTTGTCTCTGGAATCTCTTCGTCTGGCGTTGGTATCCATTCTGCTATGAACTCTGCCAATGCTCTGCTCTGGATAGTTGAAGTACTTTCAAACTTAAGACCAAAGCTTGACAGCTCCAGTGCCCACTCGACAATCCTACCCGTTGCTTCTGGATTTTGCAATATCCTTTTCAGCGGAAAGCGAGTGACCACTGTTATCTCGTGTGCTTGGAAGTAGTGGCGCAGCTTTCTCGAGGCCATGAGGAGGCCGAAAAGTAGCTTCTGCACCCCAGAGTATCTTGACCTAGCCCCCTGCAAGAGGGAACTGACAAAATAAACTGGGCGCTGCACCATCTTCTTCCGCACTTCTTCTTGCATCTGCGCAGACTCATCCTTGTCGGGGCCAGAGCTTGTCGGGGAAGCCCCCTGCTTGTCGCTGGATGTGCTTGTCGGGGCTGTGGGCTCCTCATCTGCCTCCCTTTCCGCTACCAATGCAGCACTAACCACTTGATTGGTTGCTGCTAAGTACAGCAGCAACTTCTCTTGCGGTCTAGGTGCGACAAGTATTGGAGTGGAGGACAGGTATCCTTTCAAGTCCTGCAGCGCTGCCTCCGCTTCCGGAGTCCATCTCATTGGACCCGCCTTTTTCAAGATTTTGAAAAACGGCAGGGCGCGTTCTTCGGACTTAGAAATGAACCTGCTGAGAGCAGCCACGCAGCCGGCAAGCCTTCGTACATCCTTGACGCGCTTTGGAGCTTCGATCTGCTCGATGGCTTTGATCTTGTCGGGATTAGCTTCAATCCCCCTCTGAGACACAAAGAACCCGAGAAGCTTGCCGGAGGGGACTCCGAACACGCACTTCTCGGGGTTAAGCTTGAGTTGTATCTTGCGCAGATTCACAAAAGTTTCATCTAGATCTTGAATTAGGGTATCCTTGTCCTTGCTCTTGACCACTATATCATCCATGTAAGCTTCTACGTTCCTGTGTATCTGTGGCTCAAAAGCAGTGTAGACCACCCTTGCAAATGTTGAATCCGCATTCTTCAATCCGAAGGGCATGCGTATGAAACAGTAAGTGCCACATGGAGTAATGAATGCAGTCTTCTCTTCATCCCCTTCAGCCATGAATATCTGGTGGTATCCGGAGTATGCATCAAGGAATGAAAGCAACTCACATCCAGCCGTGGAGTCAACGATCTGGTCGATGCGCGGCAAGGGAAATGGATCTTTAGGACAAGCTTTATTCACGTCAGTGAAGTCTATACAAAGCCTCCACTTCCCATTAGCTTTGCGCACGACAACAGGGTTGGCCAGCCACGTGGGATGAAGTACACCTCTAACAAAGCCTGCTGCTTCCAGCTTCTTGATTTCCTCCGCGATAAACTCTTGGCGCTCCACTGCTTGCTTTCTGACCTTCTGCTTGACGGGCCGCGCGTGAGGACAAACGGCAAGCTTGTGCTCAATTACTTTCCTGGGAACACCGGGGATGTCAGACGGTTGCCATGCAAACACGTCGACATTCGCCCGCAGGAAAGCAACGAGCGCGCTTTCCTATTTAGGATCGAGCGTGGCACTGATGGTGAAAGTACCACCAGTGCCGTCCTCCTTGGCGGACACCTTCTTGGTTGCAGGTGGAGCTGCCATTCCCTTCTTGCACTTGCCGGTGGAGCTCGATGGTGCATCCTCGATGGCAGCGCAACACTCCGAAGAGGTGCGTTTGCCGGAGTGGGCCCCAGAGCTCTTGCCGGACTTGGTCTTGTTCTTCCCCCCGGGAGCTTCAGCGGCAAGTGTTTTGTTATCTGTTGCGGCTGCTGCATCCCGGTAGATCTTGTCGGCGCAGATAAGCGCGTCCTTCTTGTCGCCGGGGACAGAGATGACGCTTATCGGGCCTGGCATCTTGAGCATGTTGTAAGCGTAATGAGAGGCCGCCATGAACTTGGCGAGCGCTGGACGGCCAAGTATCCCATTGTATGGCAATGGGATATCGGCAACGTCAAAGGTGATCCGCTCAGTTCTGAAGTTTAGCTCTCCGCCAAAGGTTACTGGCAGTGTGATCTTCCCCTTCGGCTTGCTCCTTCCCGGGTGACCTTGAGGTTGCGGATGGTTGGCGAAACCAGCTCCTTGGAAAGTTCCGGTTTCCTCGAGCTCGCTGTCGGGGATCTGTAGCTTTCGGACTACAGCAGTGGAGATCAGGTTCAGGCCGGCCCCGCCGTCAACCAGCATCTTGGTGACCTTGAGGTTGCGGATGGTTGGCGAAACCAACATCGGCAAGCACCCGACCGCAGTTGTGCGGTCAGGGTGATCCTCAATGTCGAAGATGATGGGCGTGCTGGACCACTTCAGGAGTTTGCGCGACTCGACGGGTGGCTCTGCTGCATTAACTTCCCGCACCCATTGCTTGAGTTGGCGGTGGGAAGTATGCAGAGAGGCACCTCCATCGACGCACAGAACCTCTGTGGCCTTCTGGAACTCCTGCTCGCTGTTGTCTCCGTCGTCCATGTCCTCGTCATCGTCTTCGTCTTCGTCCTTGTCGCGGCCGCGGGGAGGCCTATCTCCTTGCCGCTGCTTGGCCTTGCCGTGGCGTCCTCCCCGGCCATTGAATGGCCGCTTCTTGCCGGACTCTCCTCCGCCTCCCTGGGCCTTCTCTTTGTCGCGTCGTTCGTACTCAGCCTTCTGCTGTTCAACGAGGTACTCGACCCTTTTGCAGTTCTGGAGATCGTGGCCCTTGGTGTGGTGGATCTTGCAGTACTGCTTGTCGGAGCCGTCCTGCTTGTCAGCGGCCGCTACAGTGGTGGCTTCCTTGCCGGAGCCACCAGCCTGAGCTTTCTTGGCGCCAGCCTCCTTGCCGGACTGCTCGACGGCCAGTACTCCCTTGTTCTTCTTTTTCTTGTTGTTCCGCCGCCGGTTCTTCCTTGCCGGGGCGGCATCCTCACTGTCCGTTCCTCCTGCTCCAGCATCCTCTCCGGGGAGTCTCCTCCCCTCTTCAGCGCGTGCGCACTTGTCTGCCAGGGCATAAAGCTCACTGACGTCTCGTATCTTGCACATCGCCATCTCCTCCCTCATCCTGCGGTTACGCACGTTCTGGTGGAACGCGCTAATAACCGCGGCAGGGTGGACGTCCGGGATGTTGTGCTGGACGCGGCTGAATCTCTGGATGTACTTTCGCAGGGACTCTCCTTCCTTCTGGGCAAGTATATGGAGATCACTTTCCTGGCCATGAGGCTTGTGGCCGCCCGTGAAGGCGCCGACAAACTGGTGGCACAGGTCGGCCCAAGAAGAGATGGAGTTTTCCGGCAAGTGCATAAGCCAAGATCTGACGTTTGGCTTAAGCACGAGCGGGAAGTAGTTCGCCAGTATCTTCTCGTCTCGTCCCCCAGCAGCCTGCACCGCAATGGTGTAGATGCTGAGGAACTCCGAGGGATGGGTCTTGCCGTCGTACTTCTCGGGTACGTCGGGCTTGAAGTTTTTCATGCTGGGCCACTGGACTTGCCGCAGCTCACGGGTGAACGCAGGGCAACCTGCCGCGTATGGCAAGTCGCCCAGTTCACCGGGCGCGTGCATGTCGACAGCTGTCCCAGCGCGCTGGTCAGACTGTCGTCGTGCTTCTCTTCGACGCTCAATGCGAGTTCGAGCGTCTTCTTGTCGTCTGTCGTCGAGGACTTGGCGCTGATCGTGGCGAGCTCGTGGATCCGACGACGCCGTGGAGTCGTCGTCGACGTTGATCCGGCGAGTCGGTGACTTTGGCCTTCGGGGTGGGGAGTGCACGGTTGTTGCACCCCCGGCGGTCTTGTCCCCGGCGGTCTTGTCTCCATCAGCCCGCGCCTGGCTGACTTGCCACGGCCGCGACATCGCCGGCTGCTGCGGCGTGTCGTTTTTGGCGAAGGCGATGAGGCTTTGGATGGTGGCCCTCCAGTCTTCGGCCTTGTCTGCCGCTGGAGGGAAGTCGAGGAGTAGCTGAGCTCTAGCTAGAGCTTCTGCTGGAGTGGAGGGGAGCGGTGGCGAGCGGTGCGAGGAGCGAGATATGCTTGGACTTCTAACTGCGTTAGAAGGAGCAGGGTCTCGCCCCGGCGACCGCGCCTTGCTCGTGCCAGCACGTTGGCCTTGAGCGTCCCGCGACCCGCCGACTTGTCCTTGACCCAGCAAGCGGATGGTACCCTGCGTACCACACCTCTGCCGTTCCGGCACCTCCTGAGAGGGGCGCGGTGCATGCACGGACGCCGAGGTCTTGGAGTGCGCCCGGTCGTCCATCTTGTCCTTGGATTTGGCGGCGCCGTGAGTTTCCTCGCCGGCGTCCGTCCTTCCGCCAGCGTCTTCCCCACCAACCGTTGGTTCTGGTGGTGGTGGGATCGACGCGGACGGGCCTCCTACCTCCGAAGCTTTCTTCTTCGGCGGCATGTCGATGAAGTTAACGAAGTCGATGAAGTTGCTGAAGGTTGCGCCCGCGTGAACGCCGGATCAGGTTCGCACAACCTCGACGCCCCCTACCTGGCGCGCCAAAGATGTCGGGGAAACTGATCGCCCACGAACACCTATGGGACCGGAGCCCCTTTTCGGTACGGCAAGGGAGCGGAGGGAGCACGAAGAGAAGATCGAGGCGAGCACGCGAGCAGTTTACCCAGGTTCGGGCCGCATGAATGCGTAAAACCCTACTCCTGCCTTGGTTGTATTGTGTTCTTGGCTCGGGAGCACGAAGAGCTACAGAGCTGGTTGCTAGCTACACCGAGCCTGAAAGTGATCAGGGATCGGAACCCCCTCTACGTTGCGCACGGGCCTCCTTTTATAGGTCAAAGGGGTCACCGACAGGTGGCAACGTAGATGAGGGTAAAAGCGTAAAAATGGTGGTAGTTGGAATAGTGTATGTACAGTGTATGTACAGTGGTCTATACCTAACCCTGACGGCCGGGGACAAGGGTATTGAATGCCCATCGCCGTCGCCCCCAAACAGTGCAAAAGTGTCTGTTAGGGCATCTCCGTTCGCCACGAAGGTGGCCTCGTCATCGCGGCTCGCCACGGTGTACCCCAGGCTGCACAGCCGTCCGCCACGTGCACCTGGAAGGGCCCCAGGGCGACGCGTGGCCGGATGAGCTGGAGCGCGGGCACGTAGTGGGAGCTTGCCGCGGCAAGCGCCTTGCCGCGGTCGCTACCTTGCCGCGCCCGGAAGCTTGTCGCTCTCCGGGCCTTGTCGCGACGCACGGAGCGTTGCGGCAAGTCTTCTGAAATGCCATGTTTGGCCTTCCTGACAAGCTCCTCTTGCCAGGGCCTTGTGCCAAAGGGGTGGTCTTGAGCCTGGTACGGCCTTCCCGGCAAGCTCCTCTTGCCGGGGTCTTGTTTCTTTAACTTGAATACTTTGTTCTTGAATGGCTCTAAAAGATCCAGAGCGGGCCTTGGCGGGCGCGTGGCAAGCCCTGCCACGGGACGCTGCTACTGCCCGTGCACAAGTCGGGATACTAAGGTACCCCTACTTTAGTACACCGAGACATATGCTTGTGTTTGATTGTCGGCACCGTTCTTCTCGATAGGTCCAGCTCCGGAGACCGATCCAGAGTACCTGTCAGAGGAGCAGTGCTCTGCACGTTGTCTTACCAGGCAAGCAAACCCCCTTGTTCATTCCGATACAACCCCTCTCTCGCTCCTGCTCCCTGTTATTGCATTAGGACAACAACGACTTCAACTGCTACTTTATGCTGCGGTAGTTGAACCCATTCCTCTGCATGACCTGTCATTCCACAGTAAATAGTTGAAACCCACTAGCATGTGTAGGAGTTGATTGAAGCCATGTTGTGATCTTACCATGCCTTGCTTGCTATTGCTTAGAGTGTGTCAGGTCTGATTCATCGGGAATGAATTGGAGTGCAATGATATGTTCTGATGCTGAGGTTTAAGTGTGTGAACACGATTTGGTAAAGGTAGTGGTGAGAGGCCATGTAGGAGTACATGGTGGGTTGTCTCACTGGAACCGTCCCTAAGAACTAAGTTCCGAGTATGTTGTCCAATGACTAGCTACTACCACACATTGGGTTCCGGTAACTCGACCCCTCTCGACTTATTAATCAACATGATCTCTGTCCAGGAGTTGCAACTAGTTTCTGGTGTTTGTAGGTAGTGTTAGTAGTCTACCAAGTGGCACTCGGCCAGTGGGCTTGGGACAGACTAGGCACCGTGGCACGGTGTACCAAGCGTAGATCCACTCGGCGAGGTGGGCTTGGGAACCCTGCGCACATCATTTGGGGCCGTGAGCGACACCCCGGCCGGATCTCCCCACGGATGGAACCCGAATAGGCGATAAACCTGGACTAGAGTCTTGTGTGGTTAGTCAGGTCGTGGCCGACACCCTCGCCAGGCTTCCGCTTGAAGGTTGCCGAGATACACGACGTGTACATGGCGGTAAGTGGCGAGAGCGTGTGTGAAGAAGTACACCCCTGCAGGGTTAACATGATCTATTCGAATAGCCGGGTCCACGGTTATGGACTTCTTGGATGCTTACGTGGTACATAGACAACTTGAAGTGGATACTCTAAAATACTCAAGACAAGTGTGAGTGCTATGGATGGCCTTCTCGTAGGGAGACGGGGATGAATCCATAGTGGTGTATTGTGTGGTGCTTAGTGAACTCGTGTGCGCCACCTCAAAGTTACCAGCAATCGTAGTACAGGATAGCCACTGAGTCAAAGCTGGCTTGCTGCAACTAAACCCCACTTTGCCATCTTGATACAAGTGCATGTATGATAGGATCTGATGTAAGTCTTGCTGAGTACCTTTGTACTCATGTTTGCTTAATTTATGTTTTGCAGATGAGATTGATGTCTCACTAGTAGTTCCGCTTGGACTTCGACAAGTAGCTTGTACCTCAGCTACGTTCTTGGACGAGTGTTGTAGATAGTCAGGCTCTTCAACCTTTTTCATTTGTAGATGTATGTACTGAGACATGTTGTGCTTCCGCTTGTTGCTTGTATGCTCTGAATGCTGGGTCGTGAGACCCATGTTTGTAATATTTGGCTCCTCGGAGCCTAATGAATAAATACTTTGTTTATTAGAGTCTTGTTGTGATGCCATGTTGTATTTGCACATATTGAGCATATTGTGTGTATGTTATTGAAATGCTTGGTATGTGTGGGATCCGACACCTAGTTGTTTACCCTTGGTAGCCTATCTTACAGGGAAATGTCTCCTAGTGCTTCCACTGAGCCTAGGTAGTTTGCTACTGCTCCGGATCACTTAGGCTGACCGGCATGTGTCCTTCTTCGTTCCTGTGTCTGTCCCTTAGGGGAAATGTCTCGCGTTGTTCCTTTAAGTCCTTGTAGCTTGCTACGACTTGGGTTCGTACGTTGATGACCGACACGTTCGTTGCTGGGTCATGTATGCCTGTCTCTGTAATTTAGTGCCACTTTTGGTTTATAACTGGCCATGTAGGCCCGGGTTCTCTGTCATATGGATGCTAGCGACACTATCATATACGTGAGCCAAAATGCGCAAATGGTCCCGGGCCAGGTAAGGTGGCACCCGTGGGATACCGTGCGTGAGGCCGCAAAGTGATATGGTGTGTTACATGCTAGACCGGTGTGACTTAGGATCGGGGTCCCGACAGCGTCAAAGGCCAGTAGGGGGCAGGATCGTATTCGAATCCTAGCTTAGCCCCTGTGGTCCGGTTTGTATGATCGTATTTGAATCATAAGCTCAATGGATCGTATCCGAATCCATTGCTTGGCTAAAAATTAAAAGGCCAGTAGGGGGCAGGATCATATTCGAATCCTAGCTTAGCCCCTATGGTCCGGTTTGTATGATCGTATTCGAATCATAAGCTCAGTGGATCGTATTCGAATCCACTGCTTGGCTAAAATTAAAAGGCCAGTAGGGGGCAGGATCGTATTCGAATCCTAGCTTAGCCCCTATGGTCCGGTTTACTGATCGTATTCGAATCAGAAGTTTTGATTTGGAGCCTGGTAGCTCGCAAAAAGCCTCGACTACATGTTTTTATTTGCAAACTTGCATTTTTTGTATTGCGTTTTCTGATTTTTTGATCCGAAGGGGGACAATTCCAAAGTTGGCCGCATATCTTCAAAAAGTTTGGACAAGGAATTCCAGTATTATTTAAAACCGGTAGCTTCTGTAAACCCGGAATCATTGTTGGGTCTGTCCCAAAGGCTCCCTCCGAAAACTACAAAGTTCACCGGATTAAGAATATCAAGCATACTTAATCGCAGGTATGAAGTTAATTCCGGTATAAACAAACACTTGTTTGATATATTTTATGAGCAATTTAATCCGTCCGGCAGTAAACCTCTAGGACACCTTTTAAGTGTTTTCTATGCAGAAACAGATAGTATGCAAGTTAAAACATATCAGACAAAAGGATTCAACTTGGCAGATACCAAAGCAAAGTTGGGACATCCGGATCACGACGGACAATAGTTCAAAGCTATCCTATTACAAAGGCACAGCAGGCCTGAGCGGATTAAAGTTTTTCCGGCAAAGTAAAACCAAGGCTACAAAGATAAATGGATTGGCCTATGCTTCCTCCTGCTGGGACGGTTGAGGATCGACCTGTTCCGGAGCTTCTTCGTCTTCTTGAAGCGGCTGAAAGTCAGGGACGCACCAATCGATTTTCGTTAAGGCGCGGAAGTACATCTCTTCCGTAATAAGTTCAGACGGATCAACATCTGGGGCGAAAGTATGGGGGCGCACTGGTGGGATTAGATTTACGGTATCATAAACCAGCCGATCCACCCGCTCGTTCTATAAATCGTACCCCGGATGATACCTGGTCAAGTCTGATTCGGCAGCAAGCTTGCTAGCGAGAGGACGCATCTCCTTAGTCAAAGCGTGAAGGTCTTTGGCAGTGAAAGCTGATCCGTCTTCTTTAGTGCTGGGATACCCGTTCAAGGCTTCTTCCGGATCAAAGTCTGGAACCCACGCTTTGGCTCTGGTGAGCGCTATGAGAGAACCGGCTCGGGCAGCAGACTTCTTCACCTCTTCCAAGCGTGCAGGCAAGATAGACAATTTCTCCAGAGTGCCTTGGATGGTGGTAGGGGTCGGTTTATTGAAAGACATTGCGCTTATAATCCTTTGAGCGCCGAAATACAGCTGCTCGACCAGAGTATAAGATGCTTTGAGTTTCTTCCGTAAATCATCCCCAAGATGGGTAACGCGGCGCCCTACATATGATCATTACAGTTAAACCGGAACGGAATACAGATCACAAGGATGAAAGCATGTGCAGGTTAAGTATTTACCGAAGACGACAGAAGTCATATGTTCAATTTGCCGCTTTAAACCAGTCAGTTCTTCTGTCACCGGATTAAGAGATTCCTCAGCATCCTTTGCTCTTTTCTCCAGAGCGTTCTTTTGCACTTCAAAGGCTGTCCGCTCCTCTTCAAAATATTTCTGCAGTTGTTCAGCCGTAGTTAAGCTCAGCGCCAATTCTTTTTTGGCCTTAGCAGCAGTAGATTCACTTTCAGCCAGTCTGTTCCGGAGTTCAGTGATTTCTTCAGCCCTCCGGTTTAAATCAGCCTGCAAGGGAATTCAAGTGGAATAAGTAACATAAGTGCAGACAAAGTCTCAAGTACATAACCAAGTTATCCACTTGACACTTGGGGGCTAATGGGCTATTGAAGTATCAAAGAGTGGCAATTCAGAACAAGTCTCAAGCACACAAACAAGTTGTCTACTTGACACTTGGGGGCTAATGGATAGTTGAAACAACAAAGGAAAAATTCAGACAAGTCCCAGGCACATAAATCGAATTATGCTCCTGGCACTTGGGGGCTAATGTAAGATCATTTGCTCGAATTGGAAGTACCGGTTCACCTTCTAAACATAGCTGAACTGGAACTTGGGGGCTACCATGATATAGACAGAAACACAACAAAGGCAAAAGCAAAAGACAAGTAAAATACCTCGTACTTGTCCTTCATCATGTTGACCAAGCCCGCTTCATAATCTCGACTGGTATGAAGCCGGTTCAAATACCCAGAATAGAGTTCCTGGGCACTCAGCTCGGCGAAGCTAGACAAGTCTGTGCTCCACTTGCCCTTCTCTTGATGGAGTTTCTCCGCTTTAGCTGTATGCTTGGCTAAAACAGTGGGCTCAGCAGGAGCGGTATAAGCTGTACCGGTTATTTGAACATCCAGAGAAGGAGCAGCTGCCGGTGGTGGAGTAGCAGTGTGAACCGGACTAGCGGGAGCCGGGCTAGTCCGAGGAGGGTTGGCCCGGGCAGGACTCGCCGGTTCATGGACAGTTTCAATATGGGGATTCTCAGGAGCAGTGGCATAAGTGTGATCCATGGGAGCAGGATCTTCAAGCTGAACTGTAGGCTCATGTTCCGGAAGGATGGTTGTATCCGGATCAACGGCCGGATCGTCAGTGGCAGTCTCAGCAGCCGTTTTGCTGGCCTTTGACTTTTTGCTAGGCTTAGGCTTGCTGAAAGGAACTAGAAAATAAATCAGAGTCACAAAATCAAGTGCAATCATAAACCGGATAAGATGAAGGACTTACCCGGGGACGGTTTTCAGAGCTGGGACCTGTGTGGCAGTTGATTCGCCAGAAGACGATAAAGGGGTCTCCTGATAATTAGGATCAGACGGTTTAAGTGGTTTGCGTATAAGCCCGGCCTTGGGATGAAGAAGAGTTGGAGAAAGTATAACCTCAGAGCGGCGCCTCCGAGCCGGAGTAATAGATATTCCAGAAGACTCAACCACAAGGCCACTATGGCGTGTAGCCCGGCGAGCTTCATGTTGCTGTTTCTTCAAAAGAAAATTGGGGTCCAGTTGAGCGTAAGGATGGGAAAATTGATATCTCCGGACTACCCGACGAATCTTTGGTGGAGGTGGTTCTGAATCTGAAGAAAGAGTGATTACCTCAGTTTCTGCCGCTTTATCCCCTTCAGCCAAATCCTGTGGAAAAGACACTATTAACATAAACCGGGATAAAGGAATAATGAAGCATGTCAGGTTTGATTCATACCTCAGAATCCGGATCATCCTCTTCAACGTGAGAACCGGAGCCAGCAGCCGCCTTTCTCTTCTTAACTACTAAGGTTTTCCGGCGCGGCTGTTTGCCCGCCTTATCCTGAGGTTTCCTTTTCCAGAAAGGATCGTCAACCTGTTCAAAAGATAAGAGATAATTGGAAGACGATTTAAATGAACGGATTAAAAATATACAGAAGAGAGTAAGACTTACCGCAGGCAGTTTGTTCTTCTTATAGTATGGAGCCAATCCGGTTTGGCTACATTCTTCCAAAGAGACGTTGAGCATCTTCTTGGCAGATTCAATAACTTCCGTTTCAGAAAGTACTACGTCGGTAAACCGTTGAGGATCATCCGGCTTTCCGGAATATTTACACATCAAACTGGAGCGTGGACTCAGAGGGAGGATACTCCAGGCAAGCCAGCAACGCATAAAGTCAATTCCGGTTAATCCGTTAGCCATAAAGGCCTTGAGCTTGGCGAGTTGAGAGGCAAACCGGGGCCGTTCTGAGGAGCTGAGACGCTGCGGCAGAGGGTGATCTTCAGGAAGACGATGCTCGCGATAACCCGGCAGTGGGTTTTCTCCTTCAGGTGAAGTGTCATGGCAATAGAACCAAGACTTGTTCCAATCCTTCGGGTGTGTATGGAGAGCGGCATGAGGAAAGACTGCATCTCTTCTCTTTTGGATGCTGACCCCGCCCAGTTCTTGATGAGGTCCGCCAGTAAACTCAGTTCGCCGGTTCAAATGGAAAAAATCCTGGAACAAGTCGACTGATGGCTCCTCTTGCAGATACACCTCTAAGAAAACTTGGAAATCACAGATCTTTGAAATAGAGTTCGGGCCTATATCCTGAGGGTGAAGTTGAAAAGCGGCAAGCACGTCCCGGAAGAATTTCGAACCGGGAGGAGTAAAACCTCGGGCCATGTGATCAAAGAAGACAATAACTTCCCCTTCTCTGGGAGTAGGGGGACATTCATTTCCTGGGGCCCGCCATTTTAGGTCTGCTTGAGGACCCAGAGTACCAATAGCAGCAGCGTTAACTAAGTCTTCTTCCGTAATGATGGAAGGGACCCAGTCGCAAGAAACAAACTGTTTGGCAGACATAGTAGCAGAAGGAAAGTGCTGAAAAGATGAAGTATAGAATCCGGATTATTCATGTACAGAGGCATAAACCGGAACACATATGCAAAATCACAACGACGGTTTAGACAAGGGACTAATGACATTGCTAACCTGGAAGTAAGCAGGAAACACGCTACTACCGGTTCATGGTAACAAAAGAGAGGAGCTAAACCGTCGTGTTCATTGTCAATGCATTACAGAAGCAATATATGACTGACTAAACCGGCGAGTATATTACAGATCTATAAGGATGAAGAAACAAGTTTCTACAGAAAGCTAAGATAAAACAGATCTAAGCGGTAAGAAAAAAGGGAAAAAATTATGCAGGTCTATTACAGAAAGAACTACGGGGGTCTTATACAGAGCGGACGAATCTAAAGGTTGAATCTAATGCCAAAATCTAAAGCATACGGCAACAGAGCGGAAGCAAGTTTCAAAGACAAATCTAAAGGTTGAAACCACTACGAGCATGGCGTCTAGGACGAACAGATGAAGCTTTTTCTAGGTCTAATGGCGGAGGCATGGAAAGAACCCTAAGGCTACAGATCTACGGCGAGGGAGAAAGAATACCTGAGGCAGTAGGAAGCGGCGGCGGAGTTATCTGATCGTGCGCAGGTTGATGCAGCGACCAGACGTGCTAGCGACGGCGAGCTTGACGGACGACGGCGGAAGATTGAGCTCGGGCGACAGAGGAAGAAGACGAGCGGGAGGAGATGAAGAAGAGATGCGGCGGTATTTATAAAGGGGGAGAGACGAAACGGCAGGCGCGGGATTTGAGGAAGTGAGAGATTGGATAAAGATTCCCTGTCGCCTCGATTCTCGGGATAGCCTTTAAACAAAAGTAACAAACAGCTGCGCGCGATAAATGCGGAAATGATGTCACGATCGAATTAAGTGATTTCTGAGGATGACGTCATCGCCGGTTTACAAAACTAGGAAGACACAAGAAAGAAGATTATGCAAGACTGGGAAGACTGATGTGAACAAGTTCAAATCATTCTGGGGCCTAATGTCAGGGATATTACTAGTAGGTATAAATCGGCAAGTATAAACCGGATTATGATAATATAGTCGTGTAATTGTAAAACCCAGTAGAGGTTACGGCCCATGAAGGCTTAGGGCCCATGTATAGAGTTACGGTTTGTAAACCGCCTGGTCATGTAACTTGAGAGACAAGGAAGAAAGAGCAGAGACCGAGGCGGACACAAATATGAGCCGGCCTCGGGACTCTGTAAACCGGACCGGGCATCGCCTCCATATAAAGGGACGACCCGGCGACGGTTCAAGGACAAGAGACAACCCGTCGAGACACATGCCAGCAATCCGCTCACTGTTCATCGACGCCCAAGCAATACCAAACCAAACTAGACGTAGGCTTTTACCTTCCTCGAAGGGGCCGAACTAGTATAAAACCTCTGTGTCCTTTGTGTGCTTTTAACCCCTTCAAGCTAACCCGTGCGATGGTTCCTCAACTAAGTCCGTTAAACCGGACATCTGCCGTGTTAATTCCACGACACACAGCATGGCATACATAATAGAACCTATGGCTGAGGCATAGGGGATGACACTCATCTTTTCTCTATCTTCTACCGTGGTCGGGGACTGAGCCGTGCTCAATCTCATACCTTGTAAAACAGGCAAGAACCCCTTCTTGGACTGATCCATATTGAACTTCTTCAATATCTTGTCAAGGTATGTGCTTTGTGAAAGACCAATGAGGCGTCTCGATCTATCTCCATAGATCTTGATGCCTAATATATAAGCAGCTTCTCCAAGGTCCTTCATTGAAAAACTCTTATTCAAGTAGGCCTTTATGCTTTCCAAGAATTCTATATCATTTCCCATCAACAGTATGTCATCCACATATAATATGAGAAATGCTACAGAGCTTCCACTCACTTTCTTGTAAATACAGGCTTCTCCCCAAGTCTGTATAAAGCCAAACGCTTTGATCACATCATTAAAGCGAATATTCCAACTCCGAGATGCTTGCACCAGCCCGTAGATCGAGCGCTGGAGCTTGCATACCTTGTCAGCATTCTCTGGATCGACAAAACCTTCCGGCTGCATCATATACAGTTCTTCCTTGAGGAAGCCATTAAGGAACGCTGTTTTGACGTCCATTTGCCATATCTCATAATCATAGAATGCGGCAATTGCTAACATGATTCAGACGGACTTTAGCATCGCTACGGGAGAGAAAGTCTCGTCGTAGTCAATCCCTTGAACTTGTCGATAACCCTGAGCGACAAGCCGAGCCTTATAGATGGTCACATTACCATCCGCGTCTGTCTTCTTCTTGAATATCCATTTATTTTCTATGGCGTGCCTATCGTCGGGCAAGTCCACCAAAGTCCATACTTTGTTTTCATACATGGATTCTATCTCGGATTTCATGGCTCCAAGCCTTTTATTGGAATCCGGGCCCGCCATCGCTTCTTCATAGTTCGA
Organism: Secale cereale; assembly: GCA_902687465.1. Classification (NCBI taxonomy): domain Eukaryota; kingdom Viridiplantae; phylum Streptophyta; class Magnoliopsida; order Poales; family Poaceae; genus Secale; species Secale cereale. Next base: position 704,199,892 of record LR738709.1, on the reverse strand, counting down.
AGGTTCACCGTTGTCTAACAACATGATTTCCAAGACAGGGTTGCCGTACCACTCTGGTGCGGAACGTGTCCTTGTGGACCTTCGAAGTTCAGTAGTAACTTGATCTTCATCTTCATGATCATCATCATTAACCTCCTCCCTTATCGGTGCAGGCACATCGGGAACAATTTCCCGCGCTGCGCTACTTTCCGGTTCGGGAAGGGTGACTATCACCTCATCAAGTTCTATTTTCCCCCCCACTTACTTCTTTCGAGAAAAACTCTTTCTCCAGAAAGGATCCATTCTTGGCAACAAAAGTCTTGCCTTCAGATCTTAGGTAGAAGGTGTACCCAATTGTTTCCTTTGGGTATCCTATGAAGATGCATTTTTCCGATTTGGGTTCGAGCTTTTCAGGTTGAAGTTTCTTGACATAAGCATCGCAACCCCAAACTTTCAGAAACGACAGCTTAGGTTTCTTGCCAAACCAAAGTTCATACGGTGTCGTCTCAACGGATTTTGATGGAGCCCTATTTAAAGTGAATGCCGCAGTCTCTAAAGCAAATCCCCAAAAAGATAGCGGTAAGTCGGTGAGAGACATCATAGATCGCACCATGTCCAACAGAGTACAATTTCGACGTTCGGACACACCATTACACTGAGGTGTTCCTGCCGGTGTCAATTGTGAAACAATTCCATAGTTCCTTAGGTGCGTGCCAAATTCATGACTCAAATATTCACCCCCATGATCTGATCGTAAGAACTTTATTTTTCTGTCACGTTGATTCTCAACCTCATTCTGAAATTCCTTGAACTTTTCAAAGGTCTCAGACTTGTGCTTCATCAAGTAGACATACCCATATCTACTCAAGTCATCTGTGCGGGTGAGAACATAACGATAGCTTCCGCGAGCTTCAACACTCATTGGACCGCACACATCGGTATGTATGATTTCCAATAAGTTGGTAGCTTGCTCCATTGTTTCGGAGAACGGAGTCTTGGTCATCTTGCCCAAAAGGCATGGTTCGCATGTGTCAAATGATTCATAATCAAGAGACTCTAGAAGCCCATCTGCATGGAGCTTCTTCATATGCTTGACACCAATATGACCAAGGCGGCAATGCCACAAGTATGTGGGACTATCATTATCAACTTTACATCTTTTGGCATCCACACTATGAATATGTGTATCATCACGTTCGAGATTCATAAAAAATAAACCATTGACCAGCGGGGCATGACCATAAAACATATCTCTCATATAAATAGAACAACCATTATTCTCGGATTTAAATGAGTAGCTATCTCGTATCAAACGAGATCCAGATACAATGTTCATGCTCAAAGCTGGTACTAAATAACAATTATTAAGGTTTAAAACTAATCCCGAGGGCAGATGTAGAGGTAGCGTGCCGACGGCGATCACATCGACCTTGGAACCATTCCCGACGCGCATCGTCACCTCGTCTTTCGCCAGTCTCCGCTTATTCCGCAGCTCTTGTTTTGAGTTACAAATGTGAGCAACTGCACCGGTATCAAATACCCAGGAGCTACTACGAACGCTGGTAAGGTACACATCAATAACATGTATATCATATATACCTGTGACGTTGCCGGCCTTCTTATCTGCTAAGTATTTGGGGTAGTTCCGCTTCCAGTGACCCGTTCCCTTGCAATGAAAACACTCAGTTTCAGGCTTGGGTCCATTCTTTGGCTTCTTCCCGGCAACTGGCTTACCGGGCGCGACAACTCCTTTGCCGTCCTTCTTGAAGTTCTTCTTACCCTTGCCTTTATTGAACTTAGTGGTTTTATTGACCATCAACACTTGATGTTCTTTCTTGATATCCACCTCCGCTGATTTCAGCATTGAATACACCTCGGGAATGGACCTCTCCATCCCCTGCATATTGAAATTTAACACGAAGCTCTTGTAGCTAGGTGGGAGCGACTGAAGGATTTTGTCTACGACCGCTTCGTCTGGGAGATTCATTCCCAACTGAGACAAGCGGTTGTGCAACCCAGACAACTTGAGTATGTGCTCGCTGGCAGAACTATTCTCCTCCATCTTACAACTATAGAATGCGTCGGAGACGTCATATCTCTCGGCTCGGGCATGAGCTTGGAAAACCATTTTCAGCTCTTGGAACATCTCAATGCTCTGTGGTGCTCAAAACGCTTTTGGAGCCCCAACTCTAAGCTGTAAAGCATGCCGCACTGAACCAGGGAGTAATCATCACAACGTGACTGCCAGGCGTTCATAACATCTTGGGTCGCCGGGAGAACGGGTGCATCACGTAGCGGTGTTTCAAGGACATATGATCTCTTGGCAGCTATGAGGATAATCCTCAGGTTACGGACCCAATCCGTATAGTTGCTACCTTCGTCTTTCAGCTTGGTTTTCTCTAGGAACGCGTTGAAGTTGAGGGCAACTTGAGCGTGGGCCATTTGATCTACAAGACATATTGTAAAGATTTTTAGACTAAGTTCATGACAATTAAGTTCATCTAATCAAATTTAATGAACTCCCACTCAGATTGACATCTCTCTAGTCATCTATGTGATACATGATCCGAATCGACTAGCCCGTGTCCGATCATCACGTGAGACGGACTAGTCATCAACGGTGAACATCTTCATGTTGATCGTATCTTCTATACGACTCATGTTCGACCTTTCGGTCTTCCGTGTTCCGAGGCCATGTCTGTACATGCTAGGCTCGTCAAGTGAACCCTAAGTGTATTGCGTGTGTAAATCTGGCTTACACCTGTTGTATGCGAACGTTAGAGCCTATCACACCCGATCATCACGTGGTGCTTCGGAACAACGATCCTTAGCAACGGTGCACAGTTAGGGGGAACACAATTCTTGAGATTTTTAGTGAGAGATCATCTTATTTACTACCGTCGTTCTAAGTAAACAAGATGCATAAACATGATAAACATCACATGCAATCAAATAAAGTGACATGATATGGCCAATATCATTTTGCTCCTTTGATCTCCATCTTCGGGGCACCATGATCATCTTTGTCACCGGCATGACACCATGATCTCCATCATCGTGTCTTCATGAAGTCGTCTCACCAACTATTACTTCTACCACTAAGGCTAACGTTTAGCAATAAAGTAAAGTAATTACATGGCATTATTCAGTGACACGCAGGTCATACAATAAATAAGACAACTCCTATGGCTCCTGCCGGTTGTCATTTTCATCGACATGCAAGTCGTGATTCCCTATTACAAGAACATGATCAATCTCATACATCACATATATCATTCATCACATCTTCTTGGCCATATCACATCACATAACACGTGCTGCAAAAACAAGTTAGACGTCCTCTAATTGTTGTTGCAAGTTCTTACGTGGCTTCTATAGGTTTCTAGCAAGAAAGTTTCTTACCTACATCAAAACCACAACGTGATATGTCAATTTCTATTTACCCTTCATAAGGACCCTTTTCATCGAATCCGATCCGACTAAAGTGGGAGAGACAGACACCCGCCAGCCACCTTATGCAACTAGTGCATGTCAGTCGGTGGAACCAGTCTCACGTAAGCGTACATGTAAGGTCGGTCCGGGCCGCTTCATCCCACGATGCCGCCGAATCAAGATTGGACTAGTGGCGGCAAGAGAATTGAACAAAATCAACGTCCACAACTTGTTTGTGTTCTACTCGTGCAAGATGCTACGCAAAGACCTAGCTCAGATGCCACTGTTAGGGAACGTAGCTGAATTCAAAAAAAATCTACGCTTCACCAAGATCAATCTAAGGAGTTCATCTAGCAACGAGCATAAAGGAGTGCATCTACATACCCTTTGTAGATCGCGAGCGGAAGCGTTCGGAGGAACGTGGATGATGGAGTCGTACTCGTCGTGATCCTCGTCACCGATGATCCCAGCGCCGAACGGACGACACCTCCGCGTTCAACACACGTACGGTACAGCGACGTCTCCTCCTTCTTGATCCAGCAAGGGGGAAGGAGAGGTTGATGGAGATCCAGCAGCACGACGGCGTGGTGGAGGATGCAACAGGAAAAACTGCAGGGCTTCGCCGAGACACTACGGGAGGAGTAGGAGGTGTAACGGGGGGGG
>LR738709.1:704162634-704186544 GCA_902687465.1 Secale cereale | reverse complement strand
TCCCAAGCCCTCAACGCCGCCGGCCCCTCCCTTCCCTCAACGCCGCCGGCCCCTCCCTTCCCCACACCGCCGCCGGCCCCTCCCTTCCCTCAACGCCGCCGGCCATCTCCCTCCGCCAGATCGAGCGGTGCATCTCCCTCCGCCGGCCATCTCCCTCCGCCAGATCGAGCGAGGGGGGAAGAGCTCGTACCAGAGAGGGGTGGCGACGGGTGACGGGCGACGGGCGACGGGCGACGAGCGACGGGCGAGCAACGAGCGACGGGTCCAGACGAGCGACGAGCGTGGCGTGGACGTGTATATTTGCACGTCCAGTAGCTTCGTGGATGGACGTGGATATTTTGCACGCCCGTATACACGTTCCGCTGGAGACATTTTTTGGCAAACATCGTCTATATTTAACATACACGTCCATATACACCATCCACTAGAGATGCTCTAAGGATGGATGGTCCAGCGAGAATCCAAATCATAAAAATCTTGAGGTTAGTGGTGTATGGAAGTTAATCCAAATCATAAAAATCTTGAGGTTAGTGGTGTATCTGGAAGTTGTGCTAAAACTTCCAGCTAAACCCTTAACTCTGCAAGCTTAGGGCATCTTCAATGCTTACCTGTATATCTCAACCGCAAATGTCCGTTTATTATGTCCAGACAGAGGCCCGCACACTGATACGGAAGTGTGCAATCCAACGCTAGTCGCAAACGTCGGCCTCTATTTCTCAGACATTTTATCAAACACTTGATGTGCGGCGTGGTGACTCCGGCAGGACACGGGCGCGCGGCCACGACGACAACATCGTCAGGCACGACCACGGGCACATGGCCACAACGGCAGGCGATCTCGGGCGCCGCCACGACGGCAGGTGAGCTCGGGCGCGGTCACGGGCGCGCGGTCATTACGGCATTCGAGCTCGGGCGTGGCCACGACGGCAACGAGCTCAAGCACGGCCACGACGACAGGCGAGGTCGAGCTCGAGCTACCCACGGGCGGCGGAGGGTTAAGGGAGAGAGTAGGACAAAGAAGAGGTAGAAGGGGTGTGGATACGTGCCGATTCCTTGTTGGTCAGCCGGATGTCCGAACTCCCGCAAAGCCGAATACTAGATTCTGTACGTCCGGACTGCATCGCAGACATACACTGTCCTGTTGGACGGCAAAACTGGTCTGGACATTGCAGTTCGGACATATTCAGGAGGTATGAGGGGCATCTCCAGCGCTGACCCGCAAATTTGCTCCGGCATCCGTCCGTGGACAGGTGGAACAGTCCACGGACATGGATGCCGGTGCCAGCCAGCCATCCAACGATGCCTGCATACATCTGGCCTCCCTAAAAAATTTATGTTTACACATCCAAATAGCTGCATACATAGACTACACACGTTCAAATGTTCGACTGCAGCAGTAGTTCAAATTTTAAAAAGTTCAAATATTACATTCCTACCCCTTTAAACGCCCGCATATGCTCAACTTGATATTCCTTTAGCTCCTCCTGAGTTGCTCGATGCCGACTTTGTTGATGCATTTGAATAAACTCTTCATATTCCGACTTTGTTGATGCATTTGAATAATCAGAGGGAAAGAGTGTCACATATTTGCGGTCAGATATGAGAAGCTGGCAAAATTATGTAAATTTTGTGGCAGAAATGGGGATGACTACAGAGAGTGTGGGAGTGGTGTATATGAACCAAAAGAATCAAAATTTGGGGATTGGCTATATGCCGATCCACCAAATTTCTCCCGTGAAGCAAAGAACGGTGGGGCAGGGAACATACATAAGGAGGCCTCTCATGTTGGAGGCCAGGGATTCAGTAAGAAAGATGATGACCTAATGGATGCAACTACTAGCACGATGAAGAACCTGAATATGCACGCATGCCAAAGTCTATGGAAAGGAATCTGTTGGGGAACGTAGTATTTCAAAAAAAAATCCTACGATCACGCAAGATCTATCTAGGAGAAGCATAGCAACGAGCGGGGAGAGTGTGTCCACGTACCCTCGTACACCGAAAGCAAAAGCGTTTAGTAACACGGTTGATGTAGTCGAACGTCTTCACGATCCAATCGATCCAAGTACCGAACGTACGGCACCTCTGTGTTCAGCACACGTTCAGCATGATGACGTCCCTCGATGTTGGGGAACGTAGCATAATTCAAAATTTTCCTACGCTTCACCAAGATCAATCTAAGGAGTCATCTAGCAACGAGCATAATGGAGTGCATCTACATACCCTTTTGTAGATCGCGAGCGGAAGCGTTCGAAGGAACGTGGATGAAGTAGTCGTACTCTTCGTGATCCTCGTCACCGATGATCCCAGCGCCGAACGGACGGCACCTCCGCGTTCAACACACGTACGGTACAGCGACGTCTCCTCCTTCTTGATCCAGCAAGGGGGGAGGAGAGGTTGACGGAGATCCAGCAGCACGACGGCGTGGTGGTGGATGCAACAGGAAAACCTGCAGGGCTTCGCCGGCGCCCTGCGAGAGGAGATGGAAGTGTGACGGGAGGAGGGAGAGACGCCAGAGGCTTGGGGTGCGGCTGCCCTCTCCCCCCCCACTATATATAGGGGCCAGGGGGAGCGCCGGCCCTAGGGAGATCAGATCTCCTAGGGGGCGGCGGCCAGGGGGGAAGACTTGCCCCCCAAGGCATAGGGGGCGCCCCCTCCCCCTAGAGTTTCAACCCTAGGGGCATGGAGGGGGGCCCATGTGGTGTGCCAGCCCACCAGGGGCTGGCCCCTTCCCCTTTGCGGCCTACGGGACCCATCGAGATAGGTGGCCCGACCCGGTGGACCCCCGGGACCCCTCCGGTGGTCCCGGGACACTCCCGGTGACCCCCGGAATTCACCCAATGGCCGAAACTGGACTTCCTATATATCATTCTTTACCTCCGGACCATTCCGGAACTCCTCGTGACGTCCTGGATCTCATCCGGGACTCCGAACAACATTCGGGTTTCCATGTGCATGTATCTCTACAACCCTAGCGTCACCGAACCTTAAGTGTGTAGACCGTACGGGTTCGGGAGACACGCAGACATGACCGAGACGACTCTCCGGTCAATAACCAACAGCGGGATCTGGATACCCATGTTGGTTCCCACGTGTTCCTCGATGATCTCATCGGATGAACCACTGTGTCAAGGATTCACTCAATCCCGTATGATATTCCCTTTGTCTGTCGGTATGGTACTTGCCCGAGATTCGATCGTCGGTATGCCCGATACCTTGTTCAATCTCGTCATGGCAAGTCTCTTTACTCGTTCCGTAATCCATCATCCCGTGACTCACTCCTTAGTCACTCTGAGCTCATTATGATGATGTCTTACCGAGTGGGCCCAGAGGTACCTCTCCGTCATACGGAGTGTCAATATCCCAGTCTCGGTTCGTACCAACCCAACAGACACTTTCGGAGATACCCGTTGCGTACCTTTATAGTCACCCAGTTACGTTGTGACGTTTGGCACACCCAAAGTATTCCTACGGTATCCGGGAGTTGCACAACCTCATGGTCTAAGGAATAAATACTTGACACTGGAAAAGCTTAAGCATTATGAACTATACGATCTCGTGCTAGGCTTAGGATTGGGTCTTGTCCATCACATCATTCTCTTAATGATGTGATCCCGTTATGAATGACATCCTATGTCCATGGTCAAGAAACCGTGACCATCTATTGATCAACGAGCTAGTAACTAGAGGCTTACCAAGGACACGTTGTGGTCTATGTATTCACACATGTATCGCTGTTTCCGTACAATACAATTCAAGCATGAATAACAGACAATTATCATGAACAAGGAAATATAATAATAATCCTTTTATTATTGCCTCTAGGGCATATTTCCAACAGTCTCCCACTTGCACTAGAGTCAATAATCTAGTTACATTGTGATGAATCGAACACCCATAGAGTTCTGGTGTTGATCATGTTTTGCCCGTGGAAGAGGTTTAGTCAACGGGTATGCGACATTCAGATCCGTATGCACTTTACAAACATCTATGTCTCCATCTTGAACATAATTCCGGATGGAGTTGAAAGGGCGCTTGATGTGCTTGGTCTTCTTGTGAAACCTGGGCTCCTTGGCAATGGCAATAGCTCCAGTGTTGTCACAGAAGAGAGTCATCGGGCTTGACGCGCTTGGAATGACTCCTAGGCCGGTGATGAACTCCTTCATCCAGACTCCTTCATGTGCTGCTTCGCAAGCAGCTATGTACTCCGCTTCACATGTAGAGTGCGCCACGACGCTCTGCTTGCAACTGCACCAGCTGACTGCTCCACCATTCAAAATATACACGTATCCGGTTTGTGACTTTGAGTCATCCAGATCTGTGTCGAAGCTAGCATCGACGTAACCTTTTACGACGAGCTCTTCGTCACCTCCATAGACGAGAAACATATCCTTAGTCCTCTTCAGGTACTTTAGGATGTTCTTGACCGCTGTCCAGTGTTCCATACCGGGATCACTTTGGTACCTCCCTACCAAACTTATGGCAAGGTTCACATCAGGTCTGGTACACAGCATGGCATACATGATAGAACATATGGCTGAGGCATAGGGTATGACACTCATCTTTTCTCTATCTTCTGCCGTGGTTGGGGACTGAGCCTTGCTCAATCTCATACCTTGCAAAACAGGCAAGAACCCTTTCTTGGACTGATCCATATTGAACTTCTTCAATATCTTGTCAAGGTATGTGCTTTGTGAAAGACCAATGAGGCGTCTTGATCTATCTCTATAGATTTTGATGCCTAATATGTAAGCAGCTTCTCCAAGGTCCTTCATTGAAAAACTCTTATTCAAGTAGGCCTTTATGCTCTCCAAGAATTCTATATCATTTCCCATCAGCAATATGTCATCCACATATAATATGAGAAATGCTAAAGAGCTCCCACTCACTTTCTTGTAGATACAGGCTTCTCCCCAAGTCTGTATAAAACCAAACGCTTTGATCACATCATTAAAGCAAATATTCCAACTCCGAGATGCTTGCACCAGGCCGTAGATCGAGCGCTGGAGCTTGCATACCTTGTTAGCATTCTCTGGATCGACAAAACCTTCCGGCTGCATCATATACAGTTCTTCCTTGAGGAAACCATTAAGGAATGCCGTTTTGACGTCCATTTGCCATATCTCATAATCATAGAATGCGGCAATTGCTAACATGATTCTGACTGACTTCAGCATCGCTACGGAGAGAAAGTCTCGTTGTAGTCAATCCCTTGAACTTGTCGATAACCCTTAGCGACGAGCCGGGCCTTATAGATGGTCACATTACCATCCGCGTCTGTCCTCTTCTTAAATATCCATTTATTTTCTATGGCGTGCCTATCATCGGGCAAGTCCACCAAAGTCCATACTTTGTTTTCATACATGGATTCTATCTCGGATTTCATGGCTCCAAGCCATTTATTGGAATCCGGGCCTGCCATCGCTTCTTCATAGTTCGAAGGTTCACCGTTGTCTAACAACATGATTTCCATGACAGGGTTGCCGTACCACTCTAGTGCGGAACGTGTCCTTGTGGACCTTCGAAGTTTAGTAGTAACTTGATCTTTATCTTCATGATCATCATCATTAACTTCCTCCCTTGTCGGTACAGGCACCTCAGGAACAATTTCCTGCGCTGCACTACTTTCCGGTTCGGGAGGGGTGATTGTCACCTCATCAAGTTCTACTTTCCTCCCACTCACTTCTTTCGAGAGAAACTCTTTCTTCAGAAAGGATCCATTCTTGGCAACAAAGACCTTGCCTTCGGATCTGTGGTAGAAGGTGTACCCAATCGTTTCCTTTGGGTATCCTATGAAGTCGCATTTTTCCGATTTGGGTTCGAGCTTTTCAGGTTGAAGTTTCTTGACATAAGCATCGCAACCCCAAACTTTTAGAAACGACAGCTTAGGTTTCTTGCCAAACCAAAGTTCATATGGTGTCGTCTCAACGGATTTCGACGGAGCCCTATTTAAAGTGAATGCGGCAGTCTCTAAAGCATAACCCCAAAAAGATAGCGGTAAGTCGGTGAGTGACATCATAGATCGCACCATGTCCAACAGGGTACGATTTCGACGTTCGGACACACCGTTACGCTGAGGTGTTCCAGGCGGTGTCAATTGTGAAACAATTCCACAGTTCCTAAGGTGTGTGCCAAATTCATGACTTAAATATTCACCCCGACGATCCGATCGCAAGAACTTTATTTTTCTGTCACGTTGATTCTCAACCTCATTCTGGAATTCCTTGAACTTTTCAAAGGTCTCAGATTTGTGCTTCATCAAGTAGATATACCCATATCTACTTAAGTCATCTGTGAGGGTGAGAACATAACGATAGCCTCCGCGAGCCTCAACACTCATTGGACCGCACACATCGGTATGTATGATTTCCAATAAGTTGGTTGCTCGCTCCATTGTTCCGGAGAATGGAGTCTTGGTCATCTTGCCCAAGAGGCATGGTTCGCACGTGTCAAATGATTCATAATCAAGAGACTCCAGAAGTCCATCTGCATGAAGCTTCTTCATACGTTTGACACCAATATGACCAAGGCGGCAATGCCACAAGTATGTGGGACTATCATTGTCAACTTTACATCTTTTGGCATTCACACTATGAATATGTGTATCATCACGATCGAGATTCATCAAAAATAAACCATTGACCCGCTTCCAGTGACCCGTTCCCTTGCAATAAAAGCACTCAGTCTCAGGCTTGGGTCCATACTTTGGCTTCTTCCCAGCAACTGGCTTACCGGGCGCGGCAACTCCCTTGCCGTCCTTCTTGAAGTTCTTCTTACCCTTGCCCTTCTTGAACTTAGTGGTTTTATTGACCATCAACACTTGATGCTCTTTCTTGATCTCCACCTCCGCTGATTTCAGCATTGAATACACCTCGGGAATGGACTTCTCCATCCCCTGCATATTGAAGTTCAACACGAAGCTCTTGTAGCTAGGTGGGAGCGACTGGAGGATCCTGTCAACGACCGCTTCGTCTGGGAGATTCATTCCCAACTGAGACAAGCGGTTGTGCAACCCAGAAATCTTGAGTACGTGCTCACTGACAGAACTGTTTTCCTCCATCTTACAGCTGTAGAATGCGTTGGAGACATCATATCTCTCAACTCGGGCATGAGCCTGGAAAACCATTTTCAGCTCTTGGAACATCTCATATGCCCCGTTGTAGGATCGAAAGTAGGTCTAGAGGGGGGGTGATTAGACTACTTGACAATATAAAAAAAATCTGCCTTTAGATCATGCAAAGTTTTTGGCAGTTTCACAAACAAGATCAATTCAAGTAACACCCTACACATGCAATTCTAGAGTATATGCAGCGGAAAGTAAATTGCACATGTAAAAGAGAGGTGGAGAAGATCAAACGCAGTTTGGTGACACGGAGATTTTTGTCGTGGTTCCGATAGGTGGTGCTATCGTACATCCACGTTGATGGAGACTTCAACCCACGGAGGGTAACGGCTGCGCGAGTCCACGGAGGGCTCCACCCACGAAGGGTCCACGAAGAAGCAACCTTGTCTATTCCATCACGGCCTACGCCCACGGAGGACTAGCCTTACTCGGGGTAGATCTTCACGAAGTAGGCAATCTCCTTGCCCTTACAAACTTCTTGGTTCAACTCCACATCACGACGGAGGCTCCCAAGCGACACCTAACCAATCTAGGAGGCACCACCCCCCAAAAGGTAATAGACGGTGTTGATGATGATGAACTCCTTGCTCTTGTGCTTCAAGTGATAAACTCCCCAACACTCAACTCTCCTCACTGATATGGCTGTGGTGGAAGAAAGATTTGAGTGGAAAGTAAATTGCACATGTAAAAGAGAGGTGGAGAAGATCAAACGCAGTTTGGTGACACGGAGATTTTTGTCGTGGTTCCGATAGGTGGTGCTATCGTACATCCACGTTGATGGAGACTTCAACCCACGGAGGGTAACGGCTGCGCGAGTCCACGGAGGGCTCCACCCACAAAGGGTCCACGAAGAAGCAACCTTGTCTATTCCATCACGGCCTACGCCCACGGAGGACTAGCCTTACTCGGGGTAGATCTTCACGAAGTAGGCGATCTCCTTGCCCTTACAAACTTCTTGGTTCAACTCCACATCACGACGGAGGCTCCCAAGCGACACCTAACCAATCTAGGAGGCACCACCCCCCAAAAGGTAATAGACGGTGTTGATGATGATGAACTCCTTGCTCTTGTGCTTCAAGTGATAATCTCCCCAACACTCAACTCTCCTCACTGATATGGCTGTGGTGGAAGAAAGATTTGAGTGGAAAGCAACTTGGGAAGGCTAGAAATCAAGTTTCATATGGTAGGAATGGAATGGCTTGATCTCAACACAAGGGTAGGTGGTTCACTTCTCAGAAAGTGTATGGTAGAAGTGGTGGTACTTTCTGATGGCTCTCCTCACGAATGAGGAGGGGGTGGAGGGGTATATATAGCCTCCACACAAAATCCAACCGTTACACACACATTTGACCAATCTCGATCAGACCGAAGTGAAAACTCGGTCAGACCGAAAGTTCAAATATAGTGAACGTTGGGATTTTCGGTGGGACCGAAAATACCATCTCGGTGAGACCGAAGTGAGTCAAAGGTTAGGGTTTGACATTTCGGTGAGACCGAAAATATAAACTCGGATATTCCGAATTGATGTCAACTGATCACAGAAGGTTGGCAGCCCTTTTTCGGTGAGACCGAAACTCAGAATCGGTTTGACCGAGAAGCTAGGGTTTGGAGAAACAACTGAAGTGGTTCATCTCGGTGGGACTGAGTTGGATAAATCGGTGTGACCGAGATGTTAGGGTTTGTAGAAATAACTTCATCTCGGTGGGACAGAGTTGGTTTGACCGAGATTACTTATGGGTGTGTGTTAAGTAGTGAATAGTGCTGATAGTTGAGGGAGTTAGATCACCAAGCACTTGAGCAACAAGAACATTAACACAACCTCATCCCCTTTTAATAGTATTGGCTTTTCCTATGGACTCAATGTGATCTTTGATCACTAAACCAAAAATGGAGTCTTGAGCTTTTGCCAATGCTTGTCTTAGCATTTTGAGGGGTCCACTTCTTCAGACATTTCCATACCCATATCATCGAACTTCTCTGAAATGATTCTCAAGATAATATTAGTTCAATGATATATATGTTGTTATTAATTACCAAAACCACCCGGGGATTAGTTGCACTTTCACCCGTGGTGCTCAAAACGCTTTTGGAGCCCCGATTCTAAGTTGTAGATCATGCCGCACTGAACCAGGGAGTAATCATCACAACACGACTGCCAAGCGTTCATAACATCTTGGTTTGCCAGGGCGGGAGTGTCACCTAGCGGTGCTTCTAGGACATAAGTTTTTTTGGCAGCTATGAGGATGATCCTCAGGTTACGGACCCAGTCCGTATAGTTGCTACCATCGTCTTTGAGCTTGGATTTCTCTAGGAACGCGTTGAAGTTGAGGGTGACATGAGCGTGGGCCATTTGATCTACAAGACATATTGTAAAGAATTTAGACTAAGTTCATGATAATTTAGTTCATCTTAATCAAATTTTAATGAACTCCCACTCAGATTGACATCTCTCCAGTCTTCTAAGTGATACATGATCCGAATCGACTAGCCCGTGTCCGATCATCACGTGAGACGGACTAGTCATCAACGGTGAACATCTTCATGTTGATCGTATCTTCTATACGACTCATGTTCGACCTTTCGGTCTTTCGTGTTCCGAGGCCATGTCTGTACATGCTAGGCTCGTCAAGTGAACCCTAAGTGTATTGCGTGTGTAAATCTGGCTTACACCCGTCGTATGCGAACGTTAGAGCCTATCACACCCGACCATCACGTGGTGCTTCGGAACAACGATCCTTAGCAACGGTGCACAGTTAGGGGGAACACAATTCTTGAAATTTTAGTGAGAGATCATCTTATTTACTACCGTCGTTCTAAGTAAACAAGATGCATAAACATGATAAACATCACATGCAATCAAATAAAGTGACATGATATGGCCAATATCATCTTGCTCCTTCGATCCCCATCTTCGGGGAACCATGATCATCTTTGTCACCGGCTCGACACCATGATCTCCATCATCATGATCTCCATCATCGTGTCTTCATGAAGTCGTCACGCCAACTATTACTTCTACTACTATGGCTAACGTTTAGCAATAAAGTAAAGTAATTACATGGCGTTATTCAGTGACACACAGGTCATACAATAATTAAGACAACTCCTATGGCTCCTGCTGGTTGTCATTTTCATCGACATGCAAGTCGTGATTTCCTATTACAAGAACATGATCAATCTCATACATCACATATATCATTCATCACATCTTCTTGGCCATACCATATCACATAGCACGTGCTGCAAGAACAAGTTAGACGACCTCTAATTGTTGTTGCAAGTTTTTACGTGGCTGTTATAGGTTTTCTAGCAAGAACGTTTCTTACCTACGCCAAAACCACAACGTGATTTGTCAATTTCTATTTACCCTTCATAAGGACCCTGTTCATCGAATCCGATCCGACTAAAGTGGGAGAGACAGAAACCCGCCAGCCACCTTATGCATCTAGTGCATGTCTGTCGGTGGAACCAGTCTCACGTAAGCGTACGTGTAAGGTCGGTCCGGGCCGCTTCATCCCACAATGCCGCCGAATCAAGATTGGACTAGTAACGGCAAGAAAATTGAGCAAAGTCAACGCCCACAACTTGTTTGTGTTCTACTCGTGCAAGATGCTACGCAAAGACCTGGCTCAGATGCCACTGTTGGGGAACGTAGCATAATTCAAAATTTTCCTACGCTTCACCAAGATCAATCTAAGGAGTCATCTAGCAACGAGCATAATGGAGTGCATCTACATACCCTTTTGTAGACCGCGAGCGGAAGCGTTCGAAGGAACGTGGATGAAGTAGTCGTACTCTTCGTGATCCTCGTCACCGATGATCCCAGCGCCGAACGGACGGCACCTCCGCGTTCAACACACGTACGGTACAGCGACGTCTCCTCCTTCTTGATCCAGCAAGGGGGGAGGAGAGGTTGATGAAGATCCAGCAGCACGATGGCGTGGTGGTGGATACAACAGGAAAACCTGCAGGGCTTCGCCGGCGCCCTGCCAGAGGTGATGGAAGTGTGACGGGAGGAAGGAGAGGCGCCAGAGGCTTGGGGTGTGGCTGCCCTCTCCCCCCCACTATATATAGGGTCCAGGGGGGGCGCCGGCCCTAGGGAGATCAGATCTCCTAGGGGGCGGCGGCCAGGGGGAAGACTTGAACCCCAAGGCATAGGGGGCGCCCCCTCCCCCTAGGGTTTCAACCCTAGGCGCATGGAGGGGGGCCCATGTGGTGCACCAGCCCACCAGGGGCTGGCCCCTTCCCCTTTGTGGCCTACGAGACCCATCGGGATAGGTGGCCCCACCCGGTGGACCCCCGGGACCCCTCCGGTGGTCCCGGGACACTCCCGGTGACCCCCGGAATTCACCCGATGGCCGAAACTGGACTTCCTATATATCATTCTTTACCTCCGGACCATTCCGGAACTCCTCGTGACGTCCTGGATCTCATCCGGGACTCCGAACAACATTCGGGTTTCCACGTGCATGTATCTCTACAACCCTAGCGTCACCGAACCTTAAGTGTGTAGACCCTACGGGTTCTGGAGACACGCAGACATGACCGAGACGACTCTCCGGTCAATAACCAACAGCGGGATATGGATACCCATGTTGGTTCCCATGTGTTCCTCGATGATCTCATCGGATGAACCACTGTGTCAAGGATTCACTCAATCCCGTATGTTATTCCCTTTGTCTATCGGTACGGTACTTGCCCGAGATTCGATCGTCGGTATGCCTGATACCTTGTTCAATCTCGTCATGGCAAGTCTCTTTACTCGTTCCGTAATCCATCATCCCGTGACTAACTCCTTAGTCACTTTGAGCTCATTATGATGATGTCTTACTGAGAGGGCCCAGAGGTACCTCTCCGTCATACGGAGTGACAATATCCCAGTCTCGGTTCGTACCAACTCAACAAACACTTTCGGAGATACCCGTTGCATACCTTTATAGCCACCCAGTTACGTTGTGACGTTTGGCACACCCAAAGTATTCCTACGGTATCCGGGAGTTGTACAACCGCATGGTCTAAGGAATAAATACTTGACACTAGAAAATCTTATGCATTACGAACTATACGATCTCGTGCTAGGCTCAGGATTGGGTCTTGTCCATCACATCATTCTCCTAATGATGTGATCCCGTTATCAATGACATCCTATGCCCATGGTCAGGAAACCGTGACCATCTGTTGATCAACGAGCTAGTAACTAGAGGCTTACCAGGGACACGTTGTGGTCTATGTATTCACACATGTATCGCTGTTTCCGTATAATACAATTCAAGCATGAATAACAGACAATTGTCATGAACAAGGAAATATAATAATAATCCTTTTATTATTGCCTCTAGGGCATATTTCCAACACTCTATCTCTTGATCCAGTTGAGGATGAGGGAGAGTTTTGTCAGCACCACGGCGTGGTGACGGTGATGATGAAGTTACCGGCGTAGGGCTTCGCCTTAGCACTACAACAAAATGACCGATGTGTGTAACTGTGGAGGGGGCACCACACACGGCTAAGAGATTGTCTGTTGTGTCTTTGGGATGCCCCCTCCCATGTATATAAAGGAGGGAGGGAGGAGGAGGCCAGACAAGGGGGGCGCGCGCCATAGGGGAGTCCAACTAGGATTCCCAATCCTAGTTGGAGTCCCCTCCCTTTCCGAGAGAGGGAGAAAGGGAAGAAGGAGGAAGGGGAGAAGGAAAGAGGGGGCCGCCGCCCCCTCCCTAGTCCAATTCGGACTAGCCATGGGGGAGAGGCGATGCCTCCCCTTGTGGCCCTTCTCTCCATTCCACTAAAGCCCATTAAGGCCCAATACTTCCCCGCGGGGTTCCGGTAACCTCCCGGTACTCCGAAACTTATCCGATACTTCCTGAAACCATTCCGGCGTCCGAATGTAACCTTCCAATATATGAATCATTATGTCTCGACCATTTTGAGACTCCTCATCATGTTCGTGATCTCATCCGGGACTCCGAACAAACTTCGGTCATCAAAAACACATAACTCATAATACTAATCGTCATCGAACGTTAACCGTGCGGACCCTACGGGTTCGAGAACTATGTAGACATGACCGAGACACATCTCCGGTCAATAACCAATAGCGGAACCTGGATGCTCATATTGGCTCCTACATATTCTACGAAGGTCTTTGTCGGTCAAACTGCATGACAACATACATTGTTCCCTTTATCATCGGTATGTTACTTGCCCGAGATTCGATCATCAGATCATCATACCTAGTTCAATCTCGTTACAAGCAAATCTCTTTACTCGTTCCGTAATACATCATCTTGTGACTAACTCATTAGCCATTTGCTTGCAAGGCTTATTATGATGAGTATTACCGAGAGGGCCCAGAGATACCTCTCCGACACTCGAAGGGACAAATCCTATTCTCGATCTATGCCAACTCAAAAAACACCTTCGGAGACATCTGTAGAGAATCTTTATAATCACCCAGTTACGTTGTGACATTTTATAGCACACAAGATGTTCCTCCGATATTTGGGAGTTGCATAATCTCATAGTCAGAGGAGCATGTATAAGTCATGAAGAAAGCAATAGCAATAAAACTAAACGATCATTATGCTAAGCTAACGGATGGGGCTTGTCCATCACATCATTCTCCTAATGATGTGATCCCTTTCATCAAATGACAACACATGTCTATGGTTAGGAAACTAAACCATCTTTGATTAAAGAGCTAGTCTAGTAGAGGCATACTAGGGACACTCTGTTTTGTCTATGTATTCACATAGGTATCAAGTTTCCGGTTAATATAATTCTAGCATGAATAAAAGACATTTATCATGATATATAAGGAAATATAAATAACAACTTTATTATTGCTTCTAGGGCATATTTCCTTCAGTCTCCCACTTGCACTAGAGTAAATAATCTAAATTACATAGTAATGATTCTAACACCCATGGAGTCTTGGTGCTGATCACATTTTGCTCGTGGAAGAGGCTTACTCAACGGGTCTGTAACATTCAGATCCGTATGTATTTTGTAAATCTCTATGTCTCCCTCCTTGACTTGATCGCGAATGGAGTTGTAGCGTCTCTTGATGTGCTTGGTTCTCTTGGGAAACTTGGATTCCTTCGCGAAGGCTATTGCTCCAGTGTTGTGACAAAAGATTTTCATTGGACCCGATGCACTAGGTATTACAACCTAGATCTGATATGAACTCCTACATCCAGACTCCTTCATTTGCTGCTTGCGAAGCAGCTATGTACTCCGCTTCACACGTAGATCCCGCCACGACGCTCTGCTTGGAACTGCACCAACTGACAGCTCCACCGTTCAACAAAAATACGTATCCGGTTTGTGAATTTGAGTCATCCAGATCAGTGTCAAAGCTTGCATCGACGTAACCATTTACGACGAGCTCTTTGTCACCTCCATAAACGAGAAACATATTATTCGTCCTTTTCAGGCATTTCAGGATGTTCTCGACCGCTGTCTAGTGATCGACTCCTGGATTACTTTGGTACCTCCCTGCTAGACTTATAGCAAGGCACACATCAGGTCTGGTACACAGCATTGCATACATGATAGAACCTATGGCTGAGGCATAGGGAATGACTTTCATTTTCTCTCTATCTTCTTTACTGGTCGGGCATTGAGTCTGACTAAACTTTACACCTCGTAACACAGGCAAGAACCCTTTCTTTGAATGATCCATTTTGAACTTTTTCAAAACTTTATCAAGGTATGTGCTTTGTGAAAGTCCAATTAAGCGTCTTGATCTATCTCTATAGACACTGGCGCACGTCGATCCTAAACGAACGGTTTTTAACCCCTTTTCGCGACGGCATTCGGAACCGTCGCCAAGTGAGTGTGGGCGATAGGGGGGTCCTTCCCACACGACCCAGAAACCGTTGGGGATATGCCCTCCTGGCACACACGCTCTGCAAAATGAGGTCGTGTGCGACCGGCGAGCACTCAAATACAGAAATACGTACAGTAATGCTAAAAAATACAATTATACAGACGAAATCATTTCCGGTCGTAAGTACATCCCACACATTCAGTCATCACTAAATGTTTCCGTTCGTATATACATCGCACACAGTCACTACAAGGAAAATGTTTGCGCAAGGTGGCGTAACGCAAACAGTTTTGAAGAGAATGTCGTGTGTGATTGTTCATTGATCCAACACGGTTTATTCCTAGAAACTATGTGCGTTGCCTGAGGTCATCACCCACGGTGGTTTCTCACTAACCGTTTGCAATAGAAAAACCGAATTAGCAAGCTAATTTGCCAATTAGCGGGCTAATTGCCCTATTATTAATTATCCATTTACTAATCTAATTGACATTCATATTAAGCACATAATATATTCCATTTCCATATTAAGGAAGCAGGATTTCATAATTGAAATACATCAGAGTACAACATGATATAGCTTCAGCACTCAGCTACACCATTACACAACTACACCAGCAACAAGTTTCACATGCAACATCTAGAACCTTTCGAAATTAGAATCATAGACGGTACATAGAGAGATGCATCTCATCTGGAAAACTGCTGATGCGGAAGGCGAATATTGAGCCTTCATTCATGTTGAAGGTCTTTGCAACTTTAGGCCAGTGCCTGTGGATGATTGATCGTCCATCCTTCGACCTCTTCAGGAACACTTCAATATTGAACCGTGGGTGTTGTATAAAAACTTTCCTCGCATCCTGACCACAGAGGTGGTTTAAGAGGTAATCATCAGCGAAGCCTGAAAAAAGGATGTGCATAAATATCTTCTCTATATTGGAAATGGGGCAAAGGAATACAAAAAGGCAAGGTATAATAGTTAGTACCATCTTGTAAACCTCAGTGCTTCCCATTGTTTCCCTGCAACACATATAAGGTAGTTAGTCATCAGGTTAAGTAAGGGTTCACATGCTATCAGTAAAATATGTTGATGATAAATAAGCACATTGCAGATTCATCAGATCAATTCAAACCACATGGAAAACCCATTTATCCAAACCAACCATGATTAAGAACAAGGAAATATAGCACTTGTATATGTTTCTCATGTATTAAGTGCAGCCAAATTCAATTTATTCCTCACATGGTATACAATAAGAGAACGCACCAACAATAATTGAACATCGCATTGCAGAATTGAACCAAGCAGTTAACTAAACACCACAACAAATGAACCAAACGTTAACTGAGCACCACATTGCACAATATAAGATACTCCTAATAGAAGATCAGACAGTTAACCAAACCAAGCATGCTTAACAACTTGGAAATATAGCAATTGTATTTGTTTCTCATGTATTTAGTACAACCAAATTCGATTTATTCCTCACATGGTATACAATAACAGAATGCAGCCACAACAATTGAACATCGCATTGCAGAATTGAACCAAGCAGTTAACTAAACACCACAACAAGTGAACCAAGCCACAACAAATGAACCAAGCAGTTAAGTAAACACCAATTGAACAATATAACATACTCCTAATAGAAGATAGGACAGTTAACCAAACCAAGCATGCTTAACAACTTGGAAATATTGCACCCTGAAGAATTGAACATCACATTTGCAGAATTGAACCAAGCAGTTAATTGAACACCTCATTGCACGACATATAGAACATATACACTATAGCAGAAGTTTGCATGGTGAAAGTAGATAACACAATTCACTAGAATTTGTTACGGAAAGGAAGTAGCTAGCAAACTGAACATGGGTCCTTATAGTGAGCTTATAAGACAAGCTACTCCTCATTGTCGGAGATATCGATGATGATTGGATCCTTGGACATGGAAGAGGGCGAGGCCTCCGCATCGTGGGTGCCCTCGTTGTAGTGGTGAGTTGCCTGAGCCGCTCCGGGTACCAACCTTCTAGCTCTTGAGATGAGTTAAGCACGTGCACGCTGAGAAAACACCTCGTAGTCTTCATCGAAGGCACCGACGGTGGCCTCGAGAAAACGCCACGAACTGTCGTTTAAAGCAGCCAACCGCGTCGCGACGTCGGCGCGCGAGGCGTCAACGGTGGCCTCGACGACGAGGTGCTCCTCCAAGATCTGGGGGTCGGCACGAATGGGAGCCATCGTGACCTCATCCGCGTGTGCGGCCGCGATTTGCTTCTCCACTGCCAAATGCTCCTTGAGGTCCTGGCTATACTACGTGCACCATGGCTTAGGCCGGTGCTTATTTGGTGGAGGGGTCGGTGATTTGGGTGGAAGGTGTCGCGCTCGCGCAGGCGGTTGGGGCATGTGGGATGTGGAAGGAGGAGGAGGATGGGGGTCGGGTGTGGATTACCTGCCTGGATAGGCGAGGCCCAGCAGCGTGAAGGAGGGTCGCCGGCGAGGAGGCGGCAGGCGCTGCAAGCAAGGAGTGAAGGTTTCAACTTGGAAAGGAAGGCTGAAAGAGGGGAAATGTGGCTTTTAGTAAGAAGGAGGGGCCGGGAAGGTAGATATTTCCGCGGAAGCCGAAAATTTGGAATCGCTTCAGGCAAAAAACTGGCGCGCAAAGTGCAATCAGGCACGGTCCCTTATTCAGACACGGTCCGAAGATATTTTGTGCTGCATCTCACACGGTTGGTTATAATAAACTGTGTGGGATCTACTTGATTTGAATTACATAATGGGGTCACAGCGGCCATCGACGGTGTTTGAATTGCTAGACCTTTTTATCTACAGTGATCATAAAAGAATTGGAATTATTCAGGGTTCATTTGGACAATTTTATGCATTAAGTGAGTTTCCAATGCATTTATGTGCATAATTCAAATTTTAACTACATGCGCATGCTCCAGTGCATATAAATTCGTTGAAAACTCAAATCTTTGTCCTTGGGTGCATGCTTAGGTCCCATGCAAGAAATGGGAATGAATTTCAAACACCATGGCACCGTTGATTGCCAGCAAAACATTGAGATGCCTGGTTTTTAAATTCTAGTAAATCCAAATCTCGTTCGAAATTCATGAAACTTGGCATGCTATCATGGAGTGACATCAACATGCCATGGTACAAATTTTGTCCTATTTGGGGCAGGTTTGGGTATATGCTTCTCACAAGCCAGAGCTTTTCACAACAAGCATGATGGTTTTCGGTAGGGAACATCCCACCTTTGGGGACGAAATGATATCCATTGCCTCTTATTGCTTCCAAGTTTTTATCTCGTGTCAACATAGAACAACAGGAGTGTTGTGTGATTTTTTGTGATTTTTCGGGGTTCGTTTGGACATTTTTATGCATTAACTGGGTTTTCAATGCATTTATGTGCATAATTAAAATTGGAACTACAGGCGCATGCTCCAGTGCATATAAATTTGTTGAAAAATCAAATCTTTGTCCTTGGGTGCATGCTTAGGTCCCATGCAAGAAATGGGAATGAATTTCAAACACCATGGCACCGTTGATTGCCGGCAAAACATTGAGATGCCTAGTTTTTAAATTCTAGTAAATCCAAAACTCGTCTGAAATTCATGAAACTTGGCATGCTATCATGGAGGGGCAACAACATGCCATGGTACAAATTTTGTCCCATTTGGGGCAGGTTTGGGTATATGCTTCTCACAAACCGGAGCTTCGTGATAACTTACAAGTGTAGGGGATCGCAACAGTTTTCGAGGGTAAAGTACTCAACCCAAATTTACTGATTCGACACAAGGGGAGCCAAAGAATACTCTTAAGTATTAGCAGCTGAGTTGTCAATTCAACCACACCTGGAAACTTAGTATCTGCAGCAAGGTAGTTTAGTAGCAAGCTAATATGGAAGTAAGAGTAACGGTAGCAAAAGTAGCAATAGTGTTTTTATAGTGATTGTAACAGTAGTAGCTGGAAAGTAAATAAGCAACAAGCAATATGTGAAAAGCTCGTAGGCATTGTATCGGTGATGGAGAATTATGTCGGATGTGATTCCTCATGTAATAGTTATATCCTAGGGTGACACAGAACTAGCTCCAGTTCATCAATGTAATGTAGGCATGTATTCCGAATATAGTCATACGCGCTTATGGAAAAGAACTTGCATGACATGTTTTGTCCTACCCTCCCGTGGCAGCGGGGTCCTAGTGGAAACTAAGGGATATTAAGGTCTCCTTTTAATAGAGTACCGGACCAAAGCATTAACACATAGTGAATACATGAATTCCTCAAACTACGGTTATCACCGGGAGTGGTCCCGACTATTGTCACTTCAGGGTTGCCGAATCATAACACAGAGTAGGTGACCATTGACTTGCAAGATAGGATCAAGAACACACATATATTCATGAAAACATAACAGGTTCAGATCTGAAATCATGGCACTCGGGCCCTGATACGTCCAAAATGCATCACTATTTTATATCGTAATTTATCCTTATTCATTGATATATTTCACGTTACGATGATGTTCTTATGTTGTTTTGGTCTATTTTACACAGTTTGCAACTTTCCGATGCCGAAGCAGCAGACGCAGGATTCAGCAGTAAAAAGTGGACGCTGAGTTGCTGAAGAAGAATACCTCCAAATTACCTGAAAATTGACGGGAGATATTTTTCAGACGGATCACGAAGGCACGCGAAAGGGCAACCAGAGGGGGCCACAGGGTGCCCAGGCGCCCTGGGGGCGCGTCCCCCCTGGCCGCGCCGGGGGGGGGGGGCGCCTGGAGCCCCTGGCCCACCTCCGGCTGCCCCCTTTTGCCTATATACTCTCCGTTATCCAAAAACCCTAAAAACGAGAGTTTTTACGGAGTTCCGCCGCCGCTCCGTGATAACCCTCAACCGTAAGGGATCGAGATAGTCTTCGCGGGTAAGAATAACCCAATTTATTGATTCGACACACGGGGAGCCAAAGAGTATTTATAAGCTTTGACAGTTGAGTTGTCAATTCAACCGCACCTGAAATATACTTACTTGCAACAAAAGATAAGTGGTAACAGTGATATGATAGTGATGATAGTAATAGTAAAAGTAAACAGCAAAAGTAAATAGCAGTAGTAAATGGCAAAAGTAGCAACTAGTGACAAGCAAGGTTTAAAATACCGAGGCTAGGGAGATGGATGGTTGGGCGCTGCATGGATGATATAGATTCTAACTTGGGGCACGGCACACGGAAAAGTAATGATCATCTAGGCAAATATCAAACATTAGGCATGTATCCCGTGGGTAGTTGTACGTGCTTGCAATAAGAACTTGCACAACATCTTTTGTCCTACCATCCCGCTACGAACGGGGCCAAAAGGAACTTATGGATATTAAGGTGCTCCTGTCAAAGAGCACCGGAACAAAGCAATGAACTCAATGGATACATGTAATCCTCAAACTACGGACCATCCCCTTTGGTGTCCCAAGCTGTCACTTTTGGGATCGCCGGTTCCGAACCGTAACAGGTGCAAACAACTCATAGATAGGATCACGAACACAAATATATTCATGCAAACACATATGGTTCAGATCTGAAATCATGGCACTCGGGCCCTAAGTGTCAAGCATTAAGAATAACAAGTTGTGGCAAAGATGATAAACACCATAGTAGATGATAGGCAACATGCCCCCAACAATCTGACGAACTATTACATGATCTAACTCATCCAATCCCTACCACCCCCTTCGCCTACAGCAGGGGAATTACTCACACATGGAGGGAGAAGTCATGGAGGGATGATGGAGTGGTGATGATGATGACGATGGCGACGATCTCCCCTCTCCGGAGGCCAAATCAGCCTCCAGATTAGCCCTCCCGAGGAAGAACAGAGGGTGGCGGCGGCTCCGCGACGAAAAACTGCGAAAGAACTTCCGATCTGGGGTTTCTGCGTCGGGAGTAAAAATACGGGATAAAGTAGGGCACCAGGGGGTGTGGGCCCCACCCAGGCGCCCCCCGGCGCGGCCCAGGGGGGCGCGCCCACAGGGCGCCTGGGCACCCCCTGGGCCCCCTCTGGTCCCACTTCTGGTTCCTGGTTCCTTCGGGTGCGTGGATTTTCTGTGATTTTTCGTGGATTTTTCTGAGAAACTTAAAAATCCGTTTTCCTGCACACAAATAAACCATACAGGCAGCTCTGCTGAAAACAACGTCAGTCCGGGTTAGTTTAGTCCAAAACATGCAAGAATGAGGTCAAAACAATATCAAAAGTGTTTGGAAAAGTAGATACGTTTGAGACGTATCACTCCGTGGCGGAAACCTACAGAGAAGAAAAAGCCATCTCCGGTGGACAGATTCCGCCGGGGAGATCACCTCCCGGAAGGGGATATCATCGCCATCGTCATCACCATCGCCACGGGCATCATCGAGATCATCATCAACATCATCCCCAACACCAGCACCATCTCCATCTTCATCCAAATCTTATCTCACAATTGCAACTTGTGTTGTAACTCGTACTACCTATCCTCTCTACTCCATCGGTGTTGATTACTACTTTGTGGTGAATGCTATTGAGTTTTGTTGGAGAAATATTATTATGTCCAGATTGTTTATCACCCATTTATCTCCACTGATCATGATCTCTTTTATGTCTCGTGAGTAGTTACCTTAGTTCTTGAGGACATGGGGAAAGTCTTATTGTTAGTAGTCATATGCTGTTGAAGTAATATGTGTTGTTTGATACTTAAGTTGCGTTGTCATTCTACTAGTGGTGTTGTGTGAGTCGAACACTCAACACTTCGCCTTATTAAGGACCTAGGAGAATACATTGTGTACAAAGAATGCTTACGATGGGTTGCCGGAGTGACAGAAACCTGAACCCCAGTTCGCACGCTTTTGCATAAGGGAACAATGGATCCTCGATCGTATTGCTATGGTTAGGCTTTTGCCTTAAATTCTATCTTGTATTTGCGGATGCTTGCAAGGTGTTTAATCATAAGAGTGCACTCATCTTAGTCTAGAGAGTGTACTAGCATAGATCCACCCACTCAACACTTATCAACACATAACATAGTATCGATACGGAATATGGTGAAAGCACATGACTACTTCTCCCGTGTGTCCTCAGGAACGCTTTAGCCTTTATAAGTTCAGTTGCTAGGCCTCTCCTTTGCTAAGAAAGGATTGGGCCACTTGTTACTCTCAGTGCCTTTTACATTGCTTGCTTTTACTTTCCTGTTGCTTATATCGAGAAAACCCCTAAAAAGTTATCTTTCAGTGCTTGCAGTAATTTCTTGCTCAGAATCGCTTATCAATACCTTCTGCTCCTCGTTGGGTTCGACACTCTTACTTATCGAAAACGCTGCAATAGATCCCTTACGGTTGTGGGTCATCAATTACCGTTTTCTGGCGCCGTTGCCGGGGAGCGTAGCGCTATTGATAAAGTGAAACTGGTAAGGAAGTTTTTTATAATTTTGTTTTTATTTTTGCTATTGCTGCTCTTTGTCCTTATGGACAACCCTGTTATTGGACCGTTGCTTGCGGGAAGACGCCCCATACCTGTGGTGGTTGATCCTCCCCCTACTGAAATTGTGCCCTATAAAATACCAGCTGGTATTATCGATTATGCTTTGGCTAATCGTTATGCAGGGGACAGACATCCCGGTGAACACTTGCTATATCTGTCACAACTATGTTCATTATTTAAGCTTGCAGGTGTATCGAGGGAGTTTGTCATGAGGAAATTGTTTGCTGTATCACTTATAGATAAAGCTTCAGATTGGTATAGGCTTCTCGATAACTCACATTTGCTTGACTGGCAGGAGCTTATGTCTCTCTTTTATACTAAGTTTTATCCTCTTCATGAAATTCATCGAGACAGGAACTATATCTATAACTTTAGGTCTCGCGACGGAGAAAGCATTGCTCAAGCTTGGGGGAGATTGAAGTCCCTAATGCTCAAATGCCCTATTCATAAGCTTCCCAAGGAAATTATACTTACAAATTTTTATGCCAGGCTTTCTCGTCAGGATAAGGAGATGCTGGATGCCTCCTCTAGTGGGGTATTTCAGAAAAAGAGTGTTGAAGAAAGGTGGGATCTCATTGAAAGGATCCAGAGGAATACCGAAGATTGGGAAATTGATAAAGGTATTGAACCCGCTATAAATTATGAACATGATTATATTGAGAGCTATGTGAAAACTAATTACTTCAATACTTTTTGCTCTAAGATTGGTCTTGATTCCCATCTAGTGATTGATTTCTGTAAGAATTTTGCCTCTCACGTTGATTCTTTTAAAAAGAAGAGATACCAGCATCATGAACCTTTTAAAGAGCCACCTGTTGATATTCATGTTGCTGACCCTATTTTGCCTGCAGTTATATATGAACAACCTCCTTTTCCCGCAAGGATGAGGGAGCACACTCTTGTGACAGGCATAATAAATAAAAGTGAGAGAAGAGTTGATGAGCCCGAGGACCAGATTAGGGTCGATCCTCAAGTTGCATTAATTAAAGACCTTATTACTAATGATGTTTTGGATTCCAATATAAATTTTTGTGCTATTTCCACTAACCTTGTCACAGCCAAGAATAAAGGCCCAATTTCAGGTACTCCAGTGGTATCTGTTAAAATAGGAGATCACAATTATTATGGGCTATGCGATTTGGGATCGAGTGCAAGTGCTATCCCCTATTCACTTTATGAAGAGATCATCGGTGAGATTTCCCCTTGTGAACTTGAAGAAGTTGATGTTACCATTCATCTTGCAAACAGAACAACTATCTCTCCTATCGGAATTGTGAGGGACGTTGAAGTCCTATGTGGAAAGGTAAAATACCCTACCGACTTTCTAGTACTTGGTTCAGAGAGGGACAATTTCTGTCCTATTATTTTTGGTAGACCTTTTCTTAGAACTTGTGGAGCTATAATAGATTGCAAGAAAGGTAAAGTTTCTGTTGAATTCAATGGTGAGCCATATGAAT
>LR738709.1:704082845-704162624 GCA_902687465.1 Secale cereale | reverse complement strand
TATTGCTTCTATTGCTATTCCCCCTAATGATCCTTTGCAGCAATATATGGAGGACCACGAGAATGATTTGCATATGCAGGAAAGAAATGAACTAGATGAAATATTCTTGAGGCAACCTGCTATCCTGAAGCACAACCTTCCGGTTGAACCTTTGGGAATTTTATCAAAACCGAAAGAAGACCCGGTGTTCGATCTTAAACCTCTTCCAGATACGCTCAAGTATGCTTATTTAGATGAAAAGAAAGTATATCCTGTTATTATCAATTCTAACCTTTCAGGATATGAAGAAGAGCGACTATTGGAAGTACTCCGTAAACACCGAGGCGCAATTGGCTATACCCTTGATGACCTTAAGGGGATTAGTCCATCTATCTGTCAACATACTATCAACCTTGAGCCTGATGCTAAACCAGTTGTTGATCATCAACGACGGTTGAACCCGAAGATGATGGATGTTGTGAGAACTGAGATTCTCAAGCTTCTAGCCGCAGGTATTATCTACCATATAGCTGATAGTAAGTGGGTAAGCCCGGTACATTGTGTTCCTAAGAAAGGAGGTACAACTGTGGTTCCTAATGATAAAAATGAACTAATACCTCAGAGAATTATTATTGGATATAGAATGTGTATTGATTACAGGAAGTTGAACAAGGCAACCAGGAAGGATCACTACCCTTTGCCGTTCATCGACCAAATGCTTGAAAGGTTATCCAAAAATACCCACTTTTGTTATCTCGATGGTTATTCTGGCTTCTCTCAAATTCATGTTAACACTGCTGATCAAGAGAAGACCACTTTTACTTGTCCCTTTGGTACTTATGCTTACAGGCGTATGCCTTTTGGTTTATGTAATGCCCCTGCTACTTTTCAAAGGTGTATGTCTGCTATCTTTCATGGTTTCTGTGGGGATATTATGGAAGTCTTCATGGACGATTTTTCCGTCTATGGAACTTCTTTTGACCATTGTCTCCACAATCTTAATAAAGTTTTGCAGAGATGTGAGGAGACGAATTTGGTGCTCAACTGGGAGAAGTGCCACTTCATGGTTAACGAAAGAATTGTTCTTGGTCACAAGATTTCCGAAAGGGGAATTGAAGTGGACAAAGCCAAAATCGAAGCTATTGAGAGGATGCCCTATCCAAGGGACATCAAAGGTATTCGCAGTTTTCTTGGTCATGCTGGTTTCTATAGAAGATTTATTAAAGACTTTTCTAAGACCTCGAGGCCCCTCACTAATCTTCTCCAGAAGGACGTTCCTTTTGTATTTGATGAGGGTTGTAAGGAAGCTTTTGAAGTCCTTAAGAAAGCTTTAATAACCGCTCCTATAGTACAACCACCTGACTGGAATTTACCTTTTGAGATTATGTGTGATGCAAGTGATTTTACTGTTGGAGCTGTTTTAGGACAAAGAGTTGATAAGAAATTAAATGTTATACATTATGCTAGTAAAACCCTTGATAGTGCTCAAAGGAACTATGCTACTACTGAGAAGGAATTCTTAGCTGTAGTATTTGCTTGTGATAAGTTTAGGCAGTATATTGTTGATTCCAAAGTTATTATTCATACTGATCATGCTGCCATTAAGTACCTTATGACAAAGAAGGATGCCAAGCCAAGGCTTATCAGATGGGTACTCCTTCTTCAAGAATTTGATTTGCAGATTGTTGATAGGAAAGAAGAAGACAATCCGGTGGCGGACAATCTTTCAAGGATGGAAGATATACCGCATGATCCCATCCCAGTCAACGATAGTTTTCCAGACGAGCAACTTGCCGTTGTAAAAGTACAATCTCTTTCCGATCCTTGGTATGCAGATTATGCTAATTTTATTGTTGCAAAGTATTTGCCTCGAGGTTTAACATTTCAGCAAAGGAAGAAGTTCTTTCATGATTTGAGGCACTACTTTTGGGATGACTCACATCTTTTCAAAGAAGGTCCCGACGGGATCGTGAGAAGATGCATACCGGAACATGAGCAGAAGGACATTCTCAGACGGTGTCATGATAGTCCCTATGGAGGACATCATGCCGGTGAGAGGACTGCACATAAGGTTCTTCAATCAGGTTTTTATTGGCCTACTCTCTTTAAGGATGCTAGAAATTATGTTTTAGCCTGTGATAAATGTCAGAGAGTTGGTAACATTAGTAAAAGGAATGAGATGCCTATGAATTACTCACTAGTGATTGAACCTTTTGATTGTTGGGGTTTTGATTTTATGGGTCCTTTTCCTTCTTCGCACAAGTACACTCACATTTTAGTAGCTGTTGATTATGTGACCAAGTGGGTTGAAGCAATCCCCACTGAAAGTGCTGATCACAAGACATCTTTGAAAATGCTTAAAGATGTAATTTTTCCTAGGTTTGGTGTACCAAGGTATCTCATGACTGATGGAGGATCACACTTCACGCACGGAGCTTTTAGAAAAGCTTTAGCAAAATACGATGTCAACCATAGAATTGCTTCACCATATCATCCTCAAACTAGTGGGCAAGTTGAGCTCACCAATAGAGAGATTAAGTTGATCTTACAGAAGACAGTAAACAGAAATAGAAAGGACTGGTCGAATAAGTTAGGAGATGCTTTGTGGGCATATAGAACTGCTTACAAAAACCCCATGGGCATGTCCCCCTATAAGATGGTGTATGGCAAGGCTTGCCATTTGCCATTAGAGTTAGAGCACAAAGCTTTCTGGGCTGTTAGAGAGCTTAATGCTGACCCAAAATTAGCTGGTGAGAAGTGTCTCATGAACTTGACTTCTCTAGATGAATGGAGAAGTGAAGCTTACGAGAGCGCTAAAATGTTCAAGGAAAAGGTAAAGAAGTGGCATGATAGGAAGATTCTGAAACGTGAATTTAATGTTGGTGATAAAGTTTTGTTGTTTAGATCCCGTTTCAGGTTTTCTCCAGGCAAACTACTTTCCAGGTGGGAAGGGCCATTTCATATTGAAGAAGTCTACCGGTCTGGTGCAATTAAGATTAACAATTTTGAAGGCACCAAACCTCAAGTTGTGAATGGGCAAAGACTGAAACATTACATAGCAGGAGACCCTGTCGATGTTGATGTGAATATAATATACACAATAACTCACGAAGAACATGTTGCAGCCCTGTTTCAGACGCCAGCAGAAGCAGAATAAAGAAAAGGTATGTAGTACGGTAAGGAAACATCGCGAACCGCCATAAAAGTTCCGTATTACGAGTTTTTGCAAAATTAGTAAAATTCTGAGCCTAAGTGGAGCCGGAGACGATCTCCAGGGGGTCCAGGCGCCCCCCTGGCGCGCCCTACCTCCTGGCCGTGCCGGGAGGCCGCCTGGACACCCGGGAGTCCGTCTCCGACCCCGCTTTAGCCTGTTACCTTCCTTTCTGTGCATAAATTTTTGCTATATATTTACCCGGATTGTTCCGGCAACGTATCTTGTGATTTCGTGTGTTTTCTTTTCGATCTGTTTCTGCCAGGGAATCTTTCAGCTGAATCTAGGTGCCATGGCTTCTCCAAGTTCCCCCAAGGACAAGTTCGTCGTCAACGTCATCAACCCTTACCTCGCTGAGGTGAAGAAGCACCCTCAGGTTGTTCGGATGGAGGACGGTGTCCTTCATCAAGAAGATCTGAAGGGACCTATCAAGGAGGGGAGCATCCAGGCCAGGCTGGAAGAAGTGGAGTAAGAAGTCTTCGAGTACACGAAGATGATCGAGCGTGGTGTTGAAGCTAACATTGACATCATCAACAAGCTGAAGAACTACTTCCTGAAGGAGATGAAGGAGATGTGGAAAAGCATCACCGCGTCTGAAGAAAGAATTGAGGAGCTCCAAGGGCAAATTTATGATCTACATAACCAGAACTGTGAGTATGAACTAAGGTTTATGCGCATGGGTATGGGTGCTGAATGCAGGATTCAGGAGACAAACTTCTCATATGCGACCGGAGAACCCCTTCCATGGAAGCGTTTCGCTGGAGACTACGTGATCAACGCCAACAAGGATGAGGAGTGAAATCTCCTTGGGTAACGGCATTCCCTTGGCTTGTTCCAAGCTTGGGGGAGTGCCCGGTATCTTTATCTTTACCTTTTTGTCTTTTAGAGTCAAGTAGAGTCATATCATGTTTAGGGAGGTTATTATATGAAATAGGTGTGTGCATTGAGGTCTATCACTCCTTCGGTGGAGAGATTGTATCCGTGAGTGTGGAGTCGTCTATGGTGGAATATTAATGAGAAGTTTATTGGTTCCTTTTGCTGCACTCGGTATTCTCTTCACGCAATCGACCTTATATGATGATTCTTATGGGGAGTATTGACCTTATATCAGGTATGGCTGTGAAAACTTTATTTAATCTTGGCAAACATAGCTTTGGTCATAACAACAAGCATGATTTTCTTAAAGTATCGACATAGCCAAAACCTTTATGTTATTATGCTTGAAGTGCTATGCTGACAAGGAAGACAACTTGATGTGTTATGCTTGTTTCAATGTTTATGCTTTATATTGTTTTGCATCTTAGTCATCATCAATTGTCTGTTCTCTCAAAACCTTTGCTAGCCTAACTCTGTACTAAGCGGAATTCTGCTTGTGCATCCATACCCTTAAACCAATACCTTCCATATGAGTCCACCATACCTTCCTACTCGTGGTATTCCACTACCACCTCCTAAAGTACAGAATTTATGTGTTATCCTTAAATGTTCAAAATCTTTTATTTTTTGTGCCTCTGCTTTAGCTCATGAGGAAGTAATAGTTAATTCATGGTCTTTTTGAGTTGGACAAGCTTCACACCGGGATTGCATGTCTAATGTGCAAACCCATAATACGAGAAGGAACTGGCAAAGAGTGCGCCCGGCTCAAAATTAATATAACAAACAAACCCTCCTTCACGCTTTGTTCATGAGAAATCAGAAAACTTTGGCAGTGATAAACAAAGGAGAATAAGAGGATGTGATCGTCCTCGTGCGGGAGCCGTTCCTCGAAACTTGTCCAGCTCAAGAAGTAGTTGAGTTATCTATTAGCATTCGTTGACAAATCATGCACCTCTCAAAACTTGATTTCATTCTATTTGATTTAAGGATAGCACATGAGTTTTCCCTACTACCCTAGAGCAGGGCCTATCTTTTAATTTTAGATTGAGTCAGTCATTCCTACTTCCTTCTATTCTCAAAGAGAGCAGACATTTGATGTTGATAAGGATCCATTCATATAAAGTTGCATTAAGATTTGTCATATCATATCCTTGTTGACATTATCATTTGATAAGTAAGTTGTTTGTCAAGCCCAGCTAAGACAAATATCTTCCTTTGTGTTAACACTTTCACTTCTTGCCTAATAACATGTTCTTCCAAAAGCTTCAGTTAATCTCATCAAAACATAAAGAAAGAGCAAAAGTAAAAGTTATTAGTTGTTCTTTGACCAAAGGACATGTTTGCCATGATTCAATGAGTTTCCTTAGCCCTGCTTCTGAATATAAGTGTTACCACTCTTTTATAAGGGCCTTATGAGTTGAAGATTGCTGTTGAGGATATTTGAGTTGGTGAAGAAACTGTGATGCTTCTTGTCCGTATTCTATTTATCGACACTTCACTCTCTAAACTTGTGGACAGGTTTACCGAGCTCAGTATTCGCTTGGGGACAAGCGAGGTCTAAGCTTGGGGGTGTTGATACGTCCAAAATGCATCACTATTTTATATCGTAATTTATCCTTATTCATTGATATATTTCACGTTACGATGATGTTCTTATGTTGTTTTGGTCTATTTTACACAGTTTGCAACTTTCCGATGCCGAAGCAGCAGACGCAGGATTCAGCAGTAAAAAGTGGACGCTGAGTTGCTGAAGAAGAATACCTCCAAATTACCTGAAAATTGACGGGAGATATTTTTCAGACGGATCACGAAGGCACGTGAAAGGGCAACCAGAGGGGGGCCACAGGGTGCCCAGGCGCCCTGGGGGCGCGCCCCCCTGGCCGCGCCGGGGGGGCGCCTGGAGCCCCTAGCCCACCTCCGGCTGCCCCCTTTTGCCTATATACTCTCCGTTATGCAAAAACACTAAAAACGAGAGTTTTTACGGAGTTCCGCCGCCGCTCCGTGGCGGAAACCTACAGAGAAGAAAAAGCCATCTCCGGTGGACAGATTCCGCCGGGGAGATCACCTCCCGGAAGGGGAGATCGTCGCCATCGTCATCACCATCGCCACGGGCATCATCGAGATCATCATCAACATCATCCCCAACACCAGCACCATCTCCATCTTCATCCAAATCTCATCTCACTATTGCAACTTGTGTTGTAACTCGTACTACCTATCCTCTCTACTCCATCGGTGTTGATTACTACTTTGTGGTGAATGCTATTGAGTTTTGTTGGAGAAATATTATTATGTCCAGATTGTTTATCACCCATTTATCTCCACTGATCATGATCTCTTTTATGTCTCGTGAGTAGTTACCTTAGTTCTTGAGGACATGGGAAAAGTCTTGTTGTTAGTAGTCATATGTTGTTGAAGTAATATGTGTTGTTTGATACTTAAGTTGCGGTGTCATTCTACTAGTGGTGTTGTGTGAGTCGAACACTCAACACTTTGCCTTATTAAGGACCTAGGAGAATACATTGTGTACAAAGAATGCTTACGATGGGTTGCCGGAGTGACAGAAACCTGAACCCCAGTTCGCACGCTTTTGCATAAGGGAACAATGGATCCTCGATCGTATTGCTATGGTTAGGCTTTTGCCTTAAATTCTATCTTGTATATGCGGATGCTTGCAAGGTGTTTAATCATAAGAGTGCACTCATCTTAGTCTAGAGAGTGTACTAGCATAGATCCACCCACTCAACACTTATCAACACATAACATAGTATCGATACGGAATATGGCGAAAGCACATGACTACTTCTCCCGTGTGTCCTCAGGAACGCTTTAGCCTTTATAAGTTCAGTTGCTAGGCCTCTCCTTTGCTAAGAAAGGATTGGGCCACTTGTTACTCTCAGTGCCTTTTACATTGCTTGCTTTTACTTTCCTGTTGCTTATATCGAGAAAACCCGTAAAAAGTTATCTTTCAGTGCTTGCAGTAATTTCTTGTTCAGAATCGCTTATCAATACCTTCCGCTCCTCGTTGGGTTCGACACTCTTACTTATCGAAAACGCTGCAATAGATCCCTTACGGTTGTGGGTCATCAGGCCCTAGTGACAAGCATTAAGCATGGCAAAGTCATAGCAACATCAATCTTAGAACATAATGGATACTAGGGCTCAAACCCTAACAAAACTAACTCAATTACATGGTAAATCTCATCCAACCCATCACCGTCCAGCAAGCCTACGATGGGATTACTCACGCACGGCGGTGAGCATCATGGAATTGGTGATGGAGGAAGGTTGATGATGACGATGGCGACGATCTTCCCTCTCCGAAGCCCCGAACAGACTCCAGATCAACCCTCCCGACAGAGATTAGGGCTTGGCGGTGGCTCCGTATCGTAAAACGCGATAATTCTTCCTCTCTGATTTTTTTCTCCACGAAAGTGAATATATGGAGTCAGGGGATACGTTGGTGGATGCTACTTCTCAAGCTTGCGTTGTATTCCCTCGAAGAGGAAAGGGTGATGCATCACAGTAGCGTAAGTATTTCCCTCAGTTTTTGAGAACCAAGGTATCAATCCAGTAGGAGACCACGCGCAAGTCCCTCGCACCTGCACAAACAAATAAGAACTTTGCAGCCAACGCGATAAGGGGTTGTCAATCCCTTTACGGTCACTTACGAAAGTGAGATCTGATAGAGATGATAGTTTGATATTTTTGGTATTTTTTGATATAAGAACATAAATTAAAAATGGAAAAGTAAAGTGGATTGTAGATTGATATGTTGAGAATAGACCCGGGGGCATAGGTTTCTCTAGTGTCTTCTCTCATCATAGCATAATTCTACGGTGGGTGAACGAATTACTATCGAGCAATTGATAGAAAAGCGAATAATTATGAGACTATCTAGGCATGATCATTACCTATAGGCATCACGTCCGAGACAAGTAGACCAAAACGATTCTGTATCTACTACTATTACTCCACACATCGACCGCTATCCAACATGCATCAAGAGTATTAAGTTCATAAGAACAGAGTAACGCCTTAAGCAAGATGACATGATGTAGAGGGATAAACTCAAATAACATGATATGAACCACATCTTTTTATCCTCGATGGCAACAATACAATACGTGCCTTGCTGCCCCTACTATCACTGGGAAAGGACACCGTAAGATTGAACCCAAAGCCAAGCACTTCTCCCATTGCAAGAACTATAGATCTAGTAGGCCAAACCAAACCAATAATTTGAAGAGACTTGCAAGGATATTATAATCATACATAAAGAGTTCAGAAAAGAACCAAATATTTCTCATAGATAATCTTGATCATAAACCCACAATTCATCGGATCTCGACAAACACACCGCAAAAAGAGATTACATCGAATAGATCTCCTCGAAGACCGAGGAGAACTTGGTATTGAGATCCAAAGAGAGTGAAGAAGCCATCTAGATATTAGCTATGGACTCGAAGGTCTGTGGTAAACTACTCACAACTCATGGTGAGGCGATGATGATGATGTAGAAGCACTTCGTGGTAGATCCCCCCCTCCGGCGGAGCTTCGGAACAGGCCCAAAGATGGGATCTCACGGGAACAGAAGGTTGCAGCGGTGGAACTAGGTTTTTCTCTGTTGTTCTGATGGTTTCGGGGTACGTAGGTATATATATAGGAGGAAGGAGGGCACCGAGGGCCAGACGTGGGGCCCACGAGGCAGGGGGCGCGCCCTGTAGGGGGGCGTGCCTCCCACCCTTGTGGACTCCATGTAAGCCCTACTCTGTGCTTCTCCAGTCTCTCGTGCGTATTTTGCTCCAAAAATATCTCTCCCGAAGTTTCATTCTGTTTGGACTCTGTTTGATATTCCTTTTCCGTAAAACCCTGAAATAGACAAAAAAACAGCAATCTGGACTAGGCCTCTGGGTTAATAGGTTAGTCCCAAAAATAATATAAAAGTGTATGACAAATCCCATTAAACATCCAAAACATCATAAATAATAGCATGGAACAATCAAAAATTATAGATACGTTGGAGACGTATCAAGCATCCCCAAGCTTAATTCCTGCTCGTCCTCGAGTAGGTAAATGATAAAAACAGAATTTTTGATGTGGAATGCTAACCAACATAATTTTCAATGTAGTTCTCTTAATTGTGGCATGAATGTTCAGATCTAAAAGATTCAAGACAAAAGTCTATATTGACATAAGCAATAATAATACCTCAAGCATACTAACAAAGCAATCATGTCTTCTCAAAATACTATGGCTAAAGAAAGTTATCCCTACAAAATCATATAGTCTGGCTATGCTCCCTCTTCTTCACACAAAATATTAATATCATGCACAACCCCGGTTTCAGCCAAGCACTTGTTTTCATACTCTATTCTTTCAAACCTTTCAACTTTCACGCAATACATGAGCGTGAGACATGGATATAGCACTATGTGGAATAGAGTGGTGGTTGTGGAGAAGGCAAAAAGGAGGGAGATAGTCTCACATCGACTTGGCGTATCAACGGGCTATGGAGATGCCCATCAATAGATATCAATGTGAGTGAGTAGGGATTGCCATGCAACTGATGCACTAGAGCTAAAAATGTATGAAAGCTCAACAAAAGAAACTAAGTGGGTGTGCATCCAACTTGCTTGGTCACGAAGACCTAGGGCATTTGAGGAAGCCCATCGTTGGAATATACAAGCCAAGTTCTATAATGAAAATTCCAACTAGTATATGAAAGTGACTAAACATGAGACTCTCTACCATGAAGAACATGGTGCTACTTTGAAGCACAAGTGTGGAAAAAGATAGTAGCAATTGTCCCTTTTTCTTTTCTTTTCTTTTTCTTTTCTTTTTTTCTTTTTCTTTTTTTCTCTTTTTTTGGAGGGGCCTTTTCTTTTGTTTGGCCTTTCCTCACATGGGACAATGCTCTAATAATGATGATCATCACACTTACATTGATTACAACTTGATACTAGAACAAAGTATGACTCTATATGAATGCCTCCGGCGGTGTACCGGGATGTGCAATGAATCAAGAGTGACATGTATGAAAAGTTATGCATGGTGGCTTTGCCACAAATACGATGTCAACTACATGATCATTGATGGCAATATGACAAAATGATGCGTGTCATATGAACGGAATGGTGCAATGTTGCATGGCAATATATCTCGAAATGGCTATGGAAATGCCATGATAGGTAGGTATGGTGGCTGTTTTGAGGAAGATATATGGTGGTTGTTTTGATGAGGGTATATAGTGGATGTATGGTACCGGCGAAAGTTGCGCGGTACAAGAGAGGCTAGCAATGGTGGAAGGGTGAGAGTGTGTATAATCCATGGACTCAACATTAGTCATAAGAACTCATATACTTATTGCAAAAATTTACGAGTCATCAAAACAAAGCAATCAACGCATGCTCCTAGGGGGAGGTTGGTAGGAGTTAACCATCGCGCGCCCCCGACCTCTACACAAAGGATGACACTCTACAAATACCTCATGCTCTAACTCCGTCACATAGCGGTTCACCATACGTGCATGCTACGGGAATCACTAACTTTAACACAAGTATTTCTCAATTTCATAATAACTCCACTAGCATGACTTTAATATCACTATCCTCATATCTCAAAACAATTATCAAGCATCCAACTTCTCGTCATATTCAATGCACTTTGTATGGAAGTTTTTACTACATTCATCTTGGATGCCTATCATGTGAAGGCTAGTTTTATAGCCAAAGTACATTACCATACTGTTATAATAGACTCTAAAAAATATATAAGTGAAGCATCAGAGAGCAACAATTTCTACAAAATAAAATCACCATTGTGCTCTAAAAGATATAAGTGAAGCACTAGAGCAAAAACTATTCAACTCAGAAGATATAAGTGAAGCACATAGAGTGTTCTGACAATTCCTAGGCAATATTTATCTCTCTCAAAAAGGTGTGTCCAGAAAGGATGATTGTAGCAAACTAACAAGCAAAGACTCGAAATAATACATGACGCTCCAAGTAAAACACATATCATGTGGTGAATAAAAATATAGTCCCGAGTATAGTTACCGATAGATGAAGACGAAAGAGGAGATGCCTTCCCGGGGCATCCCCAAGCTTAGGCTTTTGGTTGTCCTTGAATTTTACCTTGGGGTGCCTTGGGCATCCCCAAGCTTAGGCTCTTGCCACTCTTTGTTCCATAGTCCATCAAAGCAATACTCAAAACTTGAAAACTTCACAACACAAAACTTAGACAAAAATCTCGTGAGCTCCGTTAGTATAAGAAAACAAACCACCACTCAAAGGTATTGTAATGAACTCATTCTTTGTTTATATTGGTGTTAAACCTACTGTATTCCAACTTCTCTATGATTCATACTCCCCAATACTACTCATAGATTCATCAAAATAAGCAAAGAACACACGGAAAACAGAATCTATCAAAAACAGAACAGTCTGTAGTATTCTGTAACTTTCACATACTTATGTAACTCCAAAAAATTGAAATAAATTGGTAAACGTGAAGAATTTTTCTATTAATCATCTGCAAAAAGAATCAACTAAATAGCACGCTCCAGTAAAATCTGGTGACTATTCTAGCGAGCGCTAACGATTCTGTTTTTCACAACAAGATCATATAAACTTCACACAAGTCTTCCCAAAGGTTCTACTTGGCACAAACACTAATTAAAACACAAAACCACATATAAACAGAATTTAGATGCAATATTTATTCCTAAACAGAAGCAAAAACAAAAAATATATAAAATTGGGTTGCCTCCCAACAAGCGCTATCGTTTAACGCCCCTAGCTAGGCACGATACAAGGATAGATCTACGTATTGCCATCTTTGGAAGACAATTCTTTAGTTAAGCACTTGTGATTCTTAGGAACTTCTTTATCCCTGTTGATAATCAAACTTTTGGGCAAGAAATCAAGAAATTCAATCGTGTCAAAAGGTTCTCTTGCAAAAGTAAGAAAATTAGGATGAACACTTATAGATTTAAGATCCGCGATTCCTTTACTAGATGGTTCACCCTAGGAACATACATGAACTTAGACAACTTAGTGGTAGAAGGATTTGAAGTAGTTTTCATAGCAGAAAGAGCAGAACCCACATTAGTAATAATATCCTCAAGTTTATCGATTCTAGTAGAATCTGGATCTAATTTTTCTTTCACTATGGGTTCCTTTTCTTAAAAAAAAATCAGAATAACTCCTACCTTGGATCCATATTGGGTAATTTCATTGTGGATCTTTCTATCCAAATTCTCTACCAACTCTACCGTAGCAA
Organism: Secale cereale; assembly: GCA_902687465.1. Lineage (NCBI taxonomy): Eukaryota > Viridiplantae > Streptophyta > Magnoliopsida > Poales > Poaceae > Secale > Secale cereale. The sequence goes on along the minus strand of LR738709.1, from coordinate 704,150,275 downwards.
CTTTGTTTTCAATGATTTCTAGCCTTTGCATAACATGTTCCAAAGTTAGAACAGTCCCATTAACCATAAGAGGTGGGGAGCCAAATAATTTAGTCATAGCATTATAAGAATCAAAAGTATGGCTACCCAAGAAATTCCCTCCGGTAATGGTATCTAAAATATATCTATCCAAGGAGTTATGCCAACATAAAAATTGCGAAGAAGCACGGAAGTGGAAAGCTTCCTAGTAGATCTATTTTGAGCATTACAAACTCTATACCAGGCATCTTTTAAGTTTTCTTCCTCCCTTTGTTTAAAATTAAGAACCTCACTCTCGGGAGTATTGATAATGATAGGTGTGCTAGACATGATGACAAGCAACCAATCCAACACACAAGCAAGCAAGAAGCAAGCGAACGATAAACACACGTCAAAAAGAAGGGCAAATAAAACGGTAAGGGTGAAGTGGGGGAGAGGAAAATGAGAGGCAAATAAATGTAATGCGAAGGATAAGGGTTTGTGATAGTACTTGGTATATAACTTTTGCGTAAGCCTCCCCGGCAACAGCGCCAGAAATTCTTCTTGCTACTTCTCGAGCTTGCGTTGTACTCCCTCGAAGAGGAAAGGGTGATGCAGCACAGTAGCGTAAGTATTTCCCTTAGGTTTTGAGAACCAAGGTATCAATCTAGTAGGAGACCATGCGCGAGTCCTTCACACCTGCACAAACAAATAAGAACTTCGCAGCCAACGCGATAAGGGGTTGTCAATCCCATTACGGTCACTTACGAAAGTGAGATCTGATAGAGATGATAGTTTGATATTTTTGGTATTTTTGGATATAAGAACAGAAAGTAAAAACGGAAAAGTAAAGTAGACTGTAGATTGATATGTTGAGAATAGATGGGGGCCATAGGTTTCTCTAGTGGCTTCTCTCATGATAGCATAATTCTATGGTGGGTGAACGAATTACTGTCGAGCAATTGATAGAAAAGCAAATAATTATGAGACTATCTAGGCATGATCATTATATATAGGCATCACGTCCGTGACAAGTAGACTGAAACGATTCTGCATCTACTACTATTACTCCACACATCGATCGCTATCCAGCATGCATATAGAGTATATTAAGTTCATAAGAACAGAGTAACGCCTTAAGCAAGATGACATGATGTAGAGGGGTAAACTAGCCTTGCTAGCATCCATGACAAGACAACAATACAATACATGCCTTGCTGCCCCTACTATCACTGGGAAAGGACACCGCAAGATTGAACCCAAAGCCAAGCACTTCTCCCATTGCAAGAACTATAGATCTAGTAGGCCAAACAAAACCAATAATTCGAAGAGACTTGCAAGGATATTATAATCATACATAAAGAGTTCAGAAAAGAACCAAATATTTCTCATAGATAATCTTGATCATAAACCCACAATTCATCGGATCTCGACAAACACACCGCAAAAAGAGATTACATCTAATAGATCTCCTCGAAGACTGAGGAGAACTTGGTATTGAGATCCAAAGAGAGAGAAGAAGCCATCTAGATACTAGCTATGGACCCGAAGGTCTGTGGTAAACTACTCACAGCTAATGGTGAGGCGATGATGATGATGTAGAAGCACTCCGTGGTAGATCCCCCCTCCGGCGGAGCTCCGGAACAGGCCCCAAGATGGGATCTCACGATAACAGAAGGTTGCGGCGGTGGAACTAGGGTTTTTTCTGTTGTTCTGATGGTTTCGGGGTACGTAGGTATATATAGGAGGAAGGAGGGCACCGGGGGCCAGACGTGGAGCCCACGAGGCAGGGGGCGTGCCCTGTAGGGGGGTGCCCCCACCCTCGTGGACGACACGTAAGCCCTACTCCGTGGTTCTCAAGTCTCCCGTGCATATTTTGCTCCAAAAATATCTCTCCCGAAGTTTCATTCCATTTGGACTCCGTTTGATATTCCTTTTCTGTAAAACCCTGAAATAGGCAAAAAATAGCAATCTGGACTGGGCCTCTGGGTTAATAGGTTAGTCCCAAAAATAATATAAAAGTGTATGACAAAGCCCATTAAACATCGAAAACATCATAAATAATATCATGGAACAATAAAAAATTATAGATACATTGGAGACGTATCAGTGGAGCAACATGGGGCCCATGAGGCAGGGGGCGCGCCCCCTGGTCTGGTTCTTTCCGTAGATATTTTTAATATATTCCAAAATAATTCTCCGTTGAATTTTAGGTCATTCCGAGAACTTTTATTTCTACAAAAAATAACACCATGGCAATTATGTTGAAAACAACGTCAGTCCGGGTTAGTTCCATTCAAATCATGCAAGTTAGATTCCAAAACAAGGGCAAAAGTGTTTGGAAAAGTAGATACGTTGGATACGTAGCAACTCCCCCAAGCTTAAACCTTTGCTTGTCCTCAAGCAATTCAGTTGATAAACTGAAAGTGATAAAGAAAAACTTTGACAAACTCTGTTTGCTCTTGTTGTTGTAAATATGTAAAGCCAGTATTCAAGTTTTCAGCAAAGATCATGAACTAACCACATTCACAATAACTTTCAGGTCTCATGTCTACTCATATCAATGGCATAATCAACTAGCGAGCAATAATAATAAACCTCGGATGACAACACTTTCTCAAAACAATCATAATATGATATAACAAGATGGCATCTCGCTAGCCCTTTCTAAGACAGCAAAACATAAATGCAGAGCACCTTTAAAGATCAAGGACTAACTAGACATTGTAGTTCATGGTAAAATAGATCCAGTCACAATCATACTCAATTCAAATTAATAGCAATACATGCATATGACAGCCATGATCTCCAACTGGTGATCTTTAATAAGAAGATGATGACTCAACATAAAAGTAAATAGATAGGCCCTTCGCAGAGGGAAGCAGGGATTTGTAGAGGTGCCAGAGCTCAATTTTTAAATAGAGATGAATAATATTTTGAGCGGTATACTCTCATTGTCAACATAGCAACTAAGAATATCGATATCTTCCGTGCTACACACATTATAGGCGGTTCCCAAACAGAATGGTAAAGTGTATACTCCCCCAACCACCAACAAGCACACTCCACGGCCATCCGAATCCACGGGGTACCGTCTAAACAAGCAACAACCCTGGGGGAGTTTTGTTTAATTATTATGATTTGAGCATGGGACTGGGCATCCCGGTTACCAGCCATTTTCTCATGAATGATGAGCGGAGTCCACTCATCGTGAGAATAACCCACCTAGCATGGAAGATATAGACAACCCTAGTTGATACATGAGCTATTCGAGCATACAAAGCAGAATTTCATTTGAAGGTTTAGAGTTTGGAACGTGCAAATTTACTTGGAACGGCAGGTAGATACCGCATATAGGAAGGTATGGTGGACTCATATGGAATAACTTTGGGGTTTATGGAAGTCGATGCACAAGCAGTATTCCCGCTTAGTACAGGTGAAGGCTAGAAAGAGACTGGGAAGCGACCAGCTAGAGAGAGACAACAGTCATGAACATGCATTAAAATTAATCAACAATGAATGCAAGCATGAGTAGGATATAAATCACCATGAACATAAATATCGTGGAGGCTATGTTGATTTTGTTTCAACTACATGCGTGAACATGTGCCAAGTCAGACCACTTGAATCGTTCAAAGGAGGATACCACCCTATCATACCACATCACAACCATTTTAATATCATGTTGGCACGCAAGATAGACCATTATAGACTCCTAGCTAATTAAGCATGGCATGAGCAGCTATGATCTCTAATTGTCATTGCAAGCATGTTTCATTCATAACAAGCTGAATCAGGAACGGTGAATTATCATATTTACAAAAACAAGAGAGGTCGATTTCATACCAGCTTTTCTCATCTCAATTAGTTCATCATATATCATCATTATTGCCTTTCACTCGCACGACCGAACGGTGTGTATAATAATAATAGTGCACGTGCGTTGGACTAAGCTAGAATCTGCAAGCATTAAATACAAGAGAGAAGACAAAGTAATATGGCTCATGGTTAAATCAACAATAAAGCATATGAGAGCCGCTAAGCATTTTCATCATCGTCTTCTCCTCTTGACCCCCAAATAAAAGAAAATAAACTATTTACACGGGAAATCTCCCAACAAGCAAAAGAAGAACGGGAAATATTTTTGGGTTTTCTTTTAGTTACTACTACTACAGGCATGGAAAGTAAACTAGCTAAAAAGCTGTAACTATTTTTTTGTTTTTCTTAAGGTTTTTCTAACACACAAGAAAAAGACTAAGAGAAGAATTGAAACTAGCATGGATAGTACAATGAAAGAGTGTGAGCACCGACTACCGGAATATGTGTGTGAACATGAATGTAATGTCGGTGAGAAATACGTATTCCCCCAAGCTTAGGTTTTTGGCCTAAGTTGGTCTATGGCCAGTAATGGCCTAACAGATATACAAAGTTGTAGTTGGGGTTGTACTGAGATGCAGCGGCTACTGCCTGCTGAGCCGCAGCTTGGAGACGAGCTACCCTCGTCGTCTCCTGATACTCATTTGCCTCTTCCCTGGTTATATTATATCTCCCTTTTGCCTGAAAGTCAAAGAAGGTAGGAGCAGGGAGAGCAATATGGACAGTGCGACGCTTGTCAAAGATTAGTCGATACTGGAGGGATTGTTCATCCCTCTCTACGAACCGATGGCTCACCATAGCATTATAATCTAAATAAGCAGGTGGTAATTTTGCATCATTTTCATGTATAGGCACACCAAGACGATTGGCTATGCGAGTGGAATAAATTCCACCAAATAAATCTCCATTTAAACCATTATTATGTAACTTACGTGCAACAATGGCTCCCAAGTTATATTGTCTATCTCCTAACACAGCACTCTTGAAAAGACTAAGATCCGGGACGCACATATGTCAAGCGGAGGGTGGCTCTGATTTCGTGGCCAATACCCAAGTTCAAGGAGGTTTCCAGCGCAATAGGGGTAAGCCGCCTCCACAATCCGGCGGAGGAAACGTTAGCTGGGAGCAGGAGTTAAATGAGCCTTGTCCGAAACATAGCACAAGGGAACGACCAGCAAAACACACCATAGGAGAATGCAAGCCTTTGATGGAAGCCATAATGAGCCGGTTCGGCTCTAACAACGGGCCTCCAAATGGCGGTTCAGGCCCGGGGTTTTATGGTCCGGGTCACCAAGGGAACGGCTCCGGATCAGGATATCGTGGCAACAACAGTGGTTATAATAACCGAGGCAATAATCAGTATGGCCAAGGCAGTTATAATAACCAAGGCAATCAGCAGCGTGGTCAAGGTGGTTACAATAACCAAAACAACCAACAGCAGGGCCAGGGTAATCACAGTAACCAAGGCAGTCAGTAGCATCAGCAGCAGCAGCAGCAGCAATCTGGATATCAGAGTAATCCGAAGGAGCTGAGTAGTGGACAGTATCATGTGTTTACTACAAGTTTGTGTAAACGGGATCAGAAAGTTTTGAAGCGGGCGGTCCACGCGGTTGAACCGGCGACACCGCAATTCCTGTGCTGGTCAGAGCAGCCTATTGTGTGGAGCAGGGAGGATCACCCGTTACGAGTTGATAACCCGGGTCATTTGGCCTTGGTGGTAGCACCACAGGTGGGTGGCTACAAGTTCACTAAAGTTCTTATTGTTGGGGAACGTAGTATTTTAAAATTTTCCTACGATCACGCAAGATCTATCTACCAGATGCATAGCAACGAGAGGGAAGAGTGTGTCTACGTACCCTCGTAGACCGGAAGCGGAAGCGTTAAGTGACGCGGTTGATGTAGTCGAACTTCTTCGCGATTCAACCGATCAAGCACCGAACGTACGGCACCTCCGCGTTCAGCACACGTTCAGCTTGATGACGTCCCACGAGCTCTTGATCCAGTTGAGCTTCACGGGAGAGTTTCGTCAGCACGATGGCGTGGTGACGGATATGATGTATTTACCGGCGCAGGGCTTCGCTTAAGCACTGCAACGGTATGACCGAGGTGTGTTTCTGTGGAGGGGGGCACCGCACACGGCTGGAACAATTCAACTTGTGTGTCTTTGGGTGCCCCCTTGCCCCCGTATATAAAGGAGCAAGAGGGGAGGGCCGGCCGGCCTCCTATGGTGCGGCTAGGGCAATCCTACTAGGAATAGGATTGCAATCCTATTCCTAGTAGGAGTCCACCAAGAAGGAAGAGAGGGAAAGGAAAAAAGAGGGAGAGGTGGCGCCCCCCCAATCCTAGTCCAACTAGGATCCCTAGGTGGGGCGCCGGCCAGCCTCTATGGGCTGCCTCTCTCCTTTCCTCAAGGCCCACTATGGACCATCCCCCCTCGTAGGGGGTTCCGGTAACCCCCTCCGGCAATCCAGTTAAATCCGAAACTTTTCCGGAACACTTCCGGTGTCCGAATATAGTCGTCCAATATATCAATCTTTATGTCTCGGACATTCCGAGACTCCTTGTCATGTCCGTGATCTCATACGGGACTCCGAACTACCTTCGGTACATCAAAACTCATAAACTCATAATACCAATCGTCATCAAACGTTAAGCGTGCGGACCCTACGGGTTCGAGAACTATGTAGACATGACCGAGACTCATCTCCGGTCAATAACCAATAGCAGAACCTGGATGTTCATATTGGCTCCTACATATTCTACGAAGATCTTTTATCGGTCAAACCGCATAACAACATACGTTGTTCCTTTTGTCATCGGTATGTTACTTGCCCGAGATTCGATCGTCGGTATCTCCATACCTAGTTCAATCTCGTTACCGGCAAGTCTCTTTACTCGTTCCGTAACACATCATCTCGTGACTAACTCATTAGTCTTTTGCTTGCAAGGCTTATTGTGATGTGTGTTACCGAGAGGGCCCAGAGATACCTCTCCAACACTCGGAGTGACAAATCCTAATCTTGATCTATGCCAACACCACGAAAACTTTCAGAGACACCTGTAGAGCATCTTTATGATCACCCAGTTACGTTGTGACGTTTGATAGCACACAAGGTGTTCCTACGGTATTCGGGAGTTGCAGAATCTCATAGTCATAGGAACATGTATAAGTCATGAAGAAAGCAATAGCAGTAAAACTAAACAATCATAGTGCTATGCTAACGGATGGGTCTTGTCCATCACATCATTCTCCTAATGATGTGATCCCGTTGATCAAATGACAACTCATGTCTATGGCTAGGAAACATAACCATCTTTGATCAATGAGCTAGTCTAGTAGAGGCATACTAGGGACATACTGTTTTGTCTATGTATCCACACATGTACTAAGTTTCCGGTTAATACAATTCTAGCATGAATAAAAGACATTTATCATGATATAAGGAAATACAAATAACATCTTTATTATTGCCTCTAGGGCATATTTCCTTCAGTCTCCCACTTGAACTAGAGTCAATAATCTAGATTACAAAGTGATGATCCTCACACCCATGGAGTCCTGGTGCTGATCATGTTTTGCTCGTGGAAGAGGCTTAGTCAACGGGTCTGCAACATTCAGATCCGTATGTATTTTGCAAATCTCTATGTCTCCCTCCTTGACTAGATCGCGGATGGAATTGAAGCGTCTTTTGATGTGCTTTGTTCTCTTGTGAAACTTGGATTCCTTCGCTAAGGCTATTGCTCCAGTGTTGTCACAAAAGATTTTCATTGGACCCGATGCACTAGGTATTACACCTAGATCGGATATGAACTCCTTCATCCAGACTCCTTCATTTGCTGCTTCCGAAGCAGCTATGTATTCCGCTTCACACGTAGATCCCGCCACGACGCTCTGCTTGGAACTGCACCAACTGACAGCTCCACCGTTCAATAAAAATACATATCCGGTTTGTGACTTAGAGTCATCCGGATCAGTGTCAAAGCTAGAATCGACGTAACCGTTTACGACGAGCTCTTTGTCACCTCCATACACGAGAAACATATCCTTTGTCCTTTTCAGGTACTTCAGGATGTTCTTGACCGCTGTCCAGTGATCCACTCCTGGATTACTTTGGTACCTCCCTGCTAGACTTATAGCAAGGCACACATCAGGTCTGGTACACAGCATTGCATACATGATAGATCCTATGGCTGAGGCATAGGGAATGACTTTCATTTTCTCTCTATCTTCTGCAGTGGTCGGGCATTGAGTCTTACTCAACTTCATACCTTGTAATACAGGCAAGAACCCTTTCTTTGACTGATCCATTTTGAACTTCTTCAAAATCTTATCAAGGTATGTGCTTTGTGAAAGTCCAATTAAGCGTCTTGATCTATCTCTATAGATCTTGATTCCTAATATATAAGCAGCTTCACCGAGGTCTTTCATTGAAAAACTCTTATTCAAGTATCCTTTTATGCTATCCAGAAATTCTATATCATTTCCAATCAACAATATGTCATCCACATATAATATTAGAAATGCTACAGAGCTCCCACTCACTTTCTTGTAAATACAGGCTTCTCCAAAAGTCTGTATAAAACCATATGCTTTGATCACCTCATCAAAGCGTATATTCCAACTCCGAGATGCTTGCACCAGTCCATAGATGGATCGCTGGAGCTTGCATACTTTGTTAGCACCTTTTGGATCGACAAAACCTTCTGGTTGCATCATATACAACTCTTCTTTGAGATATCCATTCAGGAATGCAGTTTTGACATCCATTTGCCAGATTTCATAATCATAAAATGCGGCAATTGTTAACATGATTCGGACAGACTTAAGCATCGCTACAGGTGAGAAAGTCTCATCGTAGTCAACTCCTTGAACTTGTCGAAACCCTTTCGCAACAAGTCGAGCTTTGTAAACAGTAACATTACCGTCTGCGTCGGTCTTCCTCTTGAAGATCCATTTATTTTCGATGGCCTGCCGATCATCGGGCAAGTCCACCAAAGTCCACACTTTGTTCTCATACATGGATCCCATCTCAGATTTCATGGCCTCAAGCCATTTTGCGGAATCTGGGCTCATCATCGCTTCCTCATAGTTTGCAGGTTCATCATGGTCTAGTAACATGATTTCCAGAACTGGGTTGCCGTACCACTCTGGTTGATCTACGACGTTCAGCAGAAACTTGATCCGAAGTTTCATGATCATCATCATTAACTTCCTCACTGATTGGTGTAGGAATCACTGGAACAATTTTCTGTGATGTACTACTTTCCAATCCGGGAGAAGGTACAATTACCTCATCAAGTTCTACTTTCCTCCCACTCACTTCTTTCGAGAGAAACTCCTTCTCTAGAAAGGATCCATTCTTAGCAATGAATATCTTGCCTTCGGATCTGTGATAGAAGGTGTACCCAACAGTCTCTTTTGGGTATCCTATGAAGACACATTTCTCCGACTTGGGTTCGAGCTTATCAGGTTGAAGCTTTTTCACATAAGCATCGCATCCCCAAACTTTAAGAAACGACAACTTTGGTTTCTTGCCAAACCATAGTTCATAAGGTGTCGTATCAACGGATTTAGATGGTGCCCTATTTAACGTGAATGCAGCTGTCTCTAAAGCATAACCCCAAAACGATAGTGGTAAATCGGTAAGAGACATCATAGATCGCACCATATCCAATAAAGTACGGTTACGACGTTCGGACACACCATTACGCTGTGGTGTTCCGGGTGGCATGAGTTGTGAAACTATTCCACATTGTTTCAAATGAAGACAAAACTTGTAACTCAAATATTCTCCTCCACGATCAGATCGTAGAAACTTTATTTTCTTGTTACGATGATTCTCTACTTCACTCTGAAATTCTTTGAACTTTTCAAATGTTTCAGACTTGTGCTTCATTAAGTAGATATACCCATATCTGCTCAAATCATCAGTGAAGGTCAGAAAATAACGATACCCGCCGCGAGCTTGAACACTCATTGGCCCATATACATCAGTATGTATGATTTCCAACAAATCTGTTGCTCGCTCCATAGTTCCGGAGAACGGAGTTTTAGTCATCTTGCCCATGAGGCATGGTTCGCAAGCACCAAGTGATTCATAATCAAGTGATTCCAAAAGTCCATCACTATGGAGTTTCTTCATGCGTTTTACACCAATATGACCTAAACGGCAGTGCCACAAATAAGTTGCACTATCATTATTAACCTTGCATCTTATGGTTTCAATATTATGAATATGTGTATCACTACAATCGAGATCCAATAAGAATAGACCACTCTTCAAGGGTGCATGACCATAAAAGATATTATTCATAAAAATAGAACAACCATTATTCTGTGATTTAAATGAATAATCGTCTTGCAATAAACAAGGTCCAGATATAATGTTCATGCTCAACGCTCGCACCAAATAACAATTATTTAGGTCTAAAACTAATCCCGAAGGTAGATGTAGAGGTAGCGTGCCGACGGCGATCACATCGACTTTGGAACCATTTCCCACGCGCATCGTCACCTCGTCCTTAGCCAATCTTCGTTTAATCCGTAGTCCCTGTTTCGAGTTACAAATATTAGCAACCGAACCGGTATCAAATACCCAGGTACTACTACGAGCATTAGTAAGGTACACATCAATAACATGTATATCACATATATCTTTGTTCACCTTGCCATCCTTCTTATCCGCCAAATACTTGGGGCAGTTCCGCTTCCAGTGTCCAGTCCCCTTGAAGTAGAAGCACTCAGTTTCAGGCTTGGATCCAGACTTGGGTTTCTTCGTGGGAGTAGCAACTGTCTTGCTATTCTTCTTGAAGTTCCCCTTCTTTCCCTTGCCCTTTTTCTTGAAACTAGTGGTCTTGTTAACCATCAACACTTGATGCTCCTTTTTTTGATTTCTACCTCCGCAGCCTTAAGCATAGCGAAGAGCTCGGGAATTGCCTTTTGCATCCCTTGCATATTATAGTTCATCACGAAGCCTTTATAGCTTGGTGGCAGTGATTGAAGAACTCTATCAATAACACTATCCTCGTCAACTTTGCAACCAAGTTGAGTCATATGATTGTAGTACCCAGACATTCTGAGCAAGTGTTCACTGATAGAACTATTCTCCTCCATCTTGCAGCTGTAGAACTTATTGGAAATCTCATATTTCTCAATCCGGGCATTTGCTTGAAATATTAACTTCAACTCCTGGAACATCTCATATGGTCCATGACGTTCAAAACGTCGTTGAAGTCCCGGTTCTAAGCCGTAAAGCATGGCACACTGAACTATCGTGTAGTCATCAGACCGCGACTGCCAGATGTTCAAAGCGTCTACATTAGCGGGAGGGGGCTTGTCACCTAGCGGTGCTTCAAGGACATAATTCTTCTGTGCAGCAATGAGGATAATCCTCAAGTTACGGACCCAGTCCGTGTAATTGCTACCATCATCTTTCAACTTAGCTTTCTCTAGGAATGCATTAAAATTCAAAGGAACGGTAGCACGGGCCATTGATCTACAACAACATAGATATGCAAAAACTATCAGGACTAAGTTCATGATAAGTTAAAGTTCAATTTAATCATATTAATTAAAGAACTCCCACTTAGATAGACATCCCTCCGGTCATCTAAATGATCACGTGATCCAAATCAACTAAACCATGTCCGATCATCACGTGAGATGGAGTAGTTTCAATGGTGAACATCTTATGTTGATCATATCTACTATATGATTCATGCTCGACCTTTCGGTCTCCAGTGTTCCGAGGCCATATCTGCATATGCTAGGCTCGTCAAGTTTAACCCGAGTATTCGGCGTGTGCAAAACTGGCTTACACCCGTTGTATTTGAACGTAGAGCTTATCACACCCGATCATCACGTGTAGGGATGGCAATGGGGACAATCCCCTATGGGGATACCTACAACATCCCCATCCCCATCTATTCCCTATCATCCCATCCCCATCCCCGTTTACATGATTGGGGATGAAATTTCCCCATACCCATGCTCCACTGGGGAATGGGGCCCCATTAGGGTCCTTATCCCCATAAACAAATACTCATATACATAATATGACACCCTATAATCAACATACATAAATGGTGTTGTCCTTGTCCTGCTAATGCATATCTAGGTCGTACTAACTTCTTGGTCATGGTGGCAGCTGAGATGAGGACGTGAGATAGGTTTAAGGTTTTTTTCCAGAGTTTTTTGTTTGTTTTCGCAAGTTTGTTTGTGAATATTTTAAGGTTGACCACAGTGTCACATTTACTAACCGGGTCCCCGATGGGTATTGGGTCTGGGGAATAGGATATCATCCCCATCCCCATTGTACCCTATGGGGAATAAATTAGTTTGGTAAATATCCCCATGGGGATGTTTTTCGCCCATCCCCACCCCCTAATAGATGAAATCCCCATGGGTTTGGTGGGTATGGGGCCCCGTTGCCATCCCTAATCACGTGGTGTCTCGGCACGACGAACTTTCGCAACGGTGCATACTCAGGGAGAACACTTATACCTTGAAATTTAGTAAGGGATCATCTTATAATGCTACCGTCGTTCTAAGCAAAATAAGAAGCATAATAAGATAAACATCACATGCAATCAAAATATGTGACATGATATGGCCATCATCATCTTGTGCTTTTGATCTCCATCTCCAAAGCACCGTCATGATCACCTTCGTCACCGGCGCGACACCTTGATCTCCATCGTAGCATCGTTGTCGTCTCGCCAACTATTGCTTCTACGACTATCGCTACCGCTTAGTGATAAAGTAAAGCAATTACATGGCGATTGCATTTCATACAATAAAGCGACAACCATATGGCTCCTGCCAGTTGCCGATAACATTACAAAACATGATCATCTCATACAAAACCGTATAACTCATCATGTCTTGACCATATCACATCACAACATGCCCTGCAAAAACAAGTTAGACGTCCTCTACTTTGTTGTTGCAAGTTTTACGTGGCTGCTACGGGCTTAGCAAGAACCGTTCTTACCTACGCATACAAAACCACAACGATGTTTCGTCAAGTATGTGCTGTTTTAACCTTCACAAGGACCGGGCGTAGCCACACTTGATTCAGCTAAAGTGAGAGAGACAGACACCCGCCAGTCACCTTTAAGCAACGAGTGCTCTTAACGGTGAAACCAGTCTCTCGTAAGCGTACGCGTAATGTCGGTTCGGGCCGCGTCATCTCACAATACCGCCGAAGCAAAGTATGACATGCTGGTAAGCAGTATGACTAGTATCGCCCACAACTCATTGTGTTCTACTCGTGCATATCATCTACGCATAGACCTGGCTCTGATACCACTGTTGGGGAACGTAGTATTTTAAAATTTTCCTACGATCACGCAAGATCTATCTACCAGATGCATAGCAACGAGAGGGAAGAGTGTGTCTACGTACCCTCGTAGACCGGAAGCGGAAGCGTCAAGTGACGCGGTTGATGTAGTCGAACTTCTTCGCGATTCAACCGATCAAGCGCCGAACGTACGGCACCTCCGCGTTCAGCACACGTTCAGCTTGATGACGTCCCACGAGCTCTTGATCCAGTTGAGCTTCACAGGAGAGTTTCGTCAGCACGATGGCGTGGTGACGGATATGATGTATTTACCGGCGCAGGGCTTCGCTTAAGCACTGCAACGGTATGACCGAGGTGTGTTTCTGTGGAGGGGGGCACCGCACACGGCTGGAACAATTCAACTTGTGTGTCTTTGGGTGCCCCCTTGCCCCCGTATATAAAGGAGCAAGAGGGGAGGGCCGGCCGGCCTCCTATGGTGCGGCTAGGGCAATCCTACTAGGAATAGGATTGCAATCCTATTCCTAGTAGGAGTCCACCAAGAAGGAAGAGAGGGAAAGGAAAAAAGAGGGAGAGGTGGCGCCCCCCCAATCCTAGTCCAACTAGGATCCCTAGGTGGGGCGCCGGCCAGCCTCTATGGGCTGCCTCTCTCCTTTCCTCAAGGCCCACTATGGACCATCCCCCCTCGTAGGGGGTTCCGGTAACCCCCTCCGGCAATCCAGTTAAATCCGAAACTTTTCCGGAACACTTCCGGTGTCCGAATATAGTCGTCCAATATATCAATCTTTATGTCTCGGACATTCCGAGACTCCTCGTCATGTCCGTGATCTCATCCGGGACTCTGAACTACCTTCGGTACATCAAAACTCATAAACTCATAATACCAATCGTCATCAAACGTTAAGCGTGCGGACCCTACGGGTTCGAGAACTATGTAGACATGACCGAGACTCATCTCCGGTCAATAACCAATAGCGGAACCTGGATGTTCATATTGGCTCCTACATATTCTACGAAGATCTTTTATCAGTCAAACCGCATAACAACATACGTTGTTCCTTTTGTCATCGGTATGTTACTTGCCCGAGATTCGATCGTCGGTATCTCCATACCTAGTTCAATCTCGTTACCGGCAAGTCTCTTTACTCGTTCCGTAACACATCATCTCGTGACTAACTCATTAGTCTTTTGCTTGCAAGGCTTATTGTGATGTGTGTTACCGAGAGGGCCCAGAGATACCTCTCCGACACTCGGAGTGACAAATCCTAATCTTGATCTATGCCAACACCACGAATACTTTCGGAGACACCTGTAGAGCATCTTTATGATCACCCAGTTACGTTGTGACGTTTGATAGCACACAAGGTGTTCCTACGGTATTCGGGAGTTGCATAATCTCATAGTCATAGGAACATGTATAAGTCATGAAGAAAGCAATAGCAGTAAAACTAAACGATCATAGTGCTATGCTAACGGATGGGTCTTGTCCATCACATCATTCTCCTAATGATGTGATCCCGTTGATCAAATGACAACTCATGTCTATGGCTAGGAAACATAACCATCTTTGATCAATGAGCTAGTCTAGTAGAAGCATACTAGGGACATACTATTTTGTCTATGTATCCACACATGTACTAAGTTTCCGGTTAATACAATTCTAGCATGAATAAAAGACAGTTATCATGATATAAGGAAATACAAATAACATCTTTATTATTGCCTCTAGGGCATATTTCCTTCACTTATGGACGGCGGCAGCAGCATCAATATCTTGTATTATGAGACCTTCCGTCGTATGGGCTTGACGGATAAAAAGCTAAGACAATCAAACACGGTGTTTCATGGAGTAGTGCCAGGTAAATCAGCTTACCCAGTTGGAAAAATTGACCTAGAGGTTACCTTTGGAGATGAACAGGATTCCAGGTCAGAGATGATATCCTTTGAAGTGGTCAAGATCCGGAGCCCTTATCATGCTCTGTTTGGGAGGACGGTTTATGCCAAGTTTATGGCCAGACCGTGTTATGTTTATCTACAGCTCAAGATGCCGGGTCACAAAGGAACAATCATGGTTCATGGAAGCCGCAAGATTGCATTGGAGTGTGAGGAAGGAGACGCTGCCTACGCGGAGGCATTGTGTGCTACGGAGGAATTGAAGTTTTACAAAGACAATGTTGATCCGGCAGATATGTCCCCGTTGAAGAAGCCAACTACGGAGCATGATCCGGCATTGAAGTTTAAATCCGCAGAAGAGACCAAGCAAGTTGATTTTGTGCCGGGCGATCCATCCAAGCAGTTCACTATCAGCGCTAACCTTGATCCCAAATAGGAAAGCGCGCTCATCGAGTTCATCCGTGAGAACCCGGATATCTTTGCATGGAAACCTTCTGACATGCTAGGTATACCAAGGGAACTCGCTGAGCACAGTCTTAATATTGATCCGAAGTTTAAACCGGTCAAGCAGTATCTGCGCCGCTTCAACGAAGAAAGGCGCAAGGCTATAGGAGAAGAGGTGGCCAGGCTATTGGCTGCAGGGTTCATAGTGGAAGTTTTTCACCCGGAGTGGTTGGCTAATCCGGTGCTGGTGTTAAAGAAAAATGGAAAGTGGAGAATGTGTGTGGATTACACGGACCTAAACAAGGCTTGTCCAGCTGATCCTTTTGCTCTCCCTTGCATTGATCAGATCATCGATGCTACAGCAGGATGTGAGCGGCTAAGTTTTTTGGATGCATATTCAGGGTATCACCAGATCAAGATGGCAGTTAAAGATCAGGAGAAGACGTCCTTTATAACGCCTTTTGGTGCTTTCTGCTATGTTTCTATGCCCTTTGGGCTCAAGAGTGCCCAAGCAACTTATCAGCGTTGCGTGCAGAATTGTCTTAAGGGGCAGATAGGGAGGAATGTTCATGCCTATGTGGATGATATTGTGGTGAAGTCAAGGAAGGAGGAGACGCTGATAGAGGATCTCAAAGAGACTTTTGACAATCTTCGAGCCTATAAAATGATGCTTAATCCGGAGAAGTGTGCTTTTGGTGTCCCGGCGGGCAAGCTCCTTGGATTCTTGGTGTCAAACAAAGAAATAGAAGCTAATCCGGAGAAAATCAAGGCAATCACATCCTTGACTAAACCGGCTTGCATCAATGATGTTCAGCGTATCGCCGGTCGGATCACAGCATTGAGCCGATTCATCAGCCGTTTGGGAGAAAAAGCGATTCCGCTTTATCAGATGCTGAGAAAGACGGACCGGTTCATATGGAGTGATGAGGCGAACGCTGCTTTTGAGGATTTGAAGCGGCAGCTGGCAAAACCGCCGGTCCTTGCTGCACCTGTTGATAATGAGTCGTTGCTGTTATACGTCGCCGCCAATGCACGGGCAGTTAGTGTGGCAATCGTGGTTGAATGCAAGGAAGCAGGGAAAGAATACCCGGTTCAGCGTCCGGTCTATTACGTCAGTGAAGTTCTCATTGAGTCGAAGCAAAGGTACCCACATTGGCAGAAGCTGGTATACGGTGTGTTCATGGCAAACCGGAAGTTGAAACATTATTTCCAAGGCCACCCAATAACTGTTGTTAGTTCCGCACCATTGGGGGATATAATCCAGAACAGGGAAGCTACGGGCAGAGTAGCAAAGTGGGCCATTGAGCTGAGCCCACACGAATTGAAATATGTGCCACGCACAGCTATCAAATCTCAAGCATTGGTGGATTTCATCAATGATTGGACAGAACTGCAAACACCAGAGGAGAAGCCGGATCTTACATACTGGATGATTCACTTTGACGGTTCAAGGCAGTTAGAAGGCTCGGGGGCTGGAGTTGTTTTAACTTCCCCGCGAGGAGACAAGTTTTGTTATGTCCTCCGTTTACTGTTTCCTTGTACTAATAATGCAGCAGAGTATGAAGCGTTGCTTCATGGCTTGCGGATGGCCAAGGAGATGAACTTGAGCCGGGTCAAGTGCTTTGGCGATTCAGATTTGGTGGCACAACAAGTATCCGGCAAGTGAGATTCAAGAGATCCTCTCATGGCAGCTTACAGACGAGAAGTGGAAGCAGTTGCAGGATATTTCAAAGGGTATCAGGTGGACCACATAGACCGGCGACGGAATGAAGCGGCCGATGCTTTAAGCCGGCTGGGTTCTCAACGTAAACCGGTACCACCGAATACTTTTTTGGATGAGCTGCACAGTCCATCAGTTCAAGTACTATCGGAGGAAGACCTGGCTTTTCCTGATCCAGAGGCACAGCTAGTTGCGGCACTTCATGTTATTCTGGACTGGACGCTACCTTATCTGGCGTATCTAAGCCGGGGAGAGCTACCGGACGACGAGATCGAAGCACGACAGATAGTCCGGCGTTCTAAGTCCATGACAATTGCAAACGGAGAACTTCATCATCGCAGCGTTTCTGGAGCGTTTCAGCGGTGTGTATCAACTGAGGAAGGTTGTGATATTCTTCGTGAGATCCATGAAGGGGATTGTGGCCATCATGCCGGTTCAAAATCCTTGGTGGCTAAGGCTTTTCGACATGGGTTCTATTGGTTGACAGCCCATGCTGATGCGGCGGATCTAGTCCGAAAGTGTGATGCTTGTCCGAAGTTTTCACGACGTGCTCTTGTTTCGGCACAGGAGCTCCGGATGATACCGATAACTTGGCCGTTCACGACTTGGGGGTTGATATGGTTGGACCTTTTAAGCGACCCCAAGATCAAAAGACTCATCTACTGGTGGCTGTGGATAAATTTACAAAGTGGATTGAGGCAGAGCCTGTGAGCAAGTGTGATGCGGCAACAGCGGTTAAATTCATCAAAAATGTAATTTTCCGGTTTGGCTTTCCACATAGCATCATCACAGACAATGGCACCAATTTATCTAAGGGTGAGATGGAAGAATTTTGTCAACGGGAACATATTCGCCTAGACGTATCTTCTGTGGCCCACCCTCAATCCAATGGTCAAGCTGAAAGAGCAAATCAGGAGATTTTGCGAGGTATCAAGCCCGGCTTATGACTCCCTTGCAAAGAACACCAGGGTGCTGGGTTGAGGAGTTACCGTCTGTCCTTTGGAGTATCAATACTACGCCAAACCGGTCCACAGGTTACACACCTTTCTTTATGGTATATGGTGCTGAAGCGGTCCTTCCAAGTGATATCCGTCATGATTCGCCAAGGGTGACGGCCTATGTTGAAGCGGCCAACGAGCAGGCGAGACAAGACAGTTTGGACCGGCTGGATGAAGAACGTGATATAGCAGCAGCACGGTCTGCAATTTATCAACAAGACTTGCGCAGATATCACAGCCGCCGGATCAAGACCAGGACGTTCCAGGAGGGAGACTTAGTACTCGGGCTCATCCAAGATCAAACAGATATGCACAAGCTATCCCCGCCTTGGGAAGGGCCCTTTGTGGTCAGCAAGAATCTGCACAACGGTTCATATTCCCTGGTGGACGTTCGAGAACACAAGGACTCACGGACGTCGGAAGAAGAGACAAAGAGGCCGTGGAACATCGCCCTCTTGCGGCCCTACTATACCTGAGCCATGAGCTCTACTGTATCCCATGTATATATTATGATTAATGAATAAACCGGCACCCTCGGTAAACCGGGGGCTCAGCCTTTTTTCCAATACAAGTGTCTTATGGTGATAACCATACATTTCTTATCACATGTCATATTTCAAATACTTCGATCGGTCTAACTGGTTGTGCAGGGCATATGTACTCTAGAGCAGTAAATCACTGAAGGGCTTCCTGTTCAAACAAAGGTCGAATTCGAACCAAAGAGAACATAGCCAAACTTACTGAAGGGATTCCTGTTCATGTTGGGGAACGTAGTATTTTAAAATTTTCCTACGATCACGCAAGATCTGTCTACCAGATGCATAGCAACGAGAGGGAAGAGTGTGTCTACGTACCCTCGTAGACCGGAAGCGGAAGCGTCAAGTGACGCGGTTGATGTAGTCGAACTTCTTCGCGATTCAACCGATCAAGCACCGAACGTACGGCACCTCCGCGTTCAGCACACGTTCAGCTTGATGACGTCCCACGAGCTCTTGATCCAGTTGAGCTTCACGGGAGAGTTTCATTAGCACGACGGCGTGGTGACGGATATGATGTATCTACCGGCGCAGGGCTTCGCCTAAGCACTGCGACGGTATGAACGAGGTGTGTTTCTGTGGAGGGGGGCACCGCACACGGCTGGAACAATTCAACTTGTGTGTCCGAGGGTGCCCCCTGCCCCCGTATATAAAGGAGCAAGGGGAGGGGCCGGCCAGCCCTTCTATGGCGCGCCAGGAAGGCAATCCTACTAGGAATAGGATTGCAATCCTATTCCTAGTAGGAGTCCACCAAGAAGGAAAATGGGGGAAAGGAAGGAAAGGGAGAGGTGGCGCCCCCCCAATCCTAGTACAACTAGGATTCCCTGGTGGGGCGCCGGCCAGCCTCTATGGGCTGTCTCTCTTCTTTCCTCAAGGCCCACTATGGACCATACCCCCTCGTGGGGGGTTTCGGTAACCCCCCTCCGGCAATCCGGTTAAATGCAAAACTTTTCCGAAACACTTCCGGTGTCCGAATATAGTCGTCCAATATATCAATCTTTATGTATCGGACATTCCGAGACTCCTCGTCATGTCTGTGATCTCATCCGGGACTCCGAACTACCTTCGGTACATCAAAACTCATAAACTCATAATACCGATCGTCATCAAACGTTAAGCGTGCGGACACTATGGGTTCGAGAACTATGTAGACATGACCGAGACTCATCTTCGGTCAATAACCAATAGCGGAACCTGGATGCTCATATTGGTTCCTACATATTCTACGAAGATCTTTATCGGTCAAACCGCATAACAACATACGTTGTTCCTTTTGTCATCGGTATGTTACTTGCCCGAGATTCGATCGTCGGTATCTCTATACCTAGTTCAATCTCGTTACCGGCAAGTCTATTTACTCGTTCCGTAATACATCATCTCGTGACTAACTCATTAGTCATTTGCTTGCAAGGCTTATTATGATGTGTATTACCGAGAGGGCCCAGAGATACCTCTCCGACACTCGGAGTGACAAATCCTAGTCTTGATCTATGCCAACACCACGAATACTTTCGGAGACACCTGTAGAGCATCTTTATGATCACCCAGTTACGTTGTGACGTTTGATAGCACACAAGGTGTTCCTACGGTATTCGGGAGTTGCGTAATCTCATAGTCATAAGAACATGTATAAGTCATGAAGAAAGCAATAGCAGTAAAACTAAACGATCATAGTGCTAAGCTAACGGATGGGTCTAGTCCATCACATCATTCTCCTAATGATGTGATCCCGTTGATCAAATGACAACTCATGTCTATGTCTAGAAAACATAACCATCTTTGATCAATGAGCTAGTCTAGTAGAGGCATACTAGGGACACTCTGTTTTGTCTATGTATTCACACATGTACTAAGTTTCCGGTTAATACAATTCTAGCATGAATAATAAACATTTATCATGATATAAGGAAATAAATAATAACTTTATTATTGCCTCTAGGGCATATTTCCTTCAGTCTCCCACTTGCACTAGAGTCAATAATCTAGTTCACATCTCCATGTGATTTAATACCGATAGTTCACATTGTTATGTGAATAACACCCATTGTTCACATCACCATGTGACCAAGACCCAAAGGGTTTACTAGAGTCAATAATCTAGTTCAGATCGCTATGTTCTTAATACCCAAGAGTAATAAGGTGTGATCATGTTTTTCTTGTGAGAGAAGTTTAGTCAACGGGTCTGTTACATACAGACCCGTATGTATTTCGCAAATTTCTATGTCTACAATGCTCTGCATGGAGCTACTCTAGCTAATTGCTCCCACTTCTAATACGCATCCAGATTGATACTTAGAGTCATCTGGATTTAGTGTCAAAGCTTGCATCGGCGTAACCCTTTACGACGAACTCTTTATCACCTCCATAATCGAGAAAAATTTCCTTAGTCATCCAGTTACTAAGGATAATTTTGACCGTTGTACAGTGATCTACTCCTGGATCACTATTGTACCCCCTTGACAAACTCATGGCAAGGTACACAACATGTTTGGTACACAGCATGGCATACTTTATAGAACCTATGGCTGAGGCATATGGAATGACTTTCATTCTCTCTATATTTTTTTGCCGTTGTCTGGCTTTGAGTCTTACTCAACTTCACACCTTACAAATCAGGCAAGAACTCCTTCTTTGACTGATCCATTTTGAACTACTTCAAAATCTTATCAAGGTATGTACTCATCGAAAGTCATATCAAGCGTCTTGATCTATCTCTATAGATCTTGATGCCCAATATGTAAGCAGCTTCACCAAGGTCTTTCTTTGAAAAACTCCTTTCAAACACTCCTTTATGCTTTCCAGAAAATTCTACATCATTTCTGATCGACAATATGTCATTCACATATACTTATCAGAAAGGTTGTAGTGCTCCCACTCACTCTTTGTAAATACAGGCTTCACCGCAAGTCTGTATAAATCTATATGCTTTGATCACCTCATCAAAGCGTATATTCCAACTCCGAGATGCTTGCACCAGTCCATAGATGGATCGCTGGAGCTTGCATACTTTGTTAACACCTTTTGGATCGACAAAACCTTCTGGTTGCATCATATACAACTCTTCTTTGAGATATACATTCAGGAATGCAGTTTTGACATCCATTTGCCAGATTTCATAATCATAAAATGCGGCAATTGCTAACATGATTCGGACAGACTTAAGCATCGCTACAGGTGAGAAAGTCTCATCGTAGTCAACTCCTTGAACTTGTCGAAACCCTTTTGCAACAAGTCGAGCTTTGTAAACGGTAATATTACCGTCTGCGTCGGTCTTCCTCTTAAAGATCCATTTATTTTTGATGGCCTGCCGATCATCGGGCAAGTCAACCAAAGTCCACACTTTGTTCTCATACATGGATCCCATCTCAGATTTCATGGCCTCAAGCCATTTTGCGGAATCTGGGCTCATCATCGCTTCCTCATAGTTCGTAGGTTCATCATGGTCTAGTAACATGATTTCCAGAACTGGGTTGCCGTACCACTCTGGTGCGGAACGTACTCTGGTTGATCTACGACGCTCAGCAGAAACTAGATCCGAAGTTTTATGATCATCATCATTAACTTCCTCACTGATTGGTGTAGGAATCACTGGAACAATTTTCTGTGATGTACTACTTTCCAATTCGGGAGAAGGTACAATTACCTCATCAAGTTCTACTTTCCTCCCACTCACTTCTTTCGAGAGAAACTCCTTCTCTAGAAAGGATCCACTCTTAGCAACAAAGACCTTGCCTTCGGATCTGTGATAGAAGGTGTACCCAACAGTTTCTTTTGGGTATCCTATGAAGATTTACTTCTCCGATTTGGGTTCGAGCTTATCATGTTGAAACTTTTTCACATAAGCATCGCAGTCCCAAACTTAAAGAAATGACAGCTTAGGTTTCTCGTCAAACCACAGTTCATACGGTGTCATCTCCACGGATTTAGATGGTGCCCTATTGAACGTGAATGTAGCTGTCTCTAATGCATAACCCCAAAAGCGATTGTGGTAGATCGGTTAGAGACATCATCCATCGCACCATATCTAATAAAGTACGGTTATGACGTTCGGACACACCATTATACTGTGGTGTTCCAGGTGGCGTGAGTAGTGAAACTATTTCACATTGTTTTTACTGAAGGCCAAACTCGCTAACTCAAATATTTTACCTCTACGATCATATCGTAGAAACTCTTATTTTCTTGTTACGATGATTCTCCACTTCACTATGAAATTCTTTGAACTTTTCAAATGTTTCAGACTTGTGCTTCATTAAGTAGATATACCCATATCTGCTCAAATCATCAGTGAAGGTCAGAAAATAACGATACCCGCCGTGAGCTTCAACATTCATTGGTCCACATACATCTGTATGTATGATCTCCAGCAAATCTGTTGCTCGCTCCATTGTTCCGAAGAACGGAGTTTTAGTCATCTTGCCCATGAGGCATGGTTCGCAAGCACCAAGTGATTCATAATCAAGTGATTCCAAAAGTCCATCACTATGGAGTTTTTTCATGCGCTTTACACCAATATGACCTAAACGGCAGTGCCACAAATAAGTTGCACTATCATTATTAACCTTGCATCTTTTGGCTTCAATATTATGAATATGTGTATCACACGATCGAGATCCAACAAACCATTTTCATTGGGTGTATGACCATAGAAGGTTTTATTCATGTAAACAGAACAACAATTATTCTCTAACTTACATGAATAACCGTATTGCAATAAACATGATCAAATCATATTCATGTTCAACACAAACACCAAATAACACTTATTTAGGTTCAACACTAATCCCGAAAGTATAGGGAGTGTGCGATGATGATCATATCAATCTTGGAACTACTTCCAATACACATCGTCACTTCATCCTTTAACTAGTTTCTGTTCATTATGCAACTCCCATTTCGAGTTACTACTCTTTAGCAACTAAACCAGTATCAAATACTGAGGGGTTTCTATGAACACTAGTAAAATACACATCAATAATCTGTATATCAAATATACCTTTGTTCACTTTGCCATCCTTCTTATCCGCCAAGTATCTAGGGCAGTTCCACTTCCAGTGACCATTTCCTTTGCAGTAGAAGCACTTAGTTTCAGGCTTGAGTTTAGTTTTGGGTTTCTTCATGGGAGTGACAACTTGCTTGTCATTCTTCTTGAAGTTCCCCTTCTATCCCTTTGCCCTTTACTTGAAACAATTGGTCTGGTTAACCATCAACATTTGATGCTCTTTCTTGATTTCTACCTTCGCCGATTTCAGCATCGCGAAGAGTCTCGGGAATTACTTTCGTCATCCCTTGCATATTATAGTTCATCATGAAGTTCTACTAACTTGGTGATAGTGTCTAGAGAACTTTGTTAATTACTATCTTCTCTGGAAGATTAACTCCCACTTGATTCAAGCAATTGTAGTACCCAGACAATCTGAGCACATGCTCACTGGTTGAGCTATTCTCCTCCATCTTGTAGGCAAAGTACTGTCAGAGGTCTCATACCTCTCAACACGGGCATGAGTATGAAATACTAATTTCAACTCTTGGAACATCTTATATGCTCCGTGGCGTTCAAAACATTTTAGAAGTCCCGGTTCTAAGCCTTAAAGCATGGTGCACTTAAACTATCAAGTAGTCATCATACCGAGCTTTTGTCAAAACGTTCATAGCGTCTGCATCTGCTCCTGCAATAGGTCTGTCACCTAGCGGTGCATTAAGGACATAATTCTACTGTGCAGCAATGAGGATAATCCTCGGATCACGGAACAATTCCGCATCATTGCTACTAAAATCTTTCAACTTAGTTTTCTCTAGGAACAAATAAAAATAAGCGGGGAGCAACATCGCGAGCTATTGATCTACAACATAGATATGCTAATACTACCAGGACTAAGTTCATGATAAATTAAAGTTCAATTAATCATATTACTTGAAGAACTCCCACTTAGATAGACATCCCTATGGTCATCTAAATGATCACGTGATCGAAATCAACTAAACCATGTCCGATCATCACGTGAGATGGAGTAGTTTTCAATGGTGAACATCTTATGTTGATCATATCTACTATATGATTCACGCTCGACCTTTCGGTGTCCAGTGTTCCGAGGCCATATCTGCATATGCTAGGCTCGTCAAGTTTAACCCGAGTATTCTGCGTGTGCAAAACTGTCTTACACCCGTTGTATTTGAACGTAGAGCCTATCACACCCGATCATCACGTGGTGTCTCAGCACGAAGAACTTTCGCAACGGTGCATACTCAGGGAGAACACTTGTACCTTGAAATTTTGTAAGGGATCATCTTATAATGCTACCGTCGTTCTAAGCAAAATAAGAAGCATAATAAGATAAACATCACATGCAAATCAAAATATGTGACACGATATGGCCATCATCATCTTGTGCTTTTGATCTCCATCTCCAAAGCACCGTCATGATCACCTTCGTCACCGGCGCGACACCTTGATCTCCATCGTAGCATCATTGTCGTCTCGCCAACTATTGCTTCTACGACTATCGCTACCGCTTAGTGATAAAGTAAAGCAATTACATGGCGATTGCATTTCATACAATAAGGCGACAACCATATGGCTCCTGCCAGTTGCCGATAACATTACAAAACATGATCATCTCATACAAAGCCGTATAACTCATCATGTCTTGACCATATCACATCACAACACGCCCTGCAAAAACAAGTTAGACGTCCTCTACTTTGTTGTTGCAAGTTTTACGTGGCTGCTACCTGCTTACCAAGAACCGTTCTTACCTACGCATACAAAAACCACAATGATGTTTCGTCAAGTTGTTGGGGAACGTAGCATAATTCAAAAAAATTCTACGCCTTCACCAAGATCCAACTATGGAGACATCTAGCAACGAGCAAGTAAGAGTGCATCTACATACCGTTATGGAGATTGCGAGCGGAAGCTTTCGAAGAAGCGTGGATGAAGAAGTCGTACTCTTCACGTTCTTCGTCACCGATGATCTAGCGTCGAACGGACAGCGCCTTCGCGTTCAACACACGTACGGTGCAGCAACGTCACCTCCTTCTTGATCCAGCAAGGGGGGAGGAGAAGTCGTCAGAGATCCGGCAGCACGATGGCGTGATAACGGATGCAGTGGAGATCGCAGCAGGGCTTCGCCGGGCGCCCTGCGTGGGAGTATGGAGGTGTGACGGGAGGGGGAGAGGCGCCAGGGCAAGGGTGCGGCTGCCCTCTCCCTCCCCACATATATATAGGGGCCAGGGGGGTGCGCCAGGGCCCCTGCAGATCCAATCTGCAGGGGGGCGGCGGCCAGGGGGGAGTCCTTGCCCCCCAAGGCAAGTGGTGGCCCCCCTCCCCTTAGGGTTTTAACCCTAGGCGCATGGGGAGGTGGGCCACTAGTGGTGCGCCAGCCCAGAGGGGCTGGACACTTCCCCTTGCGGCCTAGGGGCCCCACCGGGATGGGTGGCCCCACCCGGTGGACCCCCGGGGCCCCTCCGGTGGTCCCGGGACACTCCCGGTGACCCCCGGAGATCACCCGATGGCCGAAACTGGACTTCCTATATATCAATCTTTACCTCCGGACCATTCCGGAACTCCTCGTGACGTCCGGGATCTCATCCGGGACTCCGAACAACTTTCGGGTTTCCACGTGCATGTATCTCTACGACCCTAGCGTTACCGAACCTTAAGTGTGTAGACCCTACGGGTTCGGGAGACACGTAGACATGACCGAGACGGCTCTCCGGTCAATAACCAACAGCGGGATCTGGATACCCATGTTGGTTCCCACATGTTCCTCGATGATCTTCATCGGATGGACCACCGTGTCAAGGATTCACTCAATCCCGTATGTTATTCCCTTTGTCCATCGGTACGGTACTTGCCCGAGATTCGATCGTCGGTATTCCCGATACCTTGTTCAATATCGTCATGGCAAGTCTCTTTACTCGATCCGTAATCCATCATCCCGTGACTAACTACTTAGTCACATTGAGCTCATAATGATGATGTCTTACCGAGTGGGCCCAGAGGTACCTCTCCGTCATACGGAGTGACAACATCCCAGTCTCGGTTCGTACCAACTCAACAGACACTTTCGGAGATACCCGATGCGTACCTTTATAGCCACCCAGTTACGTTGTGACGGTTGGCACACCCAAAGTACTCCTACGGTATCCGGGAGTTGTACAACCTCATGGTCTAAGGAATAAATACTTGACACCGAAAAGCTTATGCATTACGAACTATACGATCTCGTGTTATGCTCAAGTTTGGGTCTTGTCCATCACATCATTCTCCTAATGATGTGATCCCGTTATCACTGACATCTCATGTCCATGGTCAGGAAACCGTGACCATCTGTTGATCAACGAGCTGGTAACTAGAGGCCTACCAGGGACTCATTGTGGTCTGTGTATTCACACATGTATCGCTGTTTCCGTACAATACAATTCAAGCATGAATAACAGACAATTATCATGAACAAGGAGATATAATAATAATGCTTTTATTATTGCCTCTAGGGCATATCTCCAACAGTCTCCCACTTGCACTAGAGTCAATAATCTAGTTACATTGTGATGAATCGAACACCCATAGAGTTCTGGTGTTGATCATGTTTTGCTCGTGAAAGAGGTATAGTCAACGGGTCTGCGACATTCAGATCCGTATGCACTTTACAAATATCTATATCTCCATCTTGAACATAATTCCGGATGGAGTTGAAACGATGCTTGATGTGCTTGGTCTTCTTGTGAAACCTGGGCTCCTTGGTAATAGCAATAGCGCCAGTGTTGTCACAGAAGAGAGTCATCGGGCTTGACGCGCTTGGAATGACTCCTAGGTCGGTGATGAACTCCTTCATCCAGACTCCTTCCTGCGCTGCTTCAGAAGCAGCTATGTACTCCGCTTCACATGTAGACGCTGCCACCACGCTCTGTTTGCAACTGCACTAGCTGACTGCCCCTCCGTTCAAAATATACACGTATCCGGTTTGTGACTTAGAGTCATCCAGATCTGTGTCGAAGCTAGCATCGACATAACCCTTTACGACGAGCTCTTCGTCACCTCCATAAACGAGAAACATATCCTTAGTCCTTTTCAGGTACTTCAGGATGTTCTTGACCGCTGTCCAGTGTTCCGTACCGGGATCACTTTGGTACCTCCCTACCAAACTTATGGCAAGGTTCACATCAGGTCTGGTACACAGCATGGCATACATGATAGAACCTATGGCCGAGGCATAGGGAATGACACTCATCTTTTCTCTATCTTCTGCCGTGGTCGGCGACTGAGCCTTGCTCAATCTCATACCTTGCAAAACAGGCAAGAATCCTTTCTTTGACTGATCCATATTGAACTTCTTCAATATTTTGTCAAGGTATGTACTTTGTGAAATACCAATGAGGCGTCTCGATCTATCTCTATAGATTTTGATGCCTAATATGTAAGCAGCTTCTCCAAGGTCCTTCATTGAAAAACTTTTATTCAAGTAGGCCTTTACATTTTCCAAGAATTCTATATCATTTCCCATCAGCAATATGTCATCCACATATAATATGAGAAATGCCACAGAGCTCCCACTCACTTTCTTGTAAATACAGGCTTCTCCATAAGTCTGCATAAAGCCAAACGCTTTGATCACCTCATCAAAGCGAATATTCCAACTCCGAGATGCTTGCACCAGCCCGTAAATCGAGCGCTGGAGCTTGCATACCTTGTTAGCGTTCTCTGGATCGACAAAACCTTCCGGTTGCATCATATACAACTCTTCCTTGAGGAAGCCATTAAGGAATGCTGTTTTGACGTCCATTTGCCATATCTCATAATCATAGAATGCGGAAATAGCTAACATGATTCTGACTGACTTCAGCATCGCTACGGGAGAGAAAGTCTCGTCGTAGTCAATCCCTTGAACTTGTCGATAACCCTTAGCGACAAGCCGAGCCTTATAGATGGTCACATTACCATCCGCGTCTGTCTTCTTCTTAAATATCCATTTGTTTTCTATGGCGTGCCTATCATCAGGCAAGTCCACCAAAGTCCATACTTTGTTTTCATACATGGATTCAATCTCGGATTTCATGGCTCCAAGCCATTTATTGGAATCTGGGCCCGCCATCGCTTCTTCATAGTTCGAAGGTTCATCGTTGTCTAACAACATGATTTCCAGGACAGGGTTGCCGTACCACTCTGGTGCGGAACGTGCCCTTGTGGACCTTCGAAGTTCAGTAGTAACTTGATCTGTTTCTTCATGATCATTATCATTAACTTCCTCCCTTGTCGGTGCAGGCACCTCAGGAACAGTTTCCTGTGCTGCGCTACTTTCCGGTCCAGGAGGGGTGACTGTCACCTCATCAAGTTCTACTTTCCTCCCACTCACTTCTTTCGAGAGAAACTCTTTCTCCAGAAAGCATCCATTCTTGGCAACAAAGACTTTGCCTTCGGATCTGTGGTAGAAGGTGTACCCAATTGTTTCCTTTGGGTATCCTATGAAGACGCATTTTTCCGATTTGGGTTCGAGCTTTTCAGGTTGAAGTTTCTTGACATAAGCATCGCAACCCCAAACTTTTAGAAACGACAGCTTCGGTTTCTTGCCAAACCAAAGTTCATACGGAGTCGTCTCAATGGATTTCGACGGAGCCCTATTTAAAGTGAATGCGGCAGTCTCTAAAGCATAACCCCAAAAAGATAGCGGTAAATCGGTGAGGGACATCATAGATCGCACCATGTCCAACAGAGTACGATTTCGACATTCGGACACACTGTTACGTTGAGGTGTTCCGGGCGGTGTCAATTGTGAAACAATTCCACAGCTTCTAAGGTGTGTGCCAAATTCATGACTTAAATATTCACCCCCACGATCCGATCGCAAGAACTTTATTTTTCTGTCACGTTGATTCTCAACCTCATTCTGAAATTCCTTGAACTTTTCAAAGGTCTCAGACTTGTGTTTCATCAAATAGATATACCCATATCTACTCAAGTCATCTGTGAGGGTGAGAACATAACGATAGCCTCCGCGAGCCTCAACACTCATTGGACCGCACACATCGGTATGTATGATTTCCAATAAGTTGGTTGCTCGCTCCATTGTTCCGGAGAACGGAGTCTTGGTCATCTTGCCCAAGAGGCATGGTTCGCACGTGTCAAATGATTCATAATCAAGAGACTCTAGAAGTCCATCTGAATGGAGCTTCTTCATACGTTTGACACCAATATGACCAAGTCGGCAATGCCACAAGTATGTGGGACTATCATTATCAACTTTACATCTTTTGGCATCTACACTATGAATATGTGTATCACTACGTTCGAGATTCATCAAAAATAAACCATTGACCAGCGGGGCATGACCATAAAACATATCTCTCAAATAAATAGAACAACCATTATTCTCCGATTTGAAAGAGTAGCCATCTCGCATAAGACGAGATCCAGAAACAATGTTCATGCTCAAAGCTTGTACTAAATAACAATTATTGAGGTTTAAAACTAATCCCGAGGGTAGATGTAGAGGTAGCGTGCCGACGGCGATCACATCGACCTTGGAACCATTCCCGACGCGCATCGTCACCTCATCCTTCGTCAGTCTCCGTTTATTCCGCAGCTCCTGTTTTGAGTTACAAATGTGAGCAACTGCACCGGTATCGAATACCCAGGAGCTACTACGAGTGCTGGTAAGGTACACATCAATAACATGTATATCATATATACCTTTGACGTTGCCGGCCTTCTTGTCTGCTAAGTATTTGGGGCAGTTCCGCTTCCAGTGACTCGTTCCCTTGCAATAAAAGCACTCTGTTTCAGGCTTGGGTCCATACTTTGGCTTCTTCCCGGCAACAGGCTTGCCAGGCGCGGCAACTCCCTTGCCGTCCTTCTTGAAGTTCTTCTTACCCTTGCCTTTCTTGAACTTGGTGGTTTTATTGACCATCAACACTTGATGTTCTTTCTTGATGTCCACCTCCGCTGATTTCAGCATCGAATACACCTCGGGAATGGACTTCTCCATCCCCTGCATATTGAAGTTCAACACGAAGCTCTTGAAGCTTGGTGGGAGCGACTGGAGGATTCTGTCAACGACCGCTTCATCTGGGAGATTCATTCCCAGCTGAGACAAGCGATTGTGCAATCCTGAAATCTTGGGGATGTGCTCACTGACAGAACTGTTCTCCTCCATCTTACAGCTGTAGAATGCGTCGGAGACATCATATCTCTCGACTCGGGCATGAGCTTGGAAAACCATTTTCAGCTCTTCGAACATCTCATATGCTCCGTGGTGCTCAAAACGTTTTTGGAGCCCCGATTCTAAACTGTAAAGCATGCCGCACTGAACCAGGGAGTAATCATCACTACGCGACTGTCACACGTTCAAAACATCTTGGGCCGCATCGGGAGTAGGTGCATCACCTAGCGGTGCTTCTAGGACATATGATCTCTTGGCAGCTATGAGGATAATCCTCAGGTTACGGACCCAATCCGTATAGTTGCTACCATCGTCTTTCAGCTTGGTTTTCTCTAGGAATGCGTTGAAGTTGAGGGAAACTGGAGCGTGGGCCATTTGATCTACAAGAGATATTGTAAAGAATTTAGACTAAGTTCATGATAATTAAGTTCATCTTAATCAAATTTTAATGAACTCCCACTCAGAATGACATCTCTCTAGTCATCTTAAGTGATACACGATCCGAATCGAGTAGTCCGTGTCCGATCATCACGTGAGACGGACTAGTCATCAACGGTGAACATCTTCATGTTGATCGTATCTTCTATACGACTCGTGTTCGACCTTTCGGTCTTCCGTGTTCCGAGGCTATGTCTGTACATGCTAGGCTCGTCAAGTGAACCCTAAGTGTATCGCGTGTGTAAATCTGTCTTACACCCGTTGTATGCGAACGTTAGAACCTATCACACCCGATCATCACGTGGTGCTTCGGAACAACGAACTTTAGCAACGGTGCACAGTTAGGGGAAACACAATACTTGAAATTTTAGTGAGAGATCATCTTATTTACTACCGTCGTTCTAAGTAAACAAGATGCATAAACATGATAAACATCACATGCAATCAATTAAAGTGACATGATATGGCCAATATCATCTTGCTCCTTGGATCTCCATCTTCGGGGCACCATGATCATCTTGTCACCGGCTCGACACCATGATCTTCATCATCATGATCTTCATCATCGTGTCTTGAAGAAGTTGTCACGCCAACTATTACTTCTACTACTATAGCTAACGTTTAGCAATGAAGTAAAGTAATTACATGGCGTTATTCAGTGACACGCAGGTCATACAATAATTAAGACAACTCCTATGGCTCCTGCCGGTTGTCAAGTTCATCGACATGCAAGTCGTGATTCCCTATTACAAAAACATGATCAATCTCATACATCACATATATCATTCATCACATCTTCGTTTTGGCCATACCACGTCACATAGCACATGCTGCAAAAACAAGTTAGACGTCCTCTAATTGTTGTTGCAAGTTTTACGTGGCTTCTATAGGATTTCTAGCAAGAACGTTTCTTACCTACGCCAAAACCACAACGTGATTTGTCAACTTCTATTTACCCTTCATAAGGACCCTTTTCATCGAATCCGATCCGACTAAAGTAGGAGAGACAGACACCCGCCAGCCACCTTATGCATCTAGTGCATGTCTGTCGGTGGAACCAGTCTCACGTAAGCGTACGTGTAAAGTCGGTCCGGGCCGCTTCATCCCACAATATCGCCGAATCAAGATTGACTAGTAATGGTAAGAAAGTTGAACAAAACCAAACGCCCAGAACTGTTTGTCTTCTACTCGTGCAAGATGCTACGCATAAAACCTAGCTCAGATGCCACTGTTGGGGAACGTAGCATAATTCAAAAAAATTCTACGCCTTCACCAAGATCCAACTATGGAGACATCTAGCAACGAGCAAGTAAGAGTGCATCTACATACCGTTATGGAGATTGCAAGCGGAAGCTTTCGAAGAAGCGTGGATGAAGAAGTCGTACTCTTCACGTTCTTCGTCACCGATGATCTAGCACCGAACGGACGGCGCCTCCGCGTTCAACACACGTACGGTGCAGCAACGTCACCTCCTTCTTGATCCAGCAAGGGGGGAGGAGAAGTCGTCAGAGATCCGGCAGCACGACGGCGTGATGACGGATGCAGTGGAGATCGCAGAAGGGCTTCGCCGGGCGCCCTGCGTGGGAGTATGGAGGTGTGACGGGAGGGGGAGAGGTGCCAGGGCAAGGGTGCGGCTGCCCTCTCCCTCCCCACATATATATAGGGGCCAGGGGGGTGCGCCAGGGCCCCTGCAGATCCAATCTGCAGGGGGGGCGGCGGCCAGGGGGAGTCCTTGCCCCCCAAGGCAAGTGGTGGCCCCCCCTCCCCTTAGGGTTTTAACCCTAGGCGCATGGGGAGGTGGGCCACTAGTGGTGCGCCAGCCCAGAGGGGCTGGACACTTCCCCTTGCGGCCTAGGGGCCCCACCGGCATGGGTGGCCCCACCCGGTGGACCCCCGGGGCCCCTCCGGTGGTCCCGGGACACTCCCGTTGACCCCCGGAGATCACCCGATGGCCGAAACTGGACTTCCTATATATCAATCTTTACCTCCGGACCATTCCGGAACTCCTCGTGACGTCCGGGATCTCATCCGGGACTCCGAACAACTTTCGGGTTTCCACGTGCATGTATCTCTACGACCCTAGCGTTACCGAACCTTAAGTGTGTAGACCCTACGGGTTCGGGAGACACGTAGACATGACCGAGACGGCTCTCCGGTCAATAACCAACAGCGGGATCTGGATACCCATGTTGGTTCCCACGTGTTCCTCGATGATCTTCATCGGATGAACCACCGTGTCAAGGATTCACTCAATCCCGTATGTTATTCCCTTTGTCCATCGGTACGGTACTTGCCCGAGATTCGATCGTCGGTATTCCCGATACCTTGTTCAATCTCGTCATGGCAAGTCACTTTACTCGATCCGTAATCCATCATCCCGTGACTAACTACTTAGTCACATTGAGCTCATAATGATGGTGTCTTACCGAGTGGGCCCAGAGGTACCTCTCCGTCATACGGAGTGACAACATCCCAGTCTCGGTTCATACCAACTCAACAGACACTTTCGGAGATACCCGATGCGTACCTTTATAGCCACCCAGTTACGTTGTGACGGTTGGCACACCCAAAGTACTCCTACGGTATCCGGGAGTTGTACAACCTCATGGTCTAAGGAATAAATACTTGACACCGAAAAGCTTATGCATTACGAACTATACGATCTCGTGTTATGCTCAAGTTTGGGTCTTGTCCATCACATCATTCTCCTAATGATGTGATCCCGTTATCACTGACATCTCATGTCCATGGTCAGGAAACCGTGACCATCTGTTGATCAACGAGCTGGTAACTAGAGGCCTACCAGGGACTCATTGTGGTCTGTGTATTCACACATGTATCGCTGTTTCCGTACAATACAATTCAAGCATGAATAACAGACAATTATCATGAACAAGGAGATATAATAATAATGCTTTTATTATTGCCTCTAGGGCATATCTCCAACACAAGTATGTGCTGTTTTAACCTTCACAAGGACCGGGCGTAGCCACACTTGATTCAGCTAAAGTGAGAGAGACAGACACCCGCCAGTCACCTTTAAGCAACGAGTGCTCGTAACGGTGAAACCAGTCTCGCGTAAGCGTATGCGTAATGTCGGTCCGGGCCGCTTCATCTCACAATACCGCCGAAGCAAAGTATGACATGCTGGTAAGCAGTATGACTAGTATCGCCCACAACTCATTGTGTTCTACTCGTGCATATCATCTACGCATAGACCTGGCTCTGATACCACTGTTGGGAACGTAGTATTTTAAAAATTTCCTACGATCACGCAAGATCTATCTACCAGATGCATAGCAACGAGATGGAAGAGTGAGTCTACGTACCCTCGTAGACCGGAAGCGGAAGCGTCAAGTGACGCGGTTGATGTAGTCGAACTTCTTCGCGATTCAACCGATCAAGCACCGAACGTACGGCACCTCCGCGTTCAGCACACGTTCAGCTTGATGACGTCCCACGAGCTCTTGATCCAGTTGAGCTTCACGGGAGAGTTTCGTCAACACGACGGCATGGTGACGGATATGATGTATCTACCGGCGCAGGGCTTCGCCTAAGCACTGCGATGGTATGAACGAGGTGTGTTTCTGTGGAGGGGGGCACCGCACACGGCTGGAACAATTCAACTTGTGTGTCCTAGGGTGCCCCCTGCCCCCGTATATAAAGGAGCAAGGGGAGGGGCCGGCCAGCCCTTCTATGGCGCGCCAGGGAGGCAATCCTACTAGGAATAGGATTGCAATCCTATTCCTAGTAGGAGTCCACCAAGAAGGAAAATGGGGGAAAGGAAGGAAAGGGAGAGGTGGCGCCCCCCCAATCCTAGTACAACTAGGATTCCCTGGTGGGGCGCCGGCCAGCCTCTATGGGCTCTCTCTTCTTTCCTCAAGGCCCACTATGGACCATACCACCTCGTGGGGGGTTCCGGTAACCCCCCCTCCGGCAATCCGGTTAAATCCAAAACTTTTCCGGAACACTTCCGGTGTCCGAATATAGTCGTCCAATATATCAATCTTTATGTATCGGACATTCCGAGACTCCTCGTCATGTCCGTGATCTCATCCGGGACTCCGAGTTACCTTCGGTACATCAAAACTCATAAACTCATAATACCGATCGTCATCAAACGTTAAGCGTGCGGACACTATGGGTTCGAGAACTATGTAGACATGACCGAGACTCATCTTCGGTCAATAACCAATAGCGGAACCTGGATGCTCATATTGGTTCCTACATATTCTACGAAGATCTTTATCGGTCAAACCGCATAACAACATACGTTGTTCCTTTTGTCATCGGTATGTTACTTGCCCGAGATTCGATCGTCGGTATCTCTATACCTAGTTCAATCTCGTTATCGGCAAGTCTATTTACTCGTTCCGTAATACATCATCTCGTGACTAACTCATTAGTCATTTGCTTGCAAGGCTTATTATGATGTGTATTACCGAGAGGGCCCAGAGATACCTCTCCGACACTCGGAGTGACAAATCCTAGTCTTGATCTATGCCAACACCACGAATACTTTCGGAGACACCTGTAGAGCATCTTTATGATCACCCAGTTACGTTGTGACGTTTGATAGCACACAAGGTGTTCCTACGGTATTCGGGAGTTGCATAATCTCATAGTCATAAGAACATGTATAAGTCATGAAGAAAGCAATAGCAGTAAAACTAAACGATCATAGTGCTAAGCTAACGGATGGGTCTAGTCCATCACATCATTCTCCTAATGATGTGATCCCGTTGATCAAATGACAACTCATGTCTATGGCTAGGAAACATAACCATCTTTGATCAATGAGCTAGTCTAGTAGAGGCATACTAGGGACACTCTGTTTTGTCTATGTATTCACACATGTACTAAGTTTCTGGTTAATACAATTCTAGTATGAATAAGAAACATTTATCATGATATAAGAAAATAAATAATAACTTTATTATTGCCTCTAGGGCATATTTCCTTCAGTTCAAACATAGGTCGTATTCGAACCAAAGAGGACATGGTACAAGGCCCTCTGGATGGTACCCGCATCCATTGATTGGCTAAAGTTTTATATGGCCAGCAGGGGGCAGGATTGTACCCGAATCCTAGCTTAACCCATGTTGGTCATATCCGGTTCCTATGGATGGTACGCGCATCCATAAGGCCCTCTGGATGGTACCCGCATCCATTGATTGGCCGAACCTTGCTTTGAGCCTGGCAGCTCACAAAAAGCCTCGACTACATGGTTTTATTTGCAAACTTGCATTTCTGGTATTTATGTTTTATGGTTCTTTAATCCGGAGTGGGACAACTCCAGAGTTGACCACATATCTTCAAAAGTCTGGACAGAGTTCCAGCATGATCTAAACCAGCAGGTTCTACTAAACCCGGAATTATTATTGAGTCTATCACAAAGGCTCCATCAGAAAACTGCAAATTTCGCCGGATCAAGAGTATCAAGCATACTTGATCTCAGGTATAAAGTTATTTCTGATACAAACATACACTTGTTTGATATATTGTGAGAGCAATATAATTTGTCCAGCGGTAAACCGCTAGGACATATTTTCAGTGTTGTCTATGCAGGAACAGATAATATGCATAATAAAAAACATCAAATCAGATTTAATTTGGCAACGTCAGAACAAGAAGTTGTAATATCCGGATCAAGACGAACAATGTTTTCTGCTATCCTATTACAAGGCATAGCAAGCCTGAACAGATTAAAGACTATCCAGCGAAATGAGACTGAGATCACAAAGATATGTTATGGCCTACGCCTCCTCCTGCTGCGACGGGTGGAGATCAACTTGTTCCGGAGTCTTGTCCTCTTCTTGAAGTGGCTGGAAGTCAGGGACACACCAATCAATTTTTTTCAGAGCACGGAAGTACATCTCTTCCGTGATAGGTTTAGACAGATCAATATCTGGGGCGAAAGTATGAGGGCGCACTGGTGGGATTAGATTCACGGTATCATAAACCGGCCGATCCACCCGCTCGTTCTGTAAATCATATCCCGGATGGTACCTGGACAAATCTGAGTCAGCAGCAAGTTTGCTCGCGAGAGGACGCATCTCCTTCGTTAAAGCGTGAAGGTCTTTAGCAGTAAAAGCTGATTCGTATTCTTTGGTTCCGGGATACCCATTCAAAGCCTCTTCCGGATCAAAGTCTGGGACCCACGCTTTAGCTCTGGTAAGTGCCATGAGAGAACCGGCCCGAGCAGCAGACTTCTTCACTTCCTCCAAGCGCACTGGCAAGACAGACAGTTTCTCTAATGTGCCTTGGATAGTGGTGGGGGCCGGTTTATTGAAAGACATTGCGCTTATGATCCTCTGAGCACCAGAATACAGCTGCTTGACAAGGGTATAAGACGCTTTGAGTTTCTTCCGTAAATCATCCCCAAGATGGGTGACACGGCGCCCTGCATATGATTATCACAGTTAAACCGGAACGGATTGAAGATTGCAAGGATGAAAGCAGGAGCACAGATTAAGTACTTACCAAAGACAGCAGAAGTCATCAGTTCTATTTGCCGCTTTAAACCGGTTAACTCTTCAGTCACCAGATTAAGGGCTTCCTCAGCGTCCTTTGCCCTTTTTTCCAGATCCTTCTTCTGAACTTCAAAGGCGGTCCGCTCCTCTTCAAAAAATTTCTTCAGTTGTTCAGCAGTCTTTAAGCTCAGTGCCAAGTCTTTCTTGGCCTTAGAAGCAGCAGACTCTGTTTCAGCAAGTCTGTTCCGGAGTTCAGTGAGTTCTTCAGCCCTCCGGTTCAAATCAGCCTGAAATGAAAATCAAGTGGAATAAAGAGAAAAAGTCAGACAAAGTCTCAAGCACACAAACAAGTTGTCTACTTGACACTTGGGGGCTAATGGGCAGTTGAAGTATCAAACAGGAAGTCAGACAAAGTCTCAAGCACACAAACAAGTTGTCTACTTGACACTTGGGGGCTAATGGGCAGTTGAAATATTAAAGGAAAAATTCAGACAAGTCCCAGGCACATAAACCGAGTTATGCCCCTAGCACTTGGGGGCTAATGTAAGATCATTTGCTCAAATCGGAAGTACCGGTTCACCTTCTAAAGCATAGCTAAACCGGAACTTGGGGGCTACCGGGAGACAGACAGAAAGGCGATAAAAGTAAAAACAAAGACAAGGGAATTACCTCGTATTTTTCTTTCATCATGCTGATTAAGCCCGCTTCATAGTCCCGACCAGTGTGAAGCCGGTTCAAATACCCGGAGTACAGCTCTTGGGCACTCAGTTCAGCAAAACCAGACAACTCCGTGTTCCATTTGACCTTATCTTGATGAATTTTCTCCGCTTTAGCTGTATGTTTAGCTAAAACAGTGGGCTCAGCAGGAGCGGTGTAAGCTGTACCGGTTACATGAACTTCCGGAGAAGCAGTTGTTGGTGGAGGGGTAGCAGTATGAACCGGGCTAGCAGGAGCCGGACTAGTCCGAGGAGGATCAGCCCGGACAGGATTTGCCGGTTCACGGACGTTCTCAGTGTTGGGATTTTCAGGTGCAATGGTATGATCCATAGGAGCAGGACCTTCAAGCGGAATTGTGGGCTCGCCTTCCGGAGGGACGGTTGTATCCGGATTAGCCGCCAGATCATCAGTGGCAGTCCCAACAGTTGGGTTGATGGCCTTTGCCCTTTTACTAGGCTTAGGCTTGCTGAAGGGAATTGAAAAGAAAAATCAGTGCTACGGAAGCAAAAGCAGTCATAAACCGGAAAACAGTAAAAGACTTACCCAGGGACAGTCTTCAGAACCGGGACTTGTGTGGCAGTGGATTCACCAGAGGAAGATAAGGGAGTTTCCTGATAATTAGGGTCAGACGGTTTGAGTGGTTTGCGTATAAGCCCGGCCTTGGGATGAAGAAGAGTTGGATAAAGAATAACCTCAGAGCGGCGCCTCCGAGCCGGAGTAAGAGATATGCCGGACGATTCAACTGCAAGGCCGCTGTGGCGGGTAGTCCGGCGAAGGGCTTCATGTTGCTGTTTCTTCAAAAGAAAATTGGGGTCCAATTGAGCGTAAGGGTGAGAAAACTGATATTTCCGGACTGTCCGACGAATTTTTTGTGGAGGTGGTTCTGAATCTGAAGAAAGAATAGTTACCTCAATTTCTGCCGGTTTATCTCCTTCAGCCAACTCCTGTGAAAAGTTACTGTTAAACACAAATATGGATAAAAAGTGAACAAGTCATAGCCGGATTAATTCATACCTCAGAGTCCGGATCATCATCTTCAGCATGAGAACCGGAGCCAGCAGCCGCCTTTTTCTTCTTGATAGCGTAAGCCTTCCGGCGTGGCAGTTTTCCAGCCTTCTCCTCAGGCTTCCTCTTCCAAAAAGGATCATCAGCCTGTTCAAAAGGTGAAAGGTAATTGAAAGAACGATTTAAAGGAACGGATTACAAACATACGAAAGAGAGCAAGACTTACTGCAGGCAGCTTGTTCTTCTTATAATACGGAGCCAATCCGGTTTGGCTACATTCTTCTAAAGAGACATTGAGCATCTTTTTAGCAGACTCAATGACTTCCGATTCAGAAAGTTTGTCTTTAGAAAACCGTTGAGGATCATCCGGTTTACCAGAATATTTACACATCAGACTCGGGCGCGGACTCAGGGGAAGGATACTCCAAGAAAGCCAGCAGCGCATAAAATCAATTCCGGTCAAACCGTTGGTGTCGGTGTACTAAGGTAGGGGTACCTCAGTACCCCAACTTGTGCACGGGCAGTAGCAGCTTCCCGCGGCGGGGCCTACCACATGCTTGCCGGAGACCTTTCTGATCCATACGAAGCCATTCAAAAACAAAGTATACAAGACAGAAGATCAAGGCCCCGGCAAGTGGAGCTTGCCGGGAAGGCCGTCCCAGGCCCAAGACTACCACATTAGCACAAGACCCTGGCAAGAGGAGCTTGCCAGGAAGACTAGAAGGCTACATTTCAGAAGACATGCCTCGGCGCAACATGCGCCCCGGCAGGGCCCGGGGAGCGACAAGCTCCAGGGCCCGGCAAGGTCAAGGCCCCGGCAAGGTGCTTGTCGGGGAGAGTTACGCTGTGTACCCGCGCTCCAGCTCATCGAACCACGCATCGCCCTGGGGCCATTCCAGGGACGCGTGGCGGATGGCTGTGCAGCCTGGGTTACACGGTGGCACTCCACGGTGACGAAGCTATCGCCGTGGCGAACGGAGACGCAAGGGCGGGCGCTTTTGGGGTCGACGGTGACGGGCATTTAATGCCCTTGTCCCCCACTGTCAAAGTAGGTGATGACCACTGTTCATGCACTGTTCATCCACTGTTCCCGCACTGTTACAACTACCACCACAATTACATTTTTACCCCTTCTTCTACGTTGACACCTGTCGGTGACCCCTTGAGCTATAAAAGGAGGCCCATGCACAACGTAGAGAGGGTTCGGAACCTAGATCGCTCACTCGCTCGGTGTAGCTAGATCTTCAAGCTCCCGAGCTCTCCAACTCAATACAATCTAAGCAGGAGTAGGGTTTTACGCGTCCATCGCGGCCCGAACCTGGGTAAACTGCCCGCGTGCTCTCTACGATCTGCTCTTTGTGCTCCCTCCGCTCCCTTACCGCACGAACAAGGGGCTCCGGTCCCATAGGTGCTCGTGGTGGACAGTTTCCCCCGACATCTTTGGCGCGCCAGGTAGGGGGCGTCGAGGTTGTGCGAACCTGATCCGGCGCTCACGCGGGCGCCTTCTTCATCAACCTCTCCAGCCACATCAGCTTCATCAGCAACAACAGCATGGCCCCGAAGAAGAAGGCTTCGGAGGTCGGAGGCCCGTCTGCGTCTGTTCCACCGCCACCAGAACCAACGGTGGGTGGAGGAGACGCCGTCGGAAGGGTGGTCGCCGGCGAGGAAACTCGCGGCGCCACCAAATCCAAGGACAAGACGGACGACCGAGCCTCGGTCTCCGTGGACGCGCCACGTCCATCTCAGCAAACAACGACCCAGCAGTGCCATGGTACAGGAGGTACCATCCGCTTGCTGGGGCAAGGGCAAGCCGGAGGTTCGCGGGATGCTCCGGACCACCGTCCGGGCACGAGCAAGGTGCGGTCTCCGGGGCGGGAAACTGCTCCTTCTAACCCCGTTAGGAGTCCGAGCATATCCCGCTCCTCGCACCGCTCGCCCCCGCTCCCCTCCTCTCCAGCAGAAGCGCTCGCAAGAGCGCAACTGCTCCTCGACTTCCCTCCAGCGGCAGACAAGGCCGAAGACTGGAGGGCAACGATCCAAAGCCTCATCGCCTTCGCCAACAACGACACGCCGCAGCAGCCGGCGACATCACGGCCGCGGCAAGTCGAGAAGACGAAGGCCGACGGTGACAAGACCGCCGGGGGTGCAACCACCGTGCACTCCCCGCCGCGGAAGCAAAAGACGCCTCCCCACCGGATCAACGTCGACGACGACTCCACGGCGTCGTCGGATCCGCGGGTTCGTCGGGACCAGCGCCAGGTCCTTGACGATCGGCGACAAGAAGACGCTCGGACGACGATCGAGCGCCGCCGAGAAGCTCGGCGACAATCAGATCAGCGAGCTGGGACCGCTGTTGACACACACGCGCCCGGTGAGCCAGGCGACTTGCCGTACGCGGCAGGTTGCCCTGCGTTTACCCGTGAGCTGCGGCGTGTCCAGTGGCCCAGCATGAAGAACTTCAAGCCCGACGTACCGGAGAAGTACGACGGCAAGACGCACCCCTCGGAATTCCTCAGCATTTACACCATCGCAGTGCAGGCTGCCGGGGGGCGCGACGAGAAGATATTGGCGAACTACTTCCCGCTGGTGCTTAAGCCGAACGTACGTTCTTGGCTTATGCACTTGCCGGAAGGCTCCATTTCTTCTTGGGCGGATCTTTGCCACCAGTTTGTTGGCGCCTTCACGGGCGGCCACAAACCCCACGGCCAGGAGAGTGATCTCCACATCTTGGCCCAGAAGGAAGGAGAACCTCTGCGCAAGTACATCCAGCGCTTCAGCCGCGTGCAGCACAACATCCCTGACGTCCACCCTGCTGCGGTTATCAGCGCGTTCCACCAGAACGTGCGTAACCGCCGCATGCGTGAGGAGATGGCCATGACCAAGATACGGGATGTCAGCGAGCTTTATGCTCTAGCTGATAAGTGCGCGCGCGCCGAAGAGAGGAGGAGACTCCCCGGAGAGGATGCTGGCGCGGGAGGAAGCGACAGCGACGACGCCGCCCCGGCAAAGAAGAGCCGGCGGCGGAACAATAGAAGAAAGAACAAGAAGGAAGTGCTTGCCGTCGAGAAGTCCGGCAAGGAGGCTCCCGCCAAGCAAGCACAGGATGGCGGCTCCGGCAAGGAGCCTGCCCCTGTAGCGGCAGCCGACAAGCAGGACGGCTCCGACAAGCAATACTGCAAGATCCACCGCACCAAGGGCCACGACCTCTCCAACTGCAAACGCGTCGAATACCTCGTCGAGCAGCAGAAAGCTGAGTACGAGCGGCGCGACAAGGAGAAGGCCCAAGGTGGCGGGGGAGAGCCAAGCAAGAAGCGGCCGTTCAACGGCCGGGGAGGACGCCGCGGCAAGGCCAAACAGCGGCAAGGTGACCGACCTCCCCGGGGCCGCGACAAGGATGAAGAAGACGACGACGATGACATGGAGGAAGAAGATAACAGCGAGCAGGAGTTCCAGAAGGCCACGGAAGTCCTGTGCGTCGACGGCGGCGCCTCTCTGCATACTTCCCACCGCCAACTCAAGCAGTGGGTGCGGGAAGTAAATGCAGCAGAGCCGCCCGTGGAGTCACGCAGGCTCCTCAAATGGTCCAGCACGCCCATCATTTTTGATCTTGAGGATCACCCTGACCGCCCCACCGCGGTCGGGTGCTTGCCGATGTTGGTCTCACCAACCATCCGCAACCTCAAGGTCACCAAAATGTTGGTTGACGGCGGGGCCGGCCTGAACTTGATCACCTCGGCTGTGATCAAGAAACTCCAAATCCCAGATGGCGAGCTCGAAGAGACCGGTTCGTTCCAAGGAATAAACCCGGGAAGGAGCAAGCCCAAGGGGAAGATTACTCTGCCAGTGACCTTTGGCGGGGAGCTGAACTTCAGGACGGAGAGGATAACCTTTGATGTTGCCGATATCCCATTGCCATACAATGGGATACTTGGACGTCCTGCCCTCGCCAAGTTCATGGCAGCTTCCCACTACGCCTACAACGTACTCAAGATGCCGGGGCCGATAAGCGTCATCTCTGTCCATGGCGACAAGAAGGACGCGCTTATCTGCGCCGACAAGATCTACCGGGACGCAGCAGCCGCGGCGGAGAGCAGTACACTTGCCGCTGAAGCTCCCGGGGGGAAAAAGACCAAGACCAAGTCCGGCAAGTGCTCTGGGACCCACTCCGGCAACCGCACCTCTTCGGAGTGCTGCGCTGCCGCCAAGGACGTTCCATCGAGCTCCACCGGCAAGTGCAAGAAGGGGATGGCCGCTCCACCGGCAACCAAGAAGGTGTCCGCCAAGGAGGACGGCACTGGTGGTACCTTCACCATCAGTGCCACACTTGACAGCAAATAGGAAAGCGCGCTCGTTGCCTTCCTGCGGGCGAATGTCGATGTGTTCGCGTGGCAACCATCTGACATCCCCGGTGTTCCCAGGAAGGTGATTGAGCACAAGCTTGCTGTTTGTCCTCATGCGCGGCCCGTCAAGCAGAAGGTCAGGAAACAAGCCGTGGAGCGCCAAGAATTCATTGCCGAAGAGATCAAAAAGCTAGAAGCAGCAGGCCTGGTTAGAGGCGTGACCCATCCCACGTGGTTAGCAAATCCAGTTGTCGTGCGTAAGGCCAACGGGAAGTGGAGACTGTGTATATACTTCACCGATGTGAATAAAGCATGTCCTAAGGATCCATTTCCCTTGCCGCGCATTGACCAGATCGATGACTCCACTGCCGGATGTGAGCTACTTTCCTTCCTTGATGCATATTCAGGCTACCACCAGATTTTCATGGCCAAGGAAGATGAAGAGAAGACTGCATTTATCACTCCATGTGGCACATATTGCTTCATACGCATGCCCTTCGGATTGAAGAATGCAGGATCAACATTTGCAAGAGTGGTATACACTGCTTTTGAGCCACAGATCCACAGAAATGTAGAGGCTTACATGGATGATATCGTGGTCAAGAGCAAGAGCAAGGATACACTGATCCAAGATTTGGAAGAGACATTTGAGAATCTGCGCAAGATCCAACTTAAGTTGAACCCCGAGAAGTGCGTCTTTGGAGTCCCCTCCGGCAAGCTTCTCGGGTTCTTTGTGTCACAGAGGGGGATTGAAGCCAACCCCGACAAGATAAAAGCCATCGAGCAGATCGAAGCCCCGAAGCGCGTCAAGGACGTAAGGAGACTTGCAGGTTGTGTAGCTGCCCTCAGTAGGTTCATTTCGAAGTCTGCAGAACGCGCCCTACCTTTCTTCAAAATCTTGAAGAAGGCAGGTCCTATGAAATGGACTCCGGAAGCGGAGGCAGCGCTGCAAGACTTGAAACGGTACCTATCCTCCACTCCAATACTTGTCGCACCTAGGCCACAAGAGAAGTTGCAGTTGTACTTAGCGGCAACCAATCAAGTGGTTAGTGCTGCGTTAGTAGCGGAGAGGGAGGC
This sequence comes from Secale cereale, assembly GCA_902687465.1. Lineage (NCBI taxonomy): Eukaryota > Viridiplantae > Streptophyta > Magnoliopsida > Poales > Poaceae > Secale > Secale cereale. The sequence goes on along the minus strand of LR738709.1, from coordinate 704,105,304 downwards.
CGACGAGGAGTCTACACCACCGGCAAGCGATTCCAGCGACAAGCAGGGGGCTGCTCCGACAAGCTCTGGCCCCGACAAGGACAACTCTGCGCAGGAGCAAGGAGAAGTGCGGAAGAAGATGGTGCAGCGCCCAGTGTATTTTGTGAGTTCCCTCTTGCAGGGGGCTAGATCAAGATACTCTGGGGTGCAAAGGTTGCTTTTCGGCCTCCTCATGGCCTCGAGAAAGCTGCGCCATTACTTCCAAGCACATGAGATAACAGTGGTCACTCGCTTTCTGTTGAAGAGGATATTGCACAATCCAGAAGCAACAGGAAGGATCGTCGAGTGGGCACTTGAGCTGTCAAGCTTTGGTCTCAAGTTTGAGAGTACCTCAACTATACAGAGCCGAGCTTTGGCAGAATTCATAGCTGAATGGACCCCAACGCCTGATGAAGAAGTTCCAGAGACAAGTGTACCCGTACAAGAAGCGACAAGTGAATGGGTAATGTACTTTGATGGTGCCTTCTCGCTGCAGGGCGCCGGTGCCGGCGTGGTACTTATCGCGCCCACCGAAGAACACCTCAAGTATATTATCCAGATGCACTTTCCCAGGGAGCAAGCGACGAACAATACTGCTGAGTATGAAGGCTTGCTCGCCGGCCTTAGGATTGCGGCCGAACTTGGGATTAAGAAGCTGATTGTGCGGGGAGATTCTCAGTTGGTGGTCCGGCAAGTCAACAAGAGTTATCAGAGCCCTTTGATGGAAGCTTATGTAGATGAAGTGAGGAAGCTTGAAGAACACTTTGAAGGTCTGCAAATGGAGCACATCCCAAGAGCTCAGAACGATATTGCAGATGGCCTTTCAAAGTGTGCTGCAATGAAGTTACCTGTGGAACCAGGGACCTTCTTGCTCAAGCTAACTCAACCATCCGTCACACCATCAATCGGGCAACCCAAGAAGAGAAAGTTGGTCTCCGGCGACTATTTGCCGGCGGATCTTCCCGAGGCCGCCGCCAAGGTCCCCAAGATCAACGATCAGAACGCTGAGGAACAGTTTGCTCCTGCAGATCCAAGGGTCTGTGCAGTTGAAGCAAGTGTTCCCGACAAGCCTCGCCCCGGCGAGCTTGCCGGGGGACCATCAGCTCCGGCAGAACCAGAGGTTCTTGCCGTAGAAGCTGAGGTTCCCGCAGCGGCCCTCATGCCTTTAGTCCTTACTGTTGAGCCTCGGGCTCCAGCATGGGCGCAGCAGATCGTCCGTTTTCTGCAAACTGGAGAACTTCCCGACGACCCAGAAGAGATAGGGAAGATAACCAGGCAGTCAAGTATGTACCAGTTCGTGGATAACGAGCTGTACAGAAGAAGACTCAATGGTGTCAGGTTGAAGTGCATTTCCAGAGAAGATGGACAGAAGCTGTTGGCGGAGATACACGGAGGCATATGTGGCCACCACATTGGCACAAGGGCACTTGCCGGGAAGGCGTTCCGACAAGGGTTCTTCTGGCCAGAAGCCCTCCAAGATGCAACTGCACAAGTAACCAAGTGTGAAGCGTGCCAGTTCCATGCCAAACAAATTCATCAGCCAGCTCAAGCTCTCCAGACGATCCCTTTGTCCTGGCCCTTCTCGGTCTGGGGGCTCGATATCCTCGGCCCCTTCCCCCGAGCTGTCGGGGGCTTTGAGTACTTGTACGTTGCAATCGACAAGTTCACAAAGTGGCCAGAAGTGGAACCAGTGAGAAAGGTGACAGCACAGTCAGCGGTCAGGTTCTTCAGGTCGATTGTTTGCCGTTTCGGGATCCCTAACAGGATCATCACCGACAACGGCACACAATTCACTAGTCGCACCTTCATGCAGTACGTCCAAGACCATGGCGCCAAGGTCTGCTTCGCTTCTGTTGCTCACCCGAGGAGCAACGGTCAAGCGGAGAGGGCTAATGCTGAAGTGCTGCGCGGACTCAAGACAAGGACCTTTGACAGGCTGCGCAAGTGCGGAAGAAACTGGATAGAGGAGTTGCCGGCGGCTCTTTGGTCAATCAGAACGACACCAAGTCGAGCCACCGGACAGACACCCTTTGCTCTAGTCTATGGAGCAGAGGCAGTTCTCCCCACGGAACTCGTATACGGATCTCCTCGAGTGCTCGCTTATGATGAGCTCGAGCAAGAGCAACTGCGACAAGACGATGCATTGCTCCTCGAGGAGGAACGTCTCCAGGCTGCTGTACGAGCTGCTCGATACCAGCAAGCCTTGCGCCGCTATCATAGCCGCAAGGTTAAGGCCAGGAGTCTCGAGGAAGGCGACCTTGTTCTTCGGCGTGTTCAGTCCGCCAAGAATTCCAACAAGTTGACGCCGAAGTGGGAAGGCCCTTATCGGGTGAGACAAGTCACAAGGCCCGGCGCTGTCCGCCTTGAGACCGAAGAAGGCTTACCGGTGAGCAACTCCTGGAACATAGAGCATCTTCGCAAATTTCACCCATAAGGCGCGGTTGCCGTGATCCGTTCCGGCAACCACCTTTTGTACAAGCCTTGCCGCTGTTGCATGTAACCCTTTGTACAAAGCCGGGCGCAGACCCCGTGCATCAGTAAAGCTTTTGTGTTTTGCGCTATTTGCCTTTTCCATGCTCTTCTTCGTTATTTGCATGCATTATTTGGCATCTTGTGCAACACACGTATCCGGTAAGCATTAGCACGCCGAAAGGCCATATACTTGTTTCCCTCTTCTTTCTCTTTTCCTCTTAAGCAGAAGGAATGTTCCTCGCGCACAAGTTTGCCGGGGGGGGGAGGAGATGGAAGATGAACCAAAGTGTTGTTCAAGAAAGAGAAGCCTTACCGGGAAGCAAGCAATATATGAAAGCTAAGTTACCAGAATTTGAGCAGTTCAAATTTTTAAATTTTAAGTTATCTTCCTTGAACAACCACACTTTGTATGGAAAACCTGTGCGCGGAGGAACCTACCCGTGGCTAGCCGCACCCTTATCTTGTTTTCGAGTACGCTCAACGACTTAAGTGAGCTGCGACAAGTGTCGCGCCCTTGCTTCGTTTTCGAGTTCACTCAGCAAGCTAAGTGCGTTGCGACTAGCTGCGGCAAGGTTGCTTGCCGGTAAGACCTTGGCCAGCAGGCTGCTCAGGGTCCAGCACTCAGCGCTCGCGGCAAGGGGCCCCTTGCCGGCAAGTTCCCTAGAAGCGTGGGGTTGAAAGCATACAAAGTAGAGGACCAAAACAAGGGAGATAACACTGCATCGATTGCTCAAAATAAGATAATATCTTACAAGGGATAACTTGTCGCAATCGCTAATTAGATTCGTGTCCATGGCACACTTTGCAATAACAAAGGAAATAAAAAGGAAGAGGCCTAATCTACGCGGTCGCCTTCACGCCTGGAGATCTTGTTCACCTTGGCGATAATGTGGGCGACCTGCGCCTTCAGCGCCTCCATATCCGCGTCGGCCGGCAAGCTACGGAGAACGTTGACGAGATTTATACCAGGATTGCGGTACACTATCTTCGTCAGAACGCGCTCCAAAGTTCCCGCGCAGAGCTGGCGTGACTCCTCGGCCAGTTGCGCGGGGAGCTTCTTCTGTAGATTTGCGAGAGCTGGCGCGATCCCTCTGAAGAAGAGACTGAGCTTGGCGCTGTGGGGGAGATTTGGATCCGGAGAGGGGAGCGCCGGCCTCTACTCTAGGCGTAAAGAAATGCCTAAAAAGCGCTACATTTGGATAGATCCCTATGTAGTTTTCGCACAGATGTGCGAAAACCGCCATCGTGAGGATGGCGTTGGGGGTGAAGTCTAAAAGGTGGAGGTTGTAGGTGTTCATGATATCGCAGAAAAATTCAGAGAATGGAGGACAAAGGCCGCAGTGGAAGAAGACAGCGAAGAAGAAATACCCGCCGGGGTACAGATCCTTGGCGGCGGCGGGATAAACTCTGGTCCGAGGATGCGCCTTGGTCTTCTTGGCCCAGAACAGGTAGTACTTGTTCCAGAGCTCCCGCGCGCCGAGCCTTGGCGCGAAGACGACATTCCTCTTCCGCAGGAGAGCAAGCTTCGCCGCCTGCTCGGATTTCTCTTTCTTGGCCTTCTCCGCCTTCGCCTTCTCGGTCTTCAGGGCCATGGCGGAGGCGGCGAGGGAAGGGGGGCGAGGAGTCCGGCGGCGCCGCAGATGCGAGAGACGGCGGAGGAGGTGTGGAGGCGGAGCGCAGGGGGGAATTTCTGGAGATGGAAGAAGCAATGAAGACGAAGTAAGGTAACGGCCCCTGCTTCCTCTGCTTTTAAGGGGGAAATGGGGGACGCTCCGCATATCCCATTAAAGAACGTGGCCACGTTCTCTCCCACGACGCCGCAATCAACGCGTGCCGTTACGGGGGGACGCGGCGGATGCGGAAGGGGATTCGGCGTGCCGTGGGCCGCGCGTGCCAGTGCACTGTTTTGGGCCTGGCCCAACAGCGCTCGCCACCGTGTGTGGCCCAGGCCCGGGGGCTCCTGTCGGTGTACTAAGGTAGGGGTACCTCAGTACCCCAACTTGTGCACGGGCAGTAGCAGCTTCCCGCGGCGGGGCCTACCACGTGCTTGCCGGAGACCTTTCTGATCCATACGAAGCCATTCAAAAACAAAGTATACAAGACAGAAGATCAAGGCCCCGGCAAGTGGAGCTTGCCGGGAAGGCCGTCCCAGGCCCAAGACTACCACATTAGCACAAGACCCTGGCAAGAGGAGCTTGCCAGGAAGACTAGAAGGCTACATTTCAGAAGACATGCCTCGGCGCAACATGCGCCCCGGCAGGGCCCGGGGAGCGACAAGCTCCAGGGCCCGGCAAGGTCAAGGCCCCGGCAAGGTGCTTGCCGGGGAGAGTTACGCTGTGTACCCGCGCTCCAGCTCATCGAACCACACGTCGCCCTGGGGCCATTCCAGGGACGCGTGGCGGATGGCTGTGCAGCCTGGGGGACACGGTGGCACTCCACGGTGACGAAGCTATCGCCGTGGCGAACGGAGACGCAAGGGCGGGCGCTTTTGGGGTCGACGGTGACGGGCATTTAATGCCCTTGTCCCCCACTGTCAAAGTAGGTGATGACCACTGTTCATGCACTGTTCATCCACTGTTCCCGCACTGTTACAACTACCACCACAATTACATTTTTACCCCTTCTTCTACGTTGACACCTGTCGGTGACCCCTTGAGCTATAAAAGGAGGCCCATGCACAACGTAGAGAGGGTTCGGAACCTAGATCGCTCACTCGCTCGGTGTAGCTAGATCTTCAAGCTCCCGAGCTCTCCAACTCAATACAATCTAAGCAGGAGTAGGGTTTTACGCGTCCATCGCGGCCCGAACCTGGGTAAACTGCCCGCGTGCTCTCTACGATCTGCTCTTTGTGCTCCCTCCGCTCCCTTACCGCACGAACAAGGGGCTCTGGTCCCATAGGTGCTCGTGGTGGACAGTTTCCCCCGACAGTTGGCCATAAAGGCTTTCAACCTGGCAAGTTGAGAAGCAAACCGGGGCCGCTCTGAGGAGCTGAGGCGCTGCGGCAAAGGGTGATCCTCCGGAAGACGGTGCTCGCGATAACCCGGCAGTGGGTTTTCCCCTTCAGGTGAAGTGTCAATGCAATAAAACCAAGACTTGTTCCAATCCTTGGGGTGCGAGTGGAGAGCGGCATGAGGAAAGACTACGTCTCTTCTCTTCTGAATGCTGACCCCGCCCAGTTCTTGATGAGGTCCGCTGGTAAACTCAGTTCGCCGGTTCAAGTGGAAAAAGTCCCTGAACAGGTCGACTGATGGCTCTTCTTGCAAATACACCTCTGAGAAAACTTGAAAATCGCAGATGTTGGAAACAGAGTTGGGACCTATGTCCTGAGGGTGAAGCTGGAAAGCGGCAAGTACATCCCGGAAGAACTTTGAACCGGGAGGAGTGAAACCTCGAGCTATGTGGTCGAAGAAGACAATAACCTCCCCCTCTCTGGGAGCAGGAGGACATTCATTTCCTGGGGCCCGCCATTTTAAAACGGACTGAGGGCCTAGAGTGCCGATTGCAGCAGCGTTGACTAAATCTTCTTCCGTAACGACGGAAGGAACCCATTTGCAAGACACAAACTGTTTAGCCATAGCAACAGAAGAACAGCGCTGAAAGGGTAAAGTGTAAACCCGGATTATTCGAGTACAGTGACATAAACCGGAAGACATATGCAAAGATCACACGACGGTCTAGACGAGGGACTAATGATATGGATAACCCGGCAGTAAGCAGGAAAACGTATTACTACTGGTTCATGACAACAAAAGAGAAGGAGCTAAACCGTCGCGTTCGTCATTTATTTATTACAGAAGCAACATACAACTAGTTAAACTGGAGAGTATTTTACAGATTTACAAGGATGAAGAAACAAGTTTTTACAAACAGCCAAAGTAAAACAGATGTGAGCGCCCAGGAAAAACAAAAACAAATACGCTACTATTGCAAGAAGAACTAGGGGGATCATATACAGAGCAGACAAATTTAAAGGTTGAATATAAAGGACTAGATCTAAAGTATACGGCAGCGGAACAGAGGCAAATTTTAAGGGCAAGATCTAAAGGCTGAAATTACTTCGAACTTGGTGCCTAGGACGAACAGATGAAGCTTTCTCCGAGGTTTAATGGCGGAGGCGCGAGAAGAACCCTAGAGCTATAGATCTACAGCGAGGAAGATGAAGTACCTGGAACAGCAAGAAGCGGCGGCAGAGTTTCTCTGGTCGCACTTAGGTTGATGCAGCGGCCGGTGGAGGCGAGCTCGACGGACGATGGCGGAGACTTGAGCTCGGGCGACGGAGGAAGAAGAACGAACGGAAGGAGATAAAGAACAGAGGCAACAGTATTTATAAAGGGGCAGAGTCGAAACGGCAGGCGCGAGATTTGAGGAGGCAGAAGATTGGATAAAGATTCCCTGTCGCCTCGATTCTCGGGATGGCCTTTAAACAAAGGTGATAGACATCTGGGCGCGTTAAATGCGGAAGTGATGTCACGGTCCAATTAAGTGATTTTCAAGGATGACGTCATGGCCGGTTTACAAAAATGAGAAGACACAAGAAAAGAAGATCATGCAAGACTGAAAAGATTGATGTGAACAAGTTCAAATCATTCTGGGGCCTAATGTCAGGGATATTACTAGCAGGTATAAACCGGCTAGTGTAAACCGGATTATGGAAATTTAGTTGTATAATTGCAATACCCAGTAGGAGTTACGGCCCATGAAGGCTTAGGGCCTGTTTGTAACGTTATGGTTTGTAAACCGCCTGATCATGTAACTTGAGAGATAAGAAGGAAAGAGCAGAGACCGAGGCGGACACAAGTATGAGCCGGCCTCGGGACTCTGTGAACCGGACCGGGCGTCACATCTATATAAAGGGACGACCCGGCGACGGTTCCGAGGCAAGAAACAACCCGTCGAGACACAGGCAAGCGATCCGCTCCCTGTTTATCGACACCCAAGCAATACCAAACCAAACTAGACGTAGGCTTTTACCTTCATCGAAGGGGCCGAACTAGTATAAAATCCTCTGTGTCCTTTGTGTGCTTTTAACCCCTTCAAGCTAACCCGTGCGATGGTTCCTTCACTAAGTCCGTTAAACCGGACATCTGCCGTGTTATTTCCACGACACCGTTGATGCATCTACCAATAAAGAGAGCAAAGTAATGTATGGAAGGAAAGTGAATGCTCCCTATGGTAGCTTGTGTGATCTCTCTAGATTCCCCCACAGTGATACTAGCAAGGAAGTCTTTATATTCAGATTTTCGAGGTTCACTAATATTGCCCCACTGCGGGAGCTTACAAGCATCATTAAAATCTTCTAGGTCCATGGTGTAAGATTTATCATATAGATCAAACAGGACAGTGTGAGAATTACGTGAAGATGTAAATTCAAACCTTCTCACAAAGGAATCAGTTAAGTAACGATACCGATGGCACTTGTCTAGCATGAAGCCCTCGAGGTCAGCGTTACGCACATATGCATCGAACTCCTCCTTAATCCCTGCCCGAACCATAAACTCCTCTGACGGCCATTCAAAAGGCCGCACTTGAGCTTCCCTCGGTAATTCATCGTCCGGCTCACGTATCGCGAGCCTTGGTCCTTACTTCCTTGAGGAATCACCTTGGAAGATTTTCCTATGCATTTTTCTGAATTTTTTAGTAACTCAAAATAAAAGTGAACCAAACTCAACAAAATTGATTGTAACTACTCCTAAAAGTGCCTAGAGACTATATCATGCATTAGAACTACTTGGGACCAAAGAAATTTAACATGCAAGCTCAAGAATAAGATCACTACAGTAGCAAAAATTTGCAATAAATAAACCACTAGAACAAAAACTAATTGGACCAATGGAGGAGTCACATACCAAGGAACAATCTCCCCAAACAGTTTAGTGAATGGAGCTTTGAGCAGGGAGATCGAAAATGGCAGCAAGATGAGCTAGAACTCGTGCTTGAGCTGGATAGTGAATTTTTTTGGGAGGAAGAAGGAGTGTGTGGGTGCAGGAATAAGTGGAGGGGGTCATGTGGGGCCCACGAGGCAAGGGGCGCGCCCTGGACCCTCGTGGCCAGGTGATGGCTCCCCTTGCTGTGTTCTAAGTGCCAAACATTCTCAAATATTCTAGAAAAAATCATATTTCATTTTCGGGGCATTTGGAGAACTTTTATTTTCGGGGTATTTTTTTATTGCATGGATAACTCTGGAAACAGACAGAAAATACTATTTTTGCTTTATTTAATCTAATTAACAGAAATTAAAAGGAGGATACAGAAAGTTGTGCTATCTAGATTCACCCATCTCATGCTCATCGAAAGGAATCCATTAACAAGGTTGATCAGGTCTTGTTAATAAACTCTTTCTGAATAACATGAAACCGGAGAATTTTTGAATAACACTAGGTTACCTCAATGGGGATATGCATGTCCCCAACAATAATAATATCATATTTCTTCTTGACGGTAGGAAGAGGAAATTCAAAACCTCTAATAGTAATAGTTGAATTTTTTTCCAATAGAATTGATACTGTGGACCTGAGGTTGTTTCCTCGGAAAGTGTACCATATGCTCATTACCATTGACATGAAAAGTGACATTGCCTTTGTTGCAATCAATAACAGCCCCTGCAGTATTCAAAAAGGGTCTACCAAGGATAATAGACATAATATCTTCCTCGGGAATATCAAGGATTACAAAGTCCGTTAGAATAGTAACATTTGCAACCACAATAGGCACATCCTCACAAATACCGATAGGTATAGCAGTTGATTTATCGGCCATTTGCAAGGATATTTCAGTAGGTGTCAACTTACTCAAGTCAAGTCTACGATATAAAGAGAGAGGCATAACACTAACACCGGCTCCAAGATCACATAAGAGAGTTTTAACATAGTTTCTTTTGATGGAGCAAGGTATAGTAGGTACTCCTGGATCTCTTAGTTTCTTAGGTATTCCACCCTTAAAAGTGTAATTGGCAAGCATGGTGGAAATTTCAACTTTAGGTATCTTTCTTTATTGGTAATAATATCTTTCATATACTTAACATAAGGATTTGTTTTAAGCATATCAGTCAAACGCATAAGCAAAAAGATTGGTCTAATCATTTCAGCAAAGCGCTCAAAATCCTCATCATCTTTTTCTTGGATGGTTTAGGAGGAAAAGGCATGGGTTTCGGAACACATGGTTCTCTTTCCTTACCGTGCTTCCTAGCAACAAAGTCTCTCTTATCATAACGTTGATTCTTTGATTGTGGGTTATCAAGATCAACATCAGGTTCAATCTCTACATCATTATCATTGCTAGGTTGAGCATCATCATGAACATCATCATTAACATTATCACTAGGTTCATGTTCATTACCAGATTGTGTCTCAGCATCAGAAACAGAGATATCTTTGGGATTCTCAGGTGTGTCAGCTACAGGTTCACTAGAAGCATGCAAAGTCCTATCATTTTTCTTTTTCTTCTTCTTAGAAGAACTATGTGCATCTAAATTAGCTCTGTGAGAATCTTGCTCAATTCTCTTAGGGTGGCCTTCAGGTAGACCTGGCCAAACCTCGGGCCGGGCCGGGCTTCGGGCCGGGCCTACCAAAGCCCGGTGCAAAAAACCGAGGCCCGAGCCCGCCCCGGCCCGGCCGTTGGGCCTAAAAATCGGGCCCGAGCCCGGCCCGAACACGCAAAATCCCGACGGGCCTCGGGCCTCGGGCCGGTCCCCTTCGCTAATGTGCAAAAATGACGGGCCCGGGCCCGGCCCAGCCCGGCCATCGGGCTTGAAATCTAGGCCCGAGCCCAGCCCGTGGACAAGGTCGGGCCGGGCCGGGTCGGGCCGACCGGGTCGGGCTGCCCATGGCCAGGTCTACCTTCAGAGGTTCCTGAGTCATTTTACCACCTCGAGTCATAACTCTAACAACATTATCATTTTTCTTACTATTTAATTCATTGAGCAAATCATTTTGTGCAAAGTACTTGTTCTACTTGAGTGGTAACCATAGAAGCATGTTTACTAATGAGTTTCAATTCAACTTTAACTCTAGACATATAATCACTCAAGCGTTCAATCATATAAGCATTACGTTGCAATTGTCTACCAACATAAGCATTGAAGTTTTCTTGCTTCACAATAAAATTGTCAAACTCACCTAAGCATTGGCTAGCAGACTTATAACGAGGAATATCACCTTCATCAAATCTATAAAGAGAATTTACCTTTACTACCTGTGTCGGGTTATCAAGACCATGTATTTCTTCAATATGCGGTAAATTCTTAACATCTTTAGCTTTAATACTTTTTTCTTTCATAGATTTCTTTGGTTCTTGCATATCTTCAGGACTGAGAAATAGAACACCCCTTTTCTTCGGAGTTGGCTTAGGGGATGGTTCAGGAAGTGTCCAATTATTTTTATTGGTCAACATATTATTCAATAATAATTCAGCTTGATCAACTGTTCTTACCCTAAAAACACAACCAACGCAATTATCCTGGTGGTCTCTGGAAGCATCGGTTAGTCCATTATAAAAGAAATCAATTATTTCATTCCTCTGAAGAGGATGATTAGGCAAAGCATTAAGTAATTGGAGAAGCCTCCCCCAAGCTTGTGGGAGACTCTCTTCTTCAATTTGCACAAAATTATATATTTCCCGTAAGGCAGCTTGTTTCTTATGAGCGGGAAAATATTTAGCAGAGAAGTAATAAATCATATCCTGGGGACTACGCACACAACCAGGATCAAGAGAATTAAACCATGTCTTAGCATCACCCTTTAACGAGAATGGAAATAACTTAGTAATATAGTAATAATGAATCTTTTCCTCATTGGTGAACATGGTGGCTATATCATTCAACTTAGTAATATGTGCCACAACAGTTTCAGATTCATAGCCATGGAAAGGATCAGATTCAACCAAACTAATTAACTCGGGATCAACAGAGAAATCATAATCCTTATCAGTAACAAAGATGGGCGAAGTAGCAAAAGCAGGGTCATATTTCATTCTAGCATTCAAAGACTTTTCTTTCAGCTTAGCTAATAATTTCTTAAGATCATATCTATCGTTGCAAGCAAGAAAGTATCTAGCAATATCTTCATCCATAACATAACCCCCAGGAATAACAGGCAATTCATATCTAGGGGGAGAATCTTCATCATCACTTTCATCAATATTATCAGTTTCAATATTTGCATTCTCCCTAACCTTAGCAATTTGTTCATCTAGAAATTCACCTAGTGGCACAGTATTATCAAGCATAGAAGTAGTTTCATCATACATAGCAGATGTGGCATCATCAAGAACATGTGGCATATCAGATTCAATAGCAAGAGTAGGTGTCGCAAATTTACTCATAAAAGAGGGTGAATCAAGTGTAGACCTAGATGGCAGTTCCTTACCTCCCCTCGTAGTTGAGGGAAAGATCTTGGTTTTTGAGTCCTTCAAGTTCTTCATAGTGATCAACAGATATAAATCCCAAGTGACTTAAAGAATATAGCTAGGCTCCCCGGCAACGGCGCCAGAGAATAGTCTTGATAACCTACAAGTGTAGGAGATCGCAACAGTTTTCGAGGGTAAAGTATTCAACCCAAATTTATTGATTCGACACAAGGGGAGCCAAAGAATACTCTTAAGTATTAGCAGCTGAGTTGTCAATTCAAACACACCTGGAAACTTAGTATCTGCAGCAAGGTAGTTTAGTAGCAAGGTAATATGGAAGTAACAGTAACGGTAGCAAAAGTAGCGATAGTGTTTTTATAGTGATTGTAACAGTAGCAGCTGGAAAGTAAATAAGCAACAAGCAATATGTCAAAATCTCATAGGCATTGGATCGGTGATGGAGAATTATGTCGGATGCGATTCCTCATGTAATAGTTATAACCTATGGTGACACAGAACTAGCTCCAGTTCATCAATGTAATGTAGGCATGTATTCCGAATATAGTCATACATGCTTATGGAAAATAACTTGCATGACATCTTTTTTCCTACCCTCCCCTGGCAGCGGGGTCCTAGTGGAAACTAAGGGATATTAAGGTCTCCTTTTAATAGAGTACCGGACCAAAGCATTAACACATAGTGAATACATGAATTTCTCAAACTACGGTTATCACCGGGAGTGGTCCCGACTATTGTCACTTCGGGGTTGCCGGATCATAACACAGAGTAGGTGACCATAGACTTGCAAGATATGATCAAGAACACACATATATTCATGAAAACATAATAGGTTCAGATCTGAAATCATGGCACTCGGGCCCTAGTGACAAGCATTAAGCATGGTAAAGTCATAGCAACATCAATCTTAGAACATAATGGATACTAGGGATCCAACCCTAACAAATCTAACTCGATTACATGGTAAGTCTAATCCAACCCATCACCGTTCAGCAAGCCTACGATGGGATTACACACGCACGACGGTGAGCATCATGGAATTGGTGATGGAGGAAGGTTGATGATGACGATGGCGACGATCTCCCCTCTCCGGAGCCCCGAACGGACTCCAGATCAACCCTCCCAAGAGAGATTAGGGCTTGGCGGCGGATCCGTATCGTAAAACGCGATAATTCTTCCTCTCTGATTTTTTTTGCCCGAAAGTGAATATATGGAGTCAGGGGATACGTCGGTGGAGCAACAGGGGGCCCACGAGGCAGGGGGCGCCCCCAACCCTCGTGGACAGAGTGTGGGCCCCCTGGTATGGTTCTTTCCGCAGATATTTTTAATATATTCCAAAATAATTCTCCGTTGAATTTCAGGTCATTCCGAGAACTTTTATTTCTGCACAAAAATAACACCATGGCAATTCTGCTGAAAACAGCGTCAGTCCGGGTTAGTTCCATTCAAATGATGCAAGTTAGAGTCCAAAATAAGGGCAAAAGTGTTTGGAAAAGTAGATACGTTGGAGACGTATCACTTCTGACAACAAGCTTGATAGTTTTTGGTAGGAAACGTCTCACCTTTGGGGACGAAACGATATCCATTGCCTCTTATTGCTTTCAAGTTTTTTTTCTCGTGTCAACATAGAGCAACAGGAGTGTTGTGTGAATTTTTGTGATTTTTTGGGGTTCGTTTGGACATTTTAATGCATTAATTGAGTTTTCAATGCATTTATGTGCATAATTCAAATTTGAACTACATGTGCATGCTCCCGTGCATATTTGGTTGAAAATCAAATATGTGTCGTTGGGTGCATGCTTAGGTCCCATGCAAGAAATGGGAATGAATTTCAAACAACAGGGCACCGTTGATTGCCGGCAAAACATTGAGATGCATGGTTTTTAAATGCTAGTAAATCCAAAACTCGTCTGAAATTCATGAAACTTGGCATGCTATCATGGAAGAGCACCCGACATGTTGTGGTATTTTTCGTGTCCATTTTGACAGAAGGCGCACTCGAATAATGACAGCCAACAAAGGCATTTAAAAAATAGCTGCCACTTTAATAGCTCAAACGTTTGTATAATTCAAACCGTGTGCGTTCGGTTAACAATTTTCACGTGACGCCACGTGTCTTGGTTTTAATGGCTATAGGAGGGGCTGTGTGGATAGCTTCTTGACTGAATGGGAGGCCTGCGAGCGTAGTCCGATGCGCAGGCTCACCGGGAAGCGTACAAGCTGTTCAACGCAGGATCTGTGCATCTCTTCAACGCAAACGGTTCAGATTACGGTATGCAAATTAAAGCCAGACTTCGGTGCTAATCCAAGAGACACTGAGATTACTATGATTTCTGAAGGAATTTTGGAGGATTTTAGGACATACACCCCCACTCCATATTGATTGCTTCATTCATATGGTTACAATCGTCCATAAGCATTTCTCCTTTGGATTCATCTGTACTAGTTTTCTTAGGGAATTTTTCATCCAATCCAACCTCTTGTGAAGAAGGCTACATGTTTCTAGATTGTAATCAAATTAATGCCCATGTTAATCATGATAGATCGAAGATGGTACGTTCGTGCATTTTACAAATCCTGCAGACCAAATGGGCGTGTAGCAGTGTTCAAAACTGCATGTAGGCACTAACATGTTCTCTTCTTTTGCAGTGAATATTAGCCCGGTGGAAGATGTTGATAACGACAATCACATCGAATGCCTGGATCTGCATCTCTCAAATATTACTTTGAACTCCTTCCGAGGGACCCCACCAGAGATTACACTCGCCATGTTCTTTCTTGCCAGAGCAAAGGAGCTGAGGGTACTGAGGTTGAACATGCATTTAATTAGGAAAGATCAATGGTATGATTATCAGAGGCAGCTGGTACTGCCGAATGGATGTGCCTCCAAAAATGCCAAACTTCGTATTGGAAGAGCAAATGGCAAAGCAATTGGAAGTTATTGTGTGAAACCCATACATGACTTGTCAGTGGCTGAAACCTTTTCAGAAATGACGTAGCTTACAATGTTTCAATTTGGGCGTTGTAATATTTGAACTTGAACCTTGCAATACTTATGGTATTTGTTATACTGAACCATTTTTGTTCTGTTGTCTCAACGCAAACAGTTCATCTAGGTGAACCGCATGTCGTACATCGCACACACCTTGATATGGCTGACCGTTTCTTTTGTGTTGCCTAATCACAAACAGTTCATCCGAGTGAACTGTATGCTATACATCACACACACCTTGATCTGGCTGACCGTTTCGTTTGTGTTTCCTAATCAGAAACAGTTCATCCGAGTGAACTGTATGCCATACATTGCACACACCTTGATCTGGTTGACCGTTTCTTTTTGTTGCCTAATCACAAACAGTTCATCCGAGTGAACCGTATGATGTACATCGCACACGCCTTCATCAGGCTACCGGTTTCTTTTGTTCCGCCTCATCGCAAACGGTTCATTGGATTGAACCATATGCCTTGGATCACACATGCAACTAAAATCTGAACCATCTTTGATGCATCCTCCATTGCAAACATTTTGCACCTTTTTTGACATTTTTTTACATCCCCGTTTGTGATTAATGCATCACACATAGTTTCGTGAAAGGGTCTTTGATCGTAGTGTCACGTTAGCAGCATCCTATAGTAGTGAGATCTTGATGCCCAATATATAAGCAGCTTCACCGAGGTCTTTCATTGAAAAATTCTTATTCAAGTATCCTTTTATGCTATCCAGAAATTCTACATCATTTTCAATCAACAATATGTCATCCACATATAATATCAGAAATGCTACAGAGCTCCACTCACTTTCTTGTAAATACAGACTTCTCCAAAAGTCTGTATAAAACCATATGCTTTGATCACCTCATCAAAGCGTATATTCCAACTTCGAGATGCTTGCGCCAGTCCATAGATGGATCGCTGGAGTTTGCACACTTTGTTAGCACCTTTAGGATCGACAAACCTTCTGGTTTCATCATATACAACTTTTATTTAAGATATCCATTAAGGAATGCAGTTTTGACATCCATTTGCCAAATTTCATAATCATAAAACGTGGTAATTGCTAACATGATTTTGACAGACTTAAGCATCGCTACGGGTGAGAAAGTCTCATCATAGTCAACTCCATGAACTTGTCGAAAACCTTTCAGAACAAGTCGAGCTTTGTAGACAGTAACATTACCATCAGCGTCAGTCTTCCACTTAAAGATCCATTTATTTTCAATGGCTTGCCGATCATCGGCCAAGTCAACCAAAGTCCACACTTTGTTCTCATACATGGATCCCATCTCAGATTTCCTGGCCTCAAGCCATTTTGCGGAATCTGGGCTCATCATCGCTTCCTCATAGTTTGTAGGTTCATCATGGTGTAGTAACATGACTTACGGAACAGGGTTACCATACCACTCTGGCGCAAAACGCACTCTGGTTGACCTACGAGGTTCAATAGTAACTTGATCTGAAGTTTCATGATTATCATCATTTGCTTCCTCTCTAATTGGTGTAGGAATCAATGGAACTGATTTCTGTGATGAACTACTTTCCAATTCGGGAGAAGGTACAACTACCTCATCAAGTTCTACTTTCCTCCCACTCAATTCTTTCGAGAGAAAC
Source organism: Secale cereale (assembly GCA_902687465.1). Lineage (NCBI taxonomy): Eukaryota > Viridiplantae > Streptophyta > Magnoliopsida > Poales > Poaceae > Secale > Secale cereale. The sequence continues at coordinate 704,088,846 of LR738709.1, read as the reverse complement.
TCCTTCTCTAGAAAGGATCCATTCTTAGCAACGAATATCTTGCCTTCGGATCTATGATAGAAGGTATACCGAACAATTTCTTTTGGGTATCCTATGAAGACACATTTCTCCGACTTGGGTTCGAGCTTATCAGGTTGAAGGTTTTTCACATAAGCATCGCAGCCCCAAACTTTAAGAAACGACAACTTGGGTTTCTTGCCAAACCATAGTTCATAAGGTGTCGTCTCAACGGATTTAGATGGTGCCCTATTTAACATGAATGATGTTGTCTCTAAAGCATAACCCCAAAACGATAGTGATAAATCGTAAGAGACATCATAAATCAAACCATATCTAATAAAGTACGGTTACGATGTTGATGACCCACAACTGTAAGGGATCTATTGCAGCGTTTTCGATAAGTAAGAGTGTCGAACCCAACGAGGAGCAGAAGGTATTGACAAGTGATTCTGAGCAAGGAATAACTGCAAGCACTGAAAGATATCTTTTTAGGGGTTTTCTTGATATAAGCAATAGGAAAGTAAAAGCGAGCAAAGTAAAAGGCACTGGAGAGTAACAAGTGGCCCAATCCTTTCTGAGCAAAGGAGAGGCCTAGCAACTGAACTTATAAAGGCTAAAGTGTTCTTGAGGACACACGGGAGAGGTAGTCATGTGCTTTCGCCATATTCCGTATCGGTACTACGTGATGTGTTGATAAGTGTTGAGTGGGTGGATCTATGCTAGTACACCCTCTAGACTAAGATAAGTGCACTCTTATGATTAAACACCTTGCAAGCATCCGCAAATACAAGATAGTATTTAAGGCAAAAGCCTATCCATAGCAATACGATCGATGATCCATTGTTCCCTTGTGCAAAAGCGTGCGAACTGGGGTTCAGGTTTATGTCACTCCGGCAACCCACCGTAAGCATTCTTTGTGCACAATGTATTCCCCTAGGTCCTTAATAAGGCGAAGTGTTGAGTGTTCGACTCACACAACACCACTAGGAAAATAACAACACAACTTAAGTATCAAACAACATATATTACTTCAACATCATATGACTACTAACAACAAGACTTCTCCCATGTCCTCAAGAACTAAAGTAACTACTCACAAGACATAAAAGAGATCATGATCAGTGGAGATAAATGGGTGATAAACAATCTGGACATAATGATATTTCTCCAACAAAACTCAATAGCATTCACCACAAAGTAGTAATCAACACCGATAGAGTAGAGAGGATAGATAGTACGGATTACAGCACAAGTTGCAATTCTGAGATGAGATTGGATGAAGATGGAGATGGTGCTGATGTTGGGGATGATGTTGATGATGATCTCGATGATGCCCGTGACGATGGTGATGACGATGGCGATGATCTCCCCTTCCGGGAGGTGATCTCCCCGGCGAAATCTGCCCGCCGGAGATGGCTTTTCCTTCTCTGTAGGTTTCCGCCATGGAGCGGCGGCGGAACTCCGTCAAAACTCTCCTTTTTAGGGTTTTTGGATGACGAGGAGTATATATGCCAAAGGGGGTCACCAGAAGCGGAGAGGGAGGCCCAGGCGCCCCCCTAGGGCGGCCAGGGGTGGGGCCGCCTGGGGTGGCCGCCTGGGCTGCCCCTGGCTCCCCTCTAGTTGCTCTTTTGCGTGTCTTCGTGATCCTTCTGGAAAATACCCTCCGTCGATTTTCAGGTAATTTGGAGGTATTCTTCTTCAGCAACTCGGCGTCCACTTTTTACCGCTGAATCCTGCGTCTTCTGCTTCGGCACCGGAAAGTTGCAAACTGTGTAAAATAGGCCAAAACAACATAAGAACATCATCGTAATGTGAAATATATCAATGAATAAGGATGAATTACGATATAAAATAGTGATGCATTTTGGACGTATCAACACCCCCAAGCTTAGACCTCGCTTGTCCCCAAGCGAATACTGAGCTCGGTAAACCTGTCCACAAGTTTAGAGAGTGAAGTGTCGATAAATAGATTACGGACAAGAAGCATCACAGTCTCTTCACCAAACTCAAATATCCTCAACAGCAATCTTCAACTCACAAGGCCCTTATAAAAGAGTGGTAACACTTATAATCGAAAGTAGGGCTAAGGAAACTCATCAAATCATGGCAAACATGTCCTTTGGTCAAAGAACAACTAATAGCTGTTACTTTTGCTCTTTCTCTTTATGTTTTGATGAGATTAATTGAAGCTTTTGAAAGAACATGTTATTAGGCAAGAAGTGAAAGTGTTTACACAAAGGAAGATGTTTGCTTTAGCTGGGCTTGACAAACAACTTACTTATCAAATGATAATGTCAACAAGAATATGATATGACAAATCTTAATGCAACTTTATATGAATGAATCCTCGTCAACATCAAATGTCTGCTCTCTTTAAGAGTAGAAGGAAGTAGGAATAACTGACTCAACCTAAAACTAAGAGATAGGCCCTGCTCTAGGGAAGTAGGGAAAACTCATGTGCTATCCTTAAATCAAACAGAATGAAAACAAGTTTTGAGAGGTGCATGATTTGTCAACGAATGCTAATAGATAACTCAATTACTTCTCGAGCTGGACAAGTTTCGAGGAACGGCTCCCGCACGGGGACGATCACATCCCCTTAATCTCCTTTGTTTATCGCTGCCAAAGTTTTCTGATTTCTCATGAACAAAGCGTGAAGGAGGGTTTGTTTGTTGTATTATCTTTTATGAGCCGGGCGCACTCATGCCAGTTCCTTCTCGTATTAGGGGTTTGCAGATTAGACATGCAATCCCGGGGTAAAACTTGTCCAACTTAAAAAGATCATGAATTAACTATTACTTCCTCATGAGCTAAAACAGGGGCACAAAATAGGAGATTTTGAACATTTAAGGATAACACACAAATTCTATACTTTAGGAGGTGGTAGTGGAATACCACGAATAGGAAGGTATGGTGGACTCATATGGAAGGTATTGGTTTAAGGGTATGGATGCACAAGCAGAATTCCGCTTAGTACAGAGTTTAGGCTAGCAAAGGCTTTGAGAGAACAGACAATTGATGATGACTAAGATGCAAAGCAATATAAAGCATAAACACTAAAATAAGCATAACACATCAAGTTGTCTTCCTTGTCAGCATAACACTTCAAGCATAATAACATAAAGGTTTTGGCTATGTCGCTACTTTAAGAAAATCATGCTTGTTGTTATGACCAAAGCTATGTTTGCCAAGATTAAATAAAGTTTTCAAAGCCATACCTGATATAAGGTCAATACTCCCCATAAGAATCATCATATAAGGTCAATACTCCCCATAAGCAGCAAAGGAACCAATAGACTTCTCATTAATATTCCATCATAGACGACTCCACACTCACGGATACAATCTCTCCACAGAAGGAGTGATAGACCTCAATGCACACACCTATTTCATATAATAACCTCCCTAGACATGATACGAATCTACTTGACTATAAAAGACAAAAGATAAAGATAAAGATACCGGGCACTCCCCCAAGCTTGAAACAAGCCAAGGGAATGCCATTACCCAAGGAGATTTCACTCCTCATTCTTGTTGACGTTGATCACGTAGTCCTTGGGGGAACTTGGGGAAGCCATGGCACCTAGGTCCAGCCAAAAGATTTCCTGGCAGAAACAGATCGAAAATAAAACACACGAAATCGCGAGATACGTTGCCGGAACAATCCGGGCAAATATATAGCAAAAATTTCTGCACAGAAAGGAAGGTAACAGGCTAAAGCGGGGTCGGAGACGGACTCCTGAGTGCCCAGGCGGCCTCCCGGCGCGGCCAGGAGGTAGGCCGCGCCAGGGGGGCGCCTAGGCCCCCTGGGGCTTGTCTCCGGTTCCACTTAGGCTTAGAATTTTACTAATTTTGCAAAAACTCATAATATGGAACTTTTATGGCGGTTCGTGATGTTTCCTTACCGTAATACATACCTTTTCTTATTCTACTTCTGCTAGTGTCTGAAACAGGGCTGCAACATGTTCTTCGTGAGTTGTTGTGTATATCATATTCACATCAACATTGACAGGGTCTCCTGCTATGTTATGCTTAAGTCTTTGCCCATTCACAACTTGAGGTTTGGTGCCTTCAAAATTGTTAATCTTGATTGCACCAGACCGATAGACTTCTTCAATATGAAATGGCCCTTCCACCTGGAAAGTAGTTTGCCTGGAGAAAACCTGAAACGGGATCTAAACAACAAAACTTTATCACCAACATTAAATTCACGTTTCAGAATCCTCCTATCATGCCACTTCTTTACCTTTTCTTTGAACATTTTAGCGCTCTCGTAAGATTCACTTCTCCACTCATCTAGAGAAGTCAAGTTCATGAGACGCTTCTCACCAGCTAACTTTGGGTCAGCATTAAGCTCTCTGACAGCCCAGAAAGCTTTGTGCTCTCATTCTAATGGCAGATGGCAAGCCTTGCCATAAACCATCTTATAGGGGGACATGCCCATGGGGTTTTTGTAAGCAGTTCTATACGCCCACAAAGAATCTCCTAACTTATTTGACCAGTCCTTTCTATTTCTATTTACTGTCTTCTGCAAGATCAACTTGATCTCTCTATTGGTGAGCTCAACTTGCCCACTAGTTTGAGGATGGTACGGTGAAGTAATTCTATGATTGACATCGTACTTGGCTAAAGCTTTTCTAAAAGCTCCATGCGTGAAGTGTGATCTGATGGCTTCTCGCCCCTCGTTGGTTACCCCAAGTGGAAGGTTTGAGATGCAGTGTAGCGGTAGTTTTCCCTTGGCAAAGATACCAAGGATCGAATTCCCCTGAGACTCCGAGGTTCAACAAGAAGGTGTCAACTGCTAACGGCGCCAGATACTTAGCGATTGACAGGACCTGCACACAGATAAAAATAACTTTGCTCCCAACGAGTACAGAGAGGTTGTCAATCCCTCCGGCCTTGTCGTTTACAAAGGATCAAACACAAGAGATAATAGTGATAGGTATGACTGCAACTAGTAAGTAAAAACAGAAAGTAAATAGCGGATGTGATCAGTGATGGTAATATGGACCGGGGTCCCATGATGTTCACTAGTGATGTCTCTCTCCCAAAAGACGATAAAACAGCTAAGCGAGGTAAAAAATTTAAGCTGGGCAATTGACAGGATTATGTGCGCAAACCACTGCTAACTATGCTACAAAGAAAGGTAGATGCTCAAAAGCATGGGCGGTATGCCAAGGCAAGTAGACCAAAATCCATCTGCATCTACTACTAATCATCCACCTTGAGATATCTATCCAGAACATCTCGCTGGTATTAAGTTGCGAGTCCCACCCATAGTGTAAACTCAAAGCAACAGACAACTGCATTAAAAGAACTTTGCGTAAAGTAAACAATCCTTGCACCCGCAAGTACAAGCACCGTTGTTTTCCCCCTTGTGGCAACATCACATCCCCTAGACTCATGTTTCTGTCACTCAAGCTAGTCATCGAGGGGCATGAACCCACAATCAAGCATAACGTTCCCTCTTGGAGTTACTACCTACTACTTGGCCAAAGCAATAAACAGCAACGGAGAACATGCAAGAATTACTCAAGAACATAAATATAAAAGAGATGAATCAAATATATTACTCACACACAATTTGAACATAATCTCATAATCCATCGGATCCCAGCAAACTCATCATAGCAACAGCATAAGGATTACATATGTGCCTCGATCATGTAGGGCAGCTCACGAGGTCTAATCGGTGAAGAACAAAGAGGGGAGGAGAACATCACATAGCTACTGGTCATGGACCCATGGTCCAAGGGAGACTACTCACAACTCATCCGGGAGGCGTCCATGGTGGTGGAGAAGCTCCCGGTGGTGGTTCTCCCCTCCGGCAAGGTGCCGGGAAGAGTTCTCCTGGTGCTCCCGATCTTGGAAGCGCGGCGGCGGCGGAACAGAGATGAGATCGTGAAAAAGGGTTCCGTCCTCGAGGGTTTCGGGACGCGGTGTAAATATATGCCAAAGGGGGGCATCAGCGGAGGTCAGGGGGGCCCAGGCGCCCCCCCCC